>VWZZ01006212.1:165639-328083 GCA_013399095.1 Psophia crepitans
AGCCCGGTGCTGTGGGCAGCGGCTGCGGCGGGAGCGCCTTCCTCTGGCCGTGCCGGCGGTCAGGCAGAGGAAGCTCTCCTGACTGAAAAGGCCATGGTTTTCAGTAGATAAGTGTGGCTGTACGTCTGTATTTTGCTTTTCACAATCAGATCAAGATGGAATTGCCAAAGAAATTACTCTTGGATCATGATGGCACCAGTAGAAGGAAAGCTTTTCTCCGTGAAGGTGGGAGCTTCAGGTCACACAGCCCATGAGTGATTATATTTCCATTTTACAGCCAGCAGTTCACAAATTATATGGATGTAGGTCAATGTAGCATTAATTCCTACATTTATAAGTAAGTCAGTAGTCGAACATGGGCCAAGCTGGCATGATTTTGCTCTGTCTGTGCTGCTTAAAAGATCCAAATGAAAGCCTGTGGTGCTGAGGTGGCTTTCAGACCAAGGCCGCAGCCGGGAGTTTCATTGTGCTCTGGAAAGTGCTGGAATGTTGCTGAGTGGAAAAACCCAAGAATGCGCCTTCAATCCAGAAGGCCCAAGAGAAGGTGACCGGGTGGTTACAGCTGCCCCCAAAGGGTCAGATTGCTCAGCCCTGAAAAGGGGGAGTGCCTCTCTACAGATGCCTATAAAGGATCAAAGAAATTAATTTTAAGAGACTAGAGGTGTCTGAGTTTGGAGTTGGATGAGATGAAGCCCATTTTTGCTAACCACTGGTACAGGTGACGGGTAGAGTCTGCGACAGCAGACAGTTAATGTAGATGGATGTTTTACTTCATAAGTCCAAAACCTGCAAATGCAGAGTCTGATCCAAGACATTGCCTTTCTAGAAGTAAAGGAGTAATCCAGGGTTAGTGAAGAAAACACACCATGTAAATTGAGCCTGAAGGTGATCAGTATGGAGATTACCCGAGTTAAGGACATCAGGTTACTTGAACAATGTCTACAAATACCTGCAAGAGTAAAAACCTGTTTTAATGCAGCTTCTTAACTTCAGAGGAAAAGGTGTAATTGGTTCTAACCACTATAAACTGAAGATGAACAAATTCAGAAATAAGCAATGGTGGCAGTTGTCCACTCGAATAACTCCCACCGAAGGATGGTGCATTCCCTGTTGCTAGGCTGAGAGTGGTCTTTTTTCCTAACAGGTGATGCTGTATGTGTGTGAGCAGCTGTCTTGGGCAGAAATTGGTGAGGTTGTATGGTGTGGGTTATGGAGCCTAGCACGGACTGTGCATGTACAACATTGCATCGTATGCAACCAGAGAGCAACAAGCTTTGGTAACTAATGAAGAACGCTAAGAAAGGCCAGAGCAAGAGAAGCATCCCTGTATTTGTCCTGCGAAAGGTAGTAGTGGTTTTGTACAGCGTGGAGCCAAACTGAGCCCAGGGTGAAACTCAGCAATGTGAATCAGTTTATGCTTCACAAGACACTTCTGAAGTCAGTGGCACAAGGAAGAAGGATTAAGAAACAACTAAATAAAGTGTGATGGAGGGGAGACAGCAATGACTGCTGCTGTAACCAACTGACAGCATTTATGAATATTCTTCCAAAAAAGCTTGAAATTTTTGCTGGGCACACTGCTGTTTGATGTTTTAACACAGTAGAAAGAGTTTTTGCCTTGACCTCCCCTGCTCTGAACTCCACAATTGGATATGGTGATTTTTATTTTGGTTAGCAAGGAGGCCTGAGCAGTTTGTGTAGAATTCTTTGTGTTTCCCCACTGCTCCATCGTCCACATTGCGGAAATTCCCACGTGAAGCCTCGTGGCGCCAAAGAAAATGTGGAATGAGGAATGGAGAATGAATCAATGACTTAGGGGTGAGAGAAATCAGGCATGAATTATAATGTAGAAACTGTGGGAGACTTCGTGACGCAATACAAGTATAAAGTGTCTGAAGAGACAGAAGCAGATGGCCAACACAGGTCAAAAAGGTAAGAGGAAGCTCTTGCATGTCCTTTAAAGACCTTGACCATGTGAGTAGAACATCAGCTCAGCAGTGAGTCTGTATGCTGCTCCAGGTGATGGGCCATTGCCTAGGCTGTGCTGCTGAACTATGCAGAGACACAGAAATGAGGTTAATGAGTGAAATAGTTGAAGAGCTGAGTGTAATCTATGACAGCATAGGTAGCTAAGCATGAGCGTAGCCAGAAACAACCTCTACCCTCCAGCCTGGGTCTTCTTTCTGTGTCAACAGATGAGCACAGACAGAAGTTGAGAGCACAGAGCTTGTACCAGGAGATAAGTGGGGAGCACAGCCTCTGCTGTGTGCTCAGCTGCGCAGTGCAGCCATGGGACTGTTTGTACCTTATTTAATAATCAGTTAAATCATTTAATCTCTCAGATGCAGGTAATTGCATTTCTATATCCGATTTCTGTCAACTATAGCCTAATTATTTTATGGGGAAAAAATTCTGGGTAAAGAATTAATGGATTCCAGGACTAATACCTGCCAAAAGTCCTGAGATTTAGCACAGGAAGTGAGAGTGTTAGATTGTGAAACTACTCCAGACTACGTGAGAATCCTAGCCCAAAGGACAAATCTGTGTTAAGGAGTGTAATTTATTTAGGAACTTTTATACAGTTCCTCTATGTTTACATGGGAGGGGGAAATGACACAGTGAAGACGCTTGTGTGATGGGCATTGATAGGAGGAAGTTGTACTGTAAAATTCAGACTTGCTTCCATGGAAAGTAAGAACAAATTTCTTGCTGTGTTCAGTGGAAGCTGAATTAAAGCAGTGTTTTAGGTCTGCCTCACAAGATACAGTACCGAGACCTCCCTGCAGTATTAACATACAGTTTCCAGCTCAAGTCTGTCTCATTTTCTGTTAAACTAGCTTCCTGAATTTGCTGTTACTTTGGAATATGTGAATAGATCTGTTGCTACAGGCAATGCATTCACAATTAGATCTATCCATTTGCCATGCTGCTCAGAGAGGCCTGACTCTTTCCCATGCTTTTTTTTTTTTTAAGTGACTTGATTAAAAGTATATAAACAAAACCAGCCATTTCAGTCCCTCCCCAAAAAAAAAAAGAACTAGCAAGTGTTCAGGGTATCCATGTTCCTTCTTTCTTTGCGTGATATTGGGATTTTTTCCTAGCATGCAGTTTTCTAATTAAAAGGAATGGCTGATAATGTACAACAAATTGTTAAATATATATATATATATAAAAATACATACAGAAACAAGTGTAATATATTTAATTTAGAATCCTTTGTTCTGGAAAGGTTAGTTTTTTTAAATAGGCATAGTCCATCAGGCCAAACAATCACAGTCTGGTATTTGATATGGTTCTGCTACACATTTTCTCAAACATTCTTTTCTTTTGGTTTTTCATTTTACATCAACAACAGCAAAAGACCCTGAAGAATTCTAATTTATTTCTACAGCTAATGATTTCAAGATTATTTTCTGTGCCACATACTAGTCTGTGCCAGTATATATTACCACAATTTAGTGATTGATTTAGTAATCTAATTCATTTATTTGCAATGCAGATCACAATTGATCTTGAATAAAAAATACCCACTTAAAAGAAAATTTCAGTGATTTCTACTAGCCAATTTAATGTTTGAATTAATATATAGAGGATGAGCAAAAAAATTGTTAGACATATCACTGAGATGACCAGGAAGAGCCCATAACAACAACATCAGTAGTTAAATATGAAGCTGATAGTCCTAATTAAAACTAATTAATCTTTTCAATGACACAGTGACATGCTTTGTATTTATAAGTTGACAATACTCCAGGAAGACTGAAACAAAATAAATTATTCTTTGCTTGTTTGCTACCTGGGCAAAGATCAATAATACCTCAGGGCAAGCACAGTCTATAGCCAATCTCTTAATGTAATTCAAATTGAAAGGGAAAATCTGCCTAATGGCAAAAAAAGCAGAAAACAGCAGCATTAAAGGGGAAGTTTATGATGCACTGTATATACATTTAAAAAATCTATGCAGTACAGTAAGATTACCCTTAAAGCTTCCTTAATGCCATTAATTTAACTTCGAGTTATGTCAGTGTGTGCAGCAAGCACTACGTATTTTTGAGCATTGAATAAAGGAAGACTGCAAATAGGCTTTACATTCAGATGCCTGAACTTTTGCTTCCTTAGTCCTTAACGTTGTTTGGTAATTTACTGCTATTCATCTGTCCTCAGCCAATGGGAACCAATAGGTGTAACTGCCTCCCAAAACTGGTTTACATACTTTTGTATCTTCCATCACCCATTAATGCAGAGCCAGCCTTTATTTAATTAATTAACAAAAGCAACTAGGGAAGTTTTTCAGGGTCATTGCTTTACACTTGTGTTTTTGAATTGCATTTCATTTGCTGTCTGGTTAATACTGGTCAAGAACTGGTGGGGACAACGTAAAAAATGTGCGTATATTCTGGTGGTTTTCAGAAAGAAAACGATGCCTGCTTTTCTGTCTGCCATTTCCAGAAGTGTGGCAGTGCTGAGTGCACCTTAGTTGGACATAGTACGGAGGGGTCAGATACAGGAGCAAGTCTTGGACACTCCAAGACAAAGGGCAAATCCTGGCTCTGCTGTGCAGATCTCTGTGTGTTTGAAGGGCATGCACTGAGCTACAGAACAGCCGCTGCCTTTAAATTGCAGTAATTTGCACCAAGCATCATGTGTTCAGAGTAAAAATAACGATCCCAAACCTTGCACCACTGAGAATGAGCCAACACTGTTGGGAATAGTGTAAGAACTGTTACAGAGAGAAGTCAGGAGGTGTGCTCACGTGTTTGAATGCACAAGAAATATGTTCCTGGGGTTTTTTGGTTTTGATTTTTTTTTCTGGGTTTTTTTTTTTTGCTTTTAGTATTGCTAGTAAACAGCACTTACTTGCTTTAGCTTGTGATTGCTTCATGTATCTATTAAAAGTAAACAACCCCCCAAAAGACAGATAATTTGCCTGTGATGAGACTAACAGTGCAAAATTTCAAATGAGAAGGAAAATCTTGCTGAAACTTATGAAAAAATATGAACTAAGGAGATTAAAGACTCTTTTGCAACCTTCATACTTAGGCTTGTTGCCATGTGAACAATCTCTTGGTATTTCTTAGTACAGATTATAGAAAAAAGGAAATTGATACAAGGTACAAATTTTGTTTAGCTATGGACATTTTTGGTAGACAGAATGCTTGAAACAAATTATAATTTACATTTAAGAAATGAATATAAAAGTTGATCCCTTCAGTGTACTTAGTAGACAGGTGCATGTTTAAGAATTTTATTTAACAGACTAAATATATGAATATACAACTGTTCTTATTTCTGGTAAGTAGCATGATATACTTCAGCCAAAGTTGCATTTCAGGAAGGTGGATGCACAAGTGAATATGTGTGTTGTCAGAGGAGCCGTTTACAGACTACTAGTAACTTTAACAGTGTGAAAGGTATTGGACAACAGTCCAAAAATTATTATTCAGAGTTGTTTCCATTTTCATAGTCCCCAGATTCATATTCTTCTTCATCTTCCTCATCAGAATCATCATAATAGTCCCCATATTCAATGCTGTAGCTTGCACTTCTACTGCCAGCAGTAAATGCAAATGCGGATGAGCCTGCAAGATATAATTGAATCCAAATTAAATTAGTTGTAGACAGGAATGAAGAGGAAAGTATGGTTTTTAGATCTGCACAGCAAGCTCGGTGTTTCTGAATCCTTATTAAGTCATCTATTAAAAGGAGAGGGTTTTTATTTGATGACTTGACCTCATACCATCAAAGCTTATGGTGTGTGAGCAAATTTCTGTATCATTCACATTTTAAGATGTTGAAAATACATTTAATTCCCAATACTAGTGAACTATGAGTTCAGTCCTCTGCAGATCCTATGCACCTGAAAATATGACCAGAACCAATAAAGCTTTGAAAACCACTTGCTGAAACAAGGTCAGTGACAAACTAGACCAGTGACAAACTCCCCTAGACTAGGAGGCAAATATAAGACAATACATCTTTATCCTGCATTTGCAGGAAACCCAGTTCTCCCCGGAGGAAGGAGGATGTTATTCTGCAGGACTGGGCCCAATGCAGAACAATAGTAAAGCTATTTCTTAGATATTTCCGAACACTCTCATTAAGGAGCAACAACTGTTTCCTTCCCAACTTTTTGAAAAATAAACACCTAAGAAGAATTGCCATGGTTCAAAGACTCCCTCAGCTACAGCAGCTGTTGTTCTGGGTGCAGAGCTTCTACAAATATCAAAGGACTTCAATAGGATAAGGATAGTGGAACAATATGTATCTCAGCTGTGTGTCTATAATCCACAGCTTTCTGTTTTCTGGAAACTCGTATAATTTGCAGCAAAATATTACAACATTAACATAAAAGTATTTTTTATCCAGAATTCATAAGCACTTCTGACTAGGGCTAAATCTCCCATTAGGGGATAAAGTAAAAGAAAAGCGCACAGGAAAGTTAAAATATGGACATCTTTAGGTAATTTCTCATAGCCTTCATGTGCATTATGACAAACCCACCGTTTGCAGCCTCCTTGTATGCATTTTTACATTCTTCACATCAAAATAACAAAAAAAAATTACCATCAATGACTTTCAATCTTGCAGAGGCATATGTTGCACCATACTTATTTTTGGTGTGGCAGATGTAAATGCCTTCATCTGATTTTTTGAGGCCTTGAATCTGCAGCCAGCCTGTCACGCCATACTTCTGAGGCCCACCTCTTGCCTGAGAAGAGAAAGAAATAGTTGAAATTAAGTAGCAAGGACATACCGTGATATTTCTCAAAATAGTTGTGGCTGGATTAAACATTGTTCCAATCCTTTGCTTTTTGTTTATTGCCATCATGCTTTGATTCTCTTGGATTCTGATGCGTTATGTTTTAACACCTTGTCATCTCTGTGCCTCCAAGTTCATACTTTCCCTGCTCTGCTCTTTAAACCTCGCTGCCCTTTACAGTGCTCTGGTTCCTGGGCCTTTTGATGCTTCTGCTTCCCAGCACTCCTGTCTCTTGTCCCAGCACCACTTCCTTCTGCTGCTTCAAAGCATTGCCACCTGTTCTCAAGCTCATACATTTCTTCAAGGAGAGAGTGAGAGTCTGGGCGAGTTGCTCAGGTCCAAGGGGCCTGACCAAGCTGCCACTCAGCATCCAGGTTTTAGTGGATTGGCATGGCATACCATGAGCTTTCATGCTTCTGTCACAGTCAGTTTCAACTTGCTCAGGCTATAGCCTCCTAAAGGGGTGAGCTTTCTTTTCTAAACAAATAACACAAAACCATTAACTAATGTTAATAGACATGCCCTCATGCTGACTTTACTAATGAAGTAAGGTAACAGGGTTCAGTGTAGCCTCTGAGCTGATCAGCATGTGGATATGGTTCCTCGCACCATTTTTTCTGGGCAACCTTTAAGTTCACTAATCCCACTTGTGTTTATGCTGTCTCTGGAAACATTTCTAAAGAATTTAGACTTTTAGAACTTGAGTACTTTTGGTACTTAAATTAGCTATTTCTGTCCACCTTTATGCCCCATGTCCGTTGGATCTTCTCATTTTTGTCTTGTGTATCCAGAAAACTAGATTTTCCAAGCATTTCTCTGCATTAGTCTCAGTTCATATTCTTTGTCCATTGGAGAAGGCATACAGATGCAGACTTCAGCCCTACTGCAGTCTGCCTGTACATTTGGCTTTGTTAGCTTGTTTCTCCAAAATGTTATTTCCATTTAAAAAAAATAAAAAGCATTTTGATTTATTTAACTTTAGCTCAAACTTTCAGGCTGTTTCTGGATTTGCCATTCTACTCTTTCCCCCTAGATTAAAACACGGTGTCCTCCATAAGGTGAACAAGTTTCTTTGCATTTCTTTAGAACGCCTCAGGGACCGAACACAAATGGCAGGTATCCAGAAACAGCATCTTGCAGAGGAGAATTTTAGATACCTACCAGAACTGTGCTTCTGCGTCATGAGTAGAAAAGTAGTTGCCAACAACCATCCTTCCCAGAACGCACATTCTTTTAGGTGGTGGCCTAAATATTTCCATTTATATGTTCCTTCAGTTTTTTCGGAATCAAACCTACATAAGGAGAATCTTCCATCTTTTCTTTCCCTGAAGCAGGCCAGATGGTACCCTCTCTGTTATTTCTTCTGCTTGGACTGCCAAAATTATGATCCCTGTACTGACCGAAATCAGAATTCTTTATGTAGTTAGGGGGGCCCCTATTGGAAATCTATGGCAACAGTATCGTATCCTGTAGGAGGAATTCACTGATTAATCCCCCTACTCCTCATCCCAAACGGTACAATGTGGAAAACTCAAGTTTTACCTGTACTGAGATGTGGGCATCATCTCCTGGCAGAAACATTTTATTCCCCTTTTTTTTCCACTCAAGGTGTGGCATAGGATAGGCTGACACCTCACAGCCAAAAATGACATCGTTGCCTGTGAAATTCTGGACATCCTGAGGTGGCACAGAAATAACAGGAGCTGCAAAGAACCAAAGTAATGGTGCTTTAGAAGACAACAAGCAAAAGGCAATACAAACACGTATAATATTAATTCCTATTTTACATGATAAACCAGTTTGCCTTTCATCATCTCACACATTATGAAGAGCCACATGATTCCAAGCAGCTTTTAAAACTCAGATCACCTTATATCTCATTAAAGGGTGAACAGGCTTTTTAAAAACACTTACTTCAAAGGACTTGTCTGTACTTCCCTTTGCATGTGATCGTGAAACTTAACCTGAAATTCAAAGCTTAACTTGTGTCCTATGAGCTGTCACTGTGGACTAGACTCAAGGCCCACCAGCCTAGCAGCCAGTACTCGACTAGACCTTCAGAGGAAAATACAAGATATCTGTAAGACAATCACAGACTAACTTGTTTGTACCAGACAGTTCTTCTTAATTTCTGTTACATTTTGCTTAGCTTAAAAGCTAAAATACTGAGATTGCTAGCTTGTCAAAATTTGTTTTCAGAGCGCATCATTGCCTTGAACTTGCTGAAATCTCGTCCCCCTCTGTTTCCCATGGAACTCATTGTAGCAAGTTACGGAATAACAGCGTTAATACTTTTAACATTTATCCACAATTGCTATCAATTTCATCTGATGTTCTTGTTATGAGACAAGTAATAAATGTGATTGAAATCTAGTTATTTTTATAAGGTTTTATGTTATGTTTATTACAATTATTAGATTCCCACTTACTTGTTTCCTATTGTTCTCTTACCCTCATCCCCCTCCACTGGTTATTTATTGCCTCTCGGTTCTCCTCTCCCACTTTTTCCCAACAAAAAAGCTGCCGTTAACCACGAGAGGGAGCCAGTCCAGGGATTTGAAGACATTAAAAAAATAAACTATCACCTGATGCATTTGTACATGATTTAAATACGTATCCCTCTGAAAACATGAACATACAAAATGTTAACAGGAAATGATTATATTTAGCAGCAGAGAGCAAAATAACATATTTATTCTTATTACAGCTTTCCTGTTTTCGAGATCTCTGCTTTCTTTCTGATCTATTTGTCCTCAGCAAGAAATGTTTTCCCTTCTAAAGTATGTTTTCTTTCTATTTCCATAACAGTGTTTAAAAATGAATGCATTTTCTGGGGCATTAGACTTGTATTTAATTATCCCAGATACTTTGAAATAGAAACTTATAATAAATAATATATTTTTACTTGCAATATTTGAATCAATATCTAGGTACAGCATTTATGTTTCAGCATTTGAAATTGTTACAGGCTGTTCCAGGTTTTCAAGCAAAGTTTCGAATACATTTGTCAGTTTTTCAGGATTTGTATCTGTGCAGAAAATATTAGATGCATACTGATTAAAATTAATTGCAAACAAATTATACAGCAAAGTATCAATTTCCCCATTTAGGAATGCCTCATTAAACAATCCTGATACTCTTCAAAAGTAAGATTTTCAAACTAGGCTACTTAAACCCTGAAGTGCTTTTTCTTTCATGAGAACTGTACATTCAGAATTTGTGTATTATTTCAAAAATCTCATATTCAAATCAGCATTAACTGAATATCTTGGATGAGAAGATTTTTCCCTATGAACTTATCACACAGGATCTGATATTAAAACATACTTTGAAATATTAAAACTCAGTGCAATCACACTCCTTTTAATGATACATCCACTGTAGTTAAGCTTAAAGTGTAAAAAAGAAACCGAATGTCTGCATTGACTCACATGAGTTCTTTAAATTATTCCTGTGCAGAGACAGCATGAAAACCTTTTTAAATAGGCAAATGTTGAGTGGTTAGTACTTTTGTTCTGGTGCTAACACAGGTGTCCTGCAGATCCACTGACACTGAAGTAGTGCCAAGAACCTCCTCACACGACTGCCCACCGATGTGGCTCAGCCAGGTGAGGCTTCCCTATGCCCTGTAAATGCATCCTTTGCCTCCAGGACAGAATTGCAAATTTGTGTTATAGCTGTTGACGTATAAGAAATTTGTCTAGCATTGTCTACCATACACCAAGATGAATTCCACACTGGAAATACCCTTCCTTCATGAAGTGTAAGGAGAATCCAGATGATAGCTCGGAGGGAAATGTCTGGATGTGCTGAGTCGCACCCAGCTGAGTACTTTAACAGAGATAGCTAAGGCTTTCCTGGGGCTAACCAGGACTGGCACTGTGTGAGATCAAACTCATAGCAAGTAGGAGGAACCACAGTTTCGATTTAACCAAACTGCCTTTTCTGAATCTGAACGCACAATAAATACTTGTGTTACCTACTCAAACTTGAAGTGCCTCCAGGAATAAAATGTGTCTCACAACACCATTTTGCTGTATCTTACAGAAGAAAATTGAAGTAACATTGTAGCATTTTAAGAGACACTTACAAACCTCATTTCTGAGTGTTGCAGATTTTGTGTTCAGCCCCGTTCTCTCACGCATATCTATGTGTACCTTTTTGCATAACCGTGTCTTTAGAAACAGATCTTTACTATTATGATAACCTGTCGTTTTGATTCCTGGAGTAGATAATTTTTTCTTGGTAGCTATAGAAAGCATTATGATGGCTCAGTGTCTGGGAGTGAATGCACAGTAGTTGCTCCTATCCTTTTACAGTGCCAGTCATGAATTATCCTGATGTGTTACAGAAGGCTTAAACCAGAAGCCAGGAGAAGTCAAAATACTCCTTCACAATCAACAGTAACCCAATACCACTCCAGACTCATGAATTAGATATACGATTTCCCTCTCTTTAATTCATATTAATTTTTGATAATCTATGTCTGATTTGATGAAAATGGCAGAAAATTTCATGGTTTATTTGGTTTTTTTTAATCTGAAATTTACATTTAAAATAAGTTATGTGACACAGCTAACACTGCTGGATCGTTCTGTTACTTTATTAAATCATGCGCAAGAGAGGTTTGATTGCAAATAGCAATGGATTAAGTGTGGAGAAGCTGTATATAATCAATATATTTAGTAACCTTGGTAAATTATTAGATAAACAGATCAAAACTAGCTTTCAGGAAAATAAAAGCTTTTTCAGTCCTTCTTTAGGGAGCCAGGCCTTTTTCTTCCCCATTTTCTGGTGATAGATGAAAGATAAAAGGCTATACTGTTCTGATGAAAGGAGTTTATTGTTATTTATTTATTCATTGGTTGCTGTATACAATTAATCCGTTTGGCATCAATAGGAAACAGCAGATGCTTTGAAGGAGAAATAACAAAACAAAGTACTTGGAGTTGAGTGAAGGTTGTATTTATAGCGTGGTACCAAAACCCCACAGTGTTCAGTGTTTGTTTCTCATGCAAATCGGAGTCAACAGAAAGCGAGTGTCGCAGCAGCGAGGTTGCTACTTTTAGAGCCAGACTCCCTGTTGCCTTTTGTCATCAGCTGCAGCCATGAAAAAGCAGTCTACATTTCACATGCCCACAGTGCTGCTTCAGATAACTGTCATGGCAAAGAAGGGGCTTACTGGTTGACTTTTATGGAGGACCAAGGCATGGTCCCCCTGTGGTAGCATCTCTGTGCCCAACTGCTTGCTGAAAGGCCCCAGCCTCTGTAAAACACAACTGACAAACCCAGCTTGGTCACCTGCAGCTCAGAGAGGTTGAGACGAGGGGCACTTGTGCTCCCCTTCCCCAGCGAGCCCAGCACCCACCTCAGGCTCAAGTGCTCTGCTGCAGCTGGGCACATATACACCAGCTGGGCACTTTCCTCTGCAAGAGCCAAGGAGCTGGACACCCATTTGTCTTAACTGCACAGCACTGACACGGCATTGAACTTTCCCCCAGGCTTCTGTGCAATTCAGTAAGCTGAGCCATTCTAGGAAATGTCTCTGCATTCCTGGAGAGAGGGTCCAGCCTTTCTGGGGACCCAGGAATGCCGTGGGAAAGTGCTGGGGGTGATGCCTGCATGCAGAGCAGCTGAGCTCATTCCTCCTGCTTGATGAGTGGTGTTATGCCCCTCAGGGGTGACTGCAGGGCCTTATGGATGACAACACCTGCAATTAAAAGTGGTAGTGCCTCCAGATTAAAGCTTTTTTGTATGTGGCCAGTTCTGTTTAATTAATTAGAGCGGACCATTGCTTTAAGCCTGTATGCCTGAACAAGTACCTAAGCTGCAAAGTTAACATCAGTTGCTACTTGAGTGGCACTTCTAACTGAAATCTTCCTGAAGGGGTTATACCACAAGAACTAGGGCTATTTTAATCCCAAATAAGAACACCTACCCGAGGGCTAACACGCTTTCAATCATACTGTGGGTTGTTACACACCGAATTTTCTGATTGTCTCTTTGCTGCCAAGCCTCATTTCCCAGCTTAGTGCCCTAATGGCAAATAAGGCTTCTTTAATAGATGTTTCTCCTGCAACTAGAGAAAGAGGAAAGTCTGGTATTAGCTGTTCATCACTTTTCAGTATTCAATATCCAGTGTTCATTCAATATGAAAGTACAGCATACAGTCTAAATCAGAGGCAACAGGTTGCTAGTGAGGAGCAACTAAAATGTACCTGAGTTACTCTCATAGACAGACCTTTACCAGAGAAGCAATTTTCGATTCCCAGAACTTTGACCCATTTGTGACCCAGAGACCTCTTCTACTTACTTCATTTGAGAAAATATTTCATTAACTTAAAAAAAAAAAAATTCTAATTCAGAAAACAAAAGCCTGTTCTCTTTTTCCTTTTCATTTTATATTCATGTGACTTAGGTGAAAGGTGCCCTGGAGTAAAGACTTGTAATAATGTGAAGAATGAGAACAGCATATGAGCAGGAGGGAGGATTCCTCCGTATAACTCGGCTAAGAATCGTTCCACCAACAGTCATTGCAGAGAACTGTTCATGCAGTGTAATTGTCTTTAGGGCAATTATTTCAGTTTCATTTTGTTCTAATATTTGGATTTCTATTTCATGGGTTAGCTAGATTTTATGATCATTACAAAATGGATTATTGTGGACTTTTTGTAGAAAGAACAGACTGTTAATTAAGTCCTATGTTCTTTTATTACCTCTACTACACTGATTACCATATATACACACAGGTGGATGCACACATGCATACACATATATATACATGCACATATGTGTGTGTGTGTGTAAATATATATGAATGAGATCTGCCTTGCTAAACACCACTTCAGTATCAGGTCAGTGCTCATATAATAATAATAATTATTTGTCCAGTCCTCTCAGACTATCCTATCTGTTTACCTACTCCCAACTACACATACAGTTTTTGTAGAAAATATCTCATACTCTGATTATTCAGAGCAGAACTTGTCTGCAGGTCTATGGCTTATTAGTCACCCTGTGATTTAAACCCACTATTTTAATATAGATGCTTATAACATACAAGGTTAAGTACCAGCTGCCGAACCACACATTTAACACAAAGTAGTATTATAACAAAATAACGATAATTATAACAAAAATGCAGTATTAGTTTAATAAAGTTAACCTAGATTGTCTAGTAACACATCTGAAAACAAGAATCAGATCTTCTTTCAGTTTGGAAGTGCCTCTGTACATATTACCTGATTCACATGGTCCTTTATGTTTCATGCTGATATTTCTTTTTGTAGCATAAGCCTTGTTGAATTGGCAGACGTTCTCGTAGGTTTTACCTTCGGGTCCACAGATACTCTCTTGAGACTTGCACACACACTGTGGCTCGGGGACTTCCCCAAACCTTGCTTCATCAGCATCCAACCTGCACTCGAGGTTGTCCCCACATTGCCCATAAAAATGATTGCCCTGGTCCAAGTCGCAGATCTGACCTTCCACGTTTCCACATTCAGGACAGCAGCCACAACGGTCCAATACAGTCCCGGCTGGACAGTCTTTAGGCTCAGAGCAAAGTGCCAAATCACATTTTCCACAACTATCTCCTTCCCGTAACAGCCTCCACCAGCCTCGGTGGTACAAGGCAGGGAAACTCTGAGAAACTTGCACCAGTACTACCAGCACTGCTGTAACCATCGGGTGCTTCATCTTGAGAATGTAACGAACAAGCAGAAAAGGTCCTTGGAGTAAAGCCAGAGGGGGAAAAAAAAGGAAAGAAAAAAAGAAAAGAGCAAGCTAGTGAGAGAAAAACATCGCAATCCTTTTTGTTTTAGAATAGAAATTCTGCTGCAAACACAGGCTCTACGAAGTAGTTAGCATCAGATTCCTAATCTGGAACTGATAATAAAAATACATACAAACCCACTGGCTTTTCTCTAATGCAGTTTGGAATGCGAGTATTGCTTGCACAGAAACCAAACGGCCCCTTCTGACAGCTGAGTTGAAGCTTTCTGAAAAGCCGTTTGCTCAGTGTCTCCTTGAGCCAAATTTGCAAAGCGTTGCTTTACTGAAACAGCATTGCATTGCAGCTATTGTAGAAAGGGGAACAGGGTAAATTAGTGCAAAATGAAGAAATGAACTTCTTTGTACTTCCCCCCCCCTCCCCCATCAGTTAAAAAAGACAGTCACAAAAAGATAAACATGAGTACAAAGTAGCACCCAAGATACCAGTACTCTAGAGCTGAGTCAGTGCTCTAGAGACTGGAGCAAGGTTTAAGACCAAATTTCATCCATTAATGATCATAGCTAGAGGGTTCCAAATTGGCCATTTAGTTACAAGCTCTTTATGAGCAAGGGACAACCCAAGACAGCTGGAAGTGACTTTAAACTCTTGGATTTAAGATGAGAGGTGCCCAGACCCATTAAAGAACACGCTGTTCTCTTCACGTTTAGCTTCATTTCAGTGTTTATGGGTGTCTGTGGTTTGCAACCCAAAATAACGTGGTCCACTTTAGGCTCTAAGAAGAGAGTGCAGAAGGTTTAGAAGACAAACATGAGCAAGCCACCCCAGCACCTTTAGACACACCAGAAGGAGGTTCTGCTGAAGTATTGGATGCATCACTCATCTTTTCATAGCACTATTCTTTGGTTCTTAAGGTGTACTTAACGCTGTGAGTTATGAGGGAGGATGAAAGAGGTAGCTCTGATTTCTTTTCCCAATTTTTCTGTGTATAAATTTCTGCCACATCGGGGGATGGGTTTGCTGGGTCATTTCTCACCTGGTGGTACACGTTTTTTTTGTGCATCTCAGGATTTCGGTATGCTCCCTATCATCCTACCTCACAGCAGAAAACTCCCTTCCCTTGCAGCACTGAGTAGATCTCTTGTTTATAGACCATAGGCTGCTGTTACCGCTCTTCAAACCACATGCAGCTCAGTGGAGATGCATCTTACTATCTGTTGGAGGTAGAAGTGGAGTGGACTTAGACACCCTGCAAGTATGGCTCAATAGCATGGGGCAAGGATCAGCACTCCTTATAGATGAACTATGTTTGTGTGTTTGTTAGCTTGAAGTAACTCTACGTACATCACGTTTTCAAGATATGTGTAAGGCACTGTGACCAAGATGAAATAAAAGAATGAGCATGCTTGTGCCTACTTGTCCTGAAGTTGTCCATAAGCGGCTTGTTCTACTCTTTTTTATATTCATGGTGCTTAGCTGCCTACATAAACTCAGCAAAGCATATATTTTGTTGTACCCACCTTACCTCCTCTAGTCAAGTCCACAAAGGCAAGTCTTTTGGGGTCGTATGTTTCCTTTCCATCCCAAACATCTCCATGGTGTTTCCCAAGTTCAGCTTCATACCTTCTGCACGAATTAATCTTACCTCTTGCTTTGAGTGAATTAATACACCCGTTCAAAATCACTTATTTCTCCCAGGCTGGAGATACTGTAATATTCCCCTGGCCCACATTTGTGGAGCACTTAAAGCCAGCCTGGAGAGACCTACAGGGTGCTGCTTGCTCCTGTGTGATGGCTGGACTAATTCATATTCTGTAATGCATGTTTTTGCTTTGAACACAGAATCAGACTGTAAAGGAGTAAGTTATGTGTGTAATTGATGCTTTTAACATTGAGAGTCAGAAAAAAGTAACCACTGAATTTAATGGGAAATTGATTTCTTGTCCCACCTTCTTATTCCGTTTAATGTGTTTTATTTCACACTTCCTCATCAAACTCTAATTGGATGTTTAGTTTTACATTATAGGGTCTACTCATCACTGTCTATTTTGTTAGTTGAACTTACAGCTGTAGGGGATGAGTATCTACAGGACAAGGATTTGCTAAGGCTCCTATAAAGTAAAACAATGTCTGTTATGGTGAAATCATATATGCAAAGTGGACCCACAGCAGGGAGGGGCTGCAGGCCAGCACTGCCCCTGTTAAGGCTGAACTTCGCCTGTCGTCTTCCAGGAAATGTTTGATTTGAGCGCTGTAAAACAGAAGCATACAAGGAAGCACCTCCTGTGTCCTGAGGAAATCCATCAAAAATATCCTAGAAAGCATTTTTGGATTTATCTGTCTAAAGTAATCTTGAGTTCTTGGTGAGTTCAGCGTCTAAACTAAGACCTGGGTACGCCTGTGGTCTCACATGGACAGCTGCCACTTGGCAGGTGATCTACAGCTGAAGGGTGTTTGGCCACTGATCCCTGAGCTCACCTGGAACAAATTGGAGTGGGGAGAGGTTAAGGCACTGTGG
The DNA here is from genome assembly GCA_013399095.1 of Psophia crepitans. Taxonomy (NCBI): domain Eukaryota; kingdom Metazoa; phylum Chordata; class Aves; order Gruiformes; family Psophiidae; genus Psophia; species Psophia crepitans. Next base: position 182,650 of record VWZZ01006212.1, read on the forward strand.
TATCACATGGTGAAATGGCCCCATAGCTGTCTAAAATGTCTTTCATTAGCAAGCCAGCTGTGACAAGCTGAGAAGAGGGTTGCTGTAATTCTCCACACTGGATGGATGTGTGGCAAGGTCGGAGCAAGAGGGATAAAAGGGGAGCAAGGAAAAAGAGTGGGATGTGCTGCTGGGTTTGATGTGGCGCATCTAAAGGCACAGTCCCATCTGTTTGAGTAATAAAATACACGTTATTTCAGTATGTCTCTAATCCCGAAAGCTTGGTTTGGTAGGTTTGGTGGAAAAAAAATGTTTTCACCACAAACCTTGAATTAGCTTAACCCTAAATATCTCTCAGAGCAAAACACAAACAGCAATGGATTAATGTCACTGGTGGAGCTACAAGACAGACACCAAAGTGCACTGTCTCCTTTTCAGACACCATCCCCCAAATGCTGCCTGGAGAGCTGAGGCCTCCATGACCCCTCCAACGAGGGGAGGAGGTAAGCAGCTGTAGCGCATAAGGGGAGCCTTCTACCATCAGGTGTGAAATAACTTTTTGGTGAATAATTTCTTTAACAGTCAGGTTGAACAGCATTAATGTTCCCTTGGTCTCAGCAGGCAGGGTAGTGCTGACCATACAGCAATTTCCCTGCTTTTTCTGGGTTTTTCCATATGATATGATCAGCACAAGGAGCTCTGCCACCATCTCATAGAAGAGACAACACCTGGTTTGGATAATGGGCAGTGAGGAGACATGGCAAAACAGCCCAGCGCGTCCTGTACCCTCAGACTACATCTTCCACCAGGACATGGGCATCATCTTGCAAAATAATTCCTGTAAGTCAATTGTTAAGGAAATTGTATTCCTATTCATTTCCTGCCTTCTTCTTGGGGCCCGGTGTTATGCTAAGCTGCTGACTTGTATTATTCCACTTTGCATGGTAATAGGTAAGGTACATGGCTGATGCAATTCAAAATCCTATTGCTAGTGATTCCTGAGGTACTGCTCTTTCAGACAAAATGTGGTTCAGGTCTTCATTCTGGTTTTGTTTGTGTCAGTGTGAGTTTTACTTAAGTACAGGTTTCTGAATCCGGCTCCCGCTAGGCTCGCAGGTTTGGTTCTTACACGGACACCCACAGGAGCCCTGTGAGGTATAATGGAAAAACACAAAAAATTCTTAAGAAGTGTCCCTTCTACCTTCTCTGTTCTGCAATGGTTCCTCTCCTTCAACAGGTGAAGTCAAGTTCAGTGCTCTGTCTCTTAGGCTGCATTAAGTACCTAATCTTGAAGCTTCTTTAGAGAGAATAAATCTTGTCTGACTCAATGTGTTTCCATCCAAGAAACTTTATACTTGTATTATATGCACAAAAGAATTAAAGAAGATTAATGTTTAGTCTGTTATACTGGGTGGCTACAGACTACAGGTGGCTGTGCCTACTGGGTACCTCAGGCAGCTCCTGATACTGTACCAATCTCTTTGGATAATTTTTCCTCCACACAGTATCCGGAATTGAGCTTCAGTTGAGGTGTTCAGCTCACTTGAAAACAGTATTTGGTTTTGTAGAACTGGCAAATGGTGGAGATTAACAATAGATGAGGCAAAAATGGTTGGGTGCCATTTGTGGGTTCCTCACAGAACTGCTGACCGGCAGCAGTACAGGCACAGGCAGTCCTGGGATCTCCAGACATTGCCTTTTTTTGATGCCAGTCCTATTTGCTGACACATTGCTTTCATGAATCTCATCATTAGTGCTGTAAGCACATGAAGTATAAGTTAATTCTACTGTAACGTGATTATTAAATCCATTAATCAAAGGCAGGAGATCCGTAATTAACTTATTCTCCAGCATCAAGTAAATGATTCTGCTGTGAGTTTTAAGAAAGCAATTGTTGACTAATATGCAAAATACAGTGGAGCTATTAGACTGTAAGGCTGTGTAATTATATAATTAAATTATAAATTTTGCATATTTTAATAACATATATTATAATTATTTTATTTGTAAAGTTGAAATGGAGGATCATTATTTTTGCTGCCTCTCTTTTTTTTTAGCTTTTACATGTAGTTTACAAAAAATAGGAGGGAGGGAAGGGGGAAGGATGATGGAGAGTTAATGCCTGTCTCCTGCTTGAAAGTTACCTGGTTTTATGTAAGGCCATGGCTAGCCTTTTGGTGACTCACCTTGCACTTACCTCCAGCAGTGGCTGACTATAGATTTCTTCTGTTTAACATTTCAGTATCGCTGTTGGTGACTATAGGCATTCAAATGTTAATTTGCAAAGACAAAAGAAGGGCCTGCTAGCACTGCTCTAGCACCAGATGCTTGGGTTTGATTTAATGATTTCTTTTCACACAAACAAGTCTGGAAGGAAATACTAGCTTGTGAAAAGGAATTTCCAAGGGGCAAGATATTTCAAGGGTTCTTTCCAAGCCTGCCTCACATCTCTGCTCTCCTTCAAGTAGACCAAATTTCTGAAAGCTTTGTACTTTTACCCAGAAACACCAGTGTCTTCTGTCCTGTCACAAGGTGGTAATACTAGAAACGTTTTAGGGTGTCAGCAGTAGGTAATTAAGCATTTCTCTGAAGCTGTTCTTTTGAGAGGTGAGAGTTACAGTGAGAGTTACAGGATGATTTGACACATCTCCCATGGCATCCTTGTGGTAAACTGAGGAGGTGTGGTCTGGATGATCAGGTAGTGAGGTGGTTTGTGCACTGCTTGGAAGGAAGAAGTCAGAGGGTTGTGGTCAATGGGGCCGAATCTAGTTGGAGGCCTGTGACCAGTGGAGTCTCTCAGGGATTGGTACTGGGACCAGTGCTGTTCAATATTTTCATTAATGACCTGGATGAGTGAACAGAGTATACCCTCAGCAAGTTTGCTGATGACACTAAACTGGGAGGAGTGGCTGACACACCAGAGGGATGTGCTGCCATTCAGCGGGACCCGGACAGGCTGGAGAGCTGGGCAGGGAGGAACCTGATGAGAGTTAATAAGGACAAGTGTAGGGTCTTGCACCTGGGAAGGAAGAATCCCATGTGCCAGTACAGGTTGGGGACTGACCTGCTGGAGAGTAGTGCAGGGGAAAGGGACCTGGGGGTCCTGGTGGACGGGGGGATGACCATGAGCCAGCAATGTGCCCTGGTGGCCAGGAAGGCCAATGGCATCCTGGGGTGCATTAGAAGGGCTGTGGTCAGTAGGTCGAGGGAGGTCCTCCTCCCCCTCTATTCTGCATTGGCAAGGCCGCATTTGGAGTATTGCATCCAGTTCTGGGCCCCTCAGCTCAAGAAGGACAGGGAACTGCTTGAGAGGGTCCAGCGCAGAGCCACTAAGATGATCAAGGGAGTGGAACATCTCCCTTATGAGGGAAGGCTGAGGGAGCTGGGTCTCTTTAGCTTGGAGAAGAGGAGGCTGAGGGGTGACCTCATCAATGTTTATAAATACATTAAGGGTGAGTGTTGGGAAGATGGAGCCAGGCTCTTCTTGGCCTCACTAAGCGATAGGACAAGGGGCAACGGGTGCAAATTGGAGCATAGGAGGTTCCGGGTTAATGTAAGGAAAAACTTTTTCACTGTGAGGGTGACGGAGCACTGGAACAGGCTGCCCAGAGAGGTTGTGGAGTCTCCTTCTCTGGAGACATTCAAAACCAGACTGGACACGGTCCTGTGTGATGTACTTTAGGTGGTCCTGCCTTGGCAGGGGGGTTGGACTAGATGATCTTTCAAGGTCCCTTCCAACCTCTAATATTCTGTGATTCTGTGAAAGTTGTGCATAGAGTATCATGAAGGCATTTCCCCCACGTGTTCTGTCCCCATTTCCAGCCCAGCAAATCTTACTTGCTCATCTTAACCTTTCTCTATACACTTTAATCACAAATACAGTATAGAAGCAATAGCCAACATTCTCCTTCCTCTCGGGGGAGTTGGGCATGAAAATTTGACCGCTGTCTGCCTTAATGGAAAAGCATCCCCATGTTTTGCGCAGACAACAGTACTTTCAGGTTTCATGTTTTACTGCAGCAGATGGTGCAGTTTAAATGCAGAGTGAAATAATTTGTGTGTCAAAGGCAGTTGCTGTCTATGTCAACAGTGTCACAGTAGTGCTGTCAGGTACAGCAAGGCTTCAAAGACAACGGAGCCTGGGGAGAACATACCAAACCTCGCCACAAAAACAGACAAAAAATAAGAGCACAAGAAGAGCATGTGCTGCCAGCTACAAGCAGCAGGACAGAAATGGGGCAATGGACTGGGGATCCTAGAGGCAGTGAGCTGGAAGTGCTGGGAGATACAGGTAAGGCCCTGAGGTCCCCAACCTGTCCCAGGGCTGTGGGTGGCACTCACTCACCCATGTCACCAAGGGATGGCTGACATGAGTGTGAGAGTGGCCAGCAATGTCTGTGTGTACCCCGCACTACTCTCAGCCCCTCCTGGGTGCAACTTTCAGCAGTATGTTTGAAGGCTGGCCTGATCCTTACAGCAGACCTGCAACAAACATGCTCTAAGCATTTGGAGAGGGACTGGAAGAAAAAAAAAACAACAGAAAACCCCGAAACCAACACGGTTCTGGCTCTGCCAATGTTTTGAGGCGCTTCCACCTAACAAAGACTGAAAAGTCATGTTAGCTCTGGCCAGTGGCCACTGACAGCCAGATGTGTTTGTGGGTGTCTGTCCACCCAGTTCCCACCAGAGAGACAGTGAGAGGAGGCAGACAAGAGTAGGTTTAAGCCTGAAGATGACTGGTGGTTCTACTTGCCTGTACCAGCAAAATTCCTAAAAAGAGCACAACATAGCGTTTCCTGGGAAAGCCTAACAGAGAGGGGGAAATCTCTGAAACTTGCAGACAATGAATATAGAGTCATTTTTCTTGGCAGCCTTAATGTTGATGGATAGGACAGTTTGCCTTGTCCAGTTTATATAAGAGCAGCTGATATAAAATGACTTCATAGCTGGATATTTATGAGAAGTTTCATTTCAAATAATACAGTTTTTGCCTCTGGCAGTGCTGCGCTTCAGCCCTGTTATTACTGGGAACTAAATCTTTAGGATATTCTAACTATAACTGCAGGGCCTGTTTGATCAACCCAGCAAAGTTAATATTTTCTAAAGCAATGGAAACTTTATAATGGAAAGTCTCATTAGTAAAAACTATCTGTCCCTAAAAGAAGCCAGGAAATCAAGCACAGAGAGGAAACTTGGGGGATTTTCCTTCAGCTTCGCTTACTTTCTCTTACACAGCAATAGTGAAGAAAGTAGTGTTTTCCCTTACAGCAAATGTACAGATAGACTGTAATGATCCTTCTCTAGAAAAGCAACTGAAACCAATTTCTGATCTAAAGCAAACTTCTTGTCTCTTGCAGTAGCTTGTCTCTGTTACACGTGGCTCTTGCATAAAATACCCTCATCTCTTGAGGGAAATCGGATTCACCCCTGGTGCCAGATTCTCCACCCAGGCCAGCATTGCTCTGAGATCTATGCAGGAGACAGGCTGAGGAGGAGTAAAACTACCCCCACTGCAACTTCCAAGGTGGTTTTTTAAAGTGTGAGTCTTTCCTGCTTTGTGCCAGAGCAGTGGTATAAATGGGCTATGCCCAAATGATTCACTTGCCCCTTTGGAGTGCGCAGAGCTAAGGGCTGCGGTCAGTGAGGCCCACAGCCCGCGTGCTGTTGGTAGGGCCCCTGTAGTCCTGCAGCAGCCTGGAAAAGCATAGCAGGACCTGCTGGAGCTGCCAGCTGGGCTGAAGCCTCCCTTTCCTCAGGCTAAACCATAAATCAGACTCCAACCCTTCTTCCCGTATCTCCTTCAAAGACAGTTAGCTGTGACTATTGTTACACAGCAAAATAAGTCTGCAACAGACATAGGTTCAGGCTGCGATCTCTGGTAACACAGCTTCTGAATATATCTTGCAGAAAGCCTATTGCCTGGACAATGGTGGTCAGATCAGAATGGCCCAGCAAAGCAGCTCTAGGAGAGAGCAGGAATCTGCCTCCCGCCGTCGTCGGGCTTCAGCTGGAATTGTTCCAGAATTTATCTCTTCTAACAAACATTTATGTTCATCTGTGACCAGAGAACTCAAAAACAGATGCACTGTGCCACCCAGTGGAGGGGTTATGCAGATTGTGCGTGGGGAGGGGAGGGGAAGCTTTGTTGGCTGTAGTCTGTGAGTGTTCAGGCACCTGTGAATTATGCAGCAATAGGAGGTGGAAGTTGTGGGAGAGGTCAGGAGGAAGCTTCAGAGTAAGTACAGCAAGCAACACTTGGGACAAGTTCAAAGGGGCAGCACTTACCACTGAAAGATGGGCTGAGCGCACAGGCATTGCCTCTTGCAAACAAACAGGACTGCATCATCGAATCCTTCAGATTGGCACCCCTGGGCTCGTGCTTTCGGTCAGGAGGAGTAATCTTCAGACAAGATCATTCATCCTAAATACTTGGAGGTTAAAAAACAAAGAAATCAATGGTGGATCTCTGTCACTAATGCATGTTGTGCCTCTGGGAAGATGAGATTTCTCTAAGGATATCTGCTACTCCTCCCTTTCATTAATGCTTATGCTCTTGGGGTCAGGGTGGGGCAGGGCTCTGGGTTGGATTTACCATTTTGTAGAAGCCCAGCACTAGTCCTGACCCCTCTACTGTCCTGCTGTTTCTGAGGGTCATGGTAACATGGGTAGTTCACCTGTGATAGCTCTTAGCTTTGCATGTTTGTTCTTAACAAAAGACATGGAAGCTGGAAACAGCATGAAAGTGAGAGGATATGAACGAAAACTGCATGAACATAAGCTAAGTAGTAAAGGCCTGAGTCCCTTTAAATCAGTAGCCAGAGTCCCATTAACTGAAATGGGCCTAGGATTCCACCCTGGGCTTTTAGCTTAGCTGGCTCCTGTTTGAGTTGGCAGGGCAAACGTCTTTGTCCCTGTCCAGCAGGGCGTACTTTCGATTGTTTTTCTGTCCAGGCTGACGGAACACTCTTAGAAGTCCAAGTCCATTCCAGCCACAGTGTGGCTAGAGGTACAAAACACAAATATCTTGCACGCACTGAAAGGCATAATGCTTTTGTGTTAAATGCTAACCTACTTGTCCTAAAGTACATGTCTGAAAGCACAAGCTGTCTTGAAGAGCTGGTCTGGTCTTTATATCTGTCATTACATTTCATGACAACTGATACGAATCTAAATCTGCACTAAAGAGACTTTCTTTTAAGTAACCACCTCAGCTTATAAAAAACACCAATTAAATGGTACCTGTGATGCTGCAGGAGTAGATGGCTCTTCTTATATCAGTAGAGCGAAAGTGATACTGCTGTCTTGCTCTCCTGTACCGCAGCACGTTGCAAGGGTAGACCTGCCAGCTTTTGTCCTTTGGAGCCGGGGATTGTGGACTGCAGGGAAAGAAAATGGCATGATACCTCTTGGAAAATCTGAACTGATAGTGTAAAGCCAAAATTTACTGTCTCCTGGGAGGGGGAGGAAATAATCTCTAGTCTTAAAACAAGGCACTGCAGGTGGGCATATGTCTCAAACTGGATAAACTTAAAATTCTGGACTGGTGGGAGGACTTGGTCCTACAACAGTGATGAGAGCCATCTGCATGGTCTGACCCTACCTGTGAAGCTTTAATTCCATGTTCTCTGAAGTCTGTGGATCTTTTTTCTGGGGGTCTTAATAAAATAAAACCAAAACAGAGTACCAAATTAATAAAAATCTGTATGTTTTGTAATTTAGTGGAGCTGAAAAAACATTGAAACATATACAGGCCATTTTTTCCAAACGCCTCTTCTGGTAGAGGTTTGGGTAAATGGGGATACTCTGCAGTGAGTCTAAAAATAAACCCCCTAGAACATACTGGGAAAAACAAAACCAGATGACTTCTGGATTCACAGGCTTCCAGAGGGGTAGGTTCTAGGGTCATGCCTTCAGACAGTTCAGTGCTAAGCAGATGCAGCTGCCCAGCGAAGGCCTGTCCTGCTAAAGGCAGGAGTCTGGACCTGGTACATCCTGAATCTGAAAATCAGTTCTATTTCAAAACTGGGCCAGTATACCACATCTCTGCCTAGGATCTGGGATTTCCCTGTAGACCACACTGGCATTTTACAAAAGCCTTTCTGTTTGGAGGAAAAAACCAACTCCTCCATGTCTAGAACAAAATTTGTTTCTTCTCAGTTCAAAATTCCTAACTTTTCCGTTCATTTAGCTTACTAGCAGGGACAGGCATCCAAATGTTTGCTCCCAAAATATGGATTTCTTGTTTGTAGTTATTAGTATCTACACTAATCTGATGAAGAAAGTAAGACATAACACACATTTTTCTGTCCAACTAAAGCAGCTTGCAGTTCAATGCTGAATTCTCCTGTCGAATTGCTAAGCAAGTAAAACACAATTCAAGAGAGTTTCAAACCACAGGAACTTTGAGGAAAACTGCAGTCTGCTTGAGACACAGATCTCAAAAGGGTAAGGAGAAAGAAAGAAAATGCATCAAATTATTTGTTACAGACTTAACACTCACCTCAGATTAACAAGAAGCCCATTGTTTGATCCCAAGCGTAACAGCAGGCTGTAATTTAAAACAGTTTTTATTCATTAATGAATAGAAAAGTTATTTTAGTGAGAATTTGGAGAAAAGCTATGCCAGATGCCAGCACTAAACAGTCTCTCTGTGTAAAGACATGGCTTGGCGGCTGGCTGCGTGTTGTGACACTAAATACAGTAAGCAAATGAGAGTGGTTTCTGCTACCGATTGAATCAGCAGGTTTGAAATAGAATTAACCTTTATAAAATGCAAACTATTCCTTATGGCAGATGGTAGTGTTTGCATATGCAAATACCTCTTGGAAATCATAATGTAAACCACATGCTCTGAAACAACTGGATTCCTGAGCTGAACCCTTCATCCTCCTGAAAATGAAAAATAACACTCTCTGAGCTCAGACTGGTGGCTGCTGCAAGCGGGACCAGCTCCAGAGCTACTGAATGCATTCTTTGCCTCTGTCTTCACTGCTGCAGACTCTCCCCAGGAGCCCCAGACCCCTGGAGTCCCTGAGGAAGTCGGGGCTAAGGATGAGCTACCCTGGGTTGACGAGGACTGGGTTAGGGAGCAGTTAGCCAAGCTGGACATCCGCGAGTCCATGGGGCCTGATGGGATGCACCCGCAAGTGCTGAGGGAGCTGGCGGAGGTCATTGCCAGGCCGCTCTCCATCATCTTTAGCAAGTCATGGGAGACAGGAGAGGTGCCTGAGGACTGGAGGAAGGCTAATGTCACTCCAGTCTACAAAAAGGGCAAGAAGGAGGACCCGGGTAACTACAGACAGGTCAGCCTCACCTCCATCCCGGGAAAGGTGATGGAACAACTTGTCCTTGGCACTGTCTCCAGGCACATCAAGGACAAGAAGGTTATTGGGAACAGTCAGCATGGTTTTACCAAGGGAAAGTCATGCTTGACCAACCTGATAGCCTTCTATGAGGATGTAACCAGGTGGATGGATGATGGAAGGGCAGTAGATGTGGTCTATCTTGACCTCAGCAAGGCATTTGACACCGTCTCCCACGGCATCCTTGTGGGCAAGCTGAGGAGGTGTGGCCTGGATGATCAGGTAGTGAGGTGGATTGTGCGCTGGCTGGAGGGCAGATGTCAGAGGGTTGTGGTCAATGGGGCCGAATCTAGTTGGAGGCCTGTGACTAGTGGAGTCCCTCAGGGGTCGGTGCTGGGTCCGGTACTATTCAATATCTTCATCAGCGACCTTGATGAGGGAACGGAGTGTACCCTCAGCAAGTTTGCTGATGACACTAAACTGGGAGGAGTGGCTGACACACCAGAGGGATGTGCTGCCATTCAGCGGGACCTAGATAGGCTGGAGAGCTGGGCGGGGAGGAACCTGATGAGATTCAACAAGGACAAGTGTAGGGTCTTGCACCTGGGAAAGAAGAATCCCATGTGCCAGTACAGGTTGGGGACTGACCTGCTGGAGAGCAGTGTAGGGGAAAGGGACCTGGGGGTCCTGGTGGACGGGGGGATGACCATGAGCCAGCAATGTGCCCTGGTGGCCAGGAAGGCCAATGGCATCCTGGGGTGCATTAGAAGGGCTGTGGTCAGTAGGTCGAGGGAGGTCCTCCTCCCCCTCTATTCTGCATTGGTGAGGCCGCATCTGGAGTATTGCGTCCAGTTCTGGGCCCCTCAGCTTAAGAAGGACAGGGAACTGCTAGAGAGAGTCCAGCGCAGAGCCACTAAGATGATCAAGGGAGTGGAACATCTCCCTTATGAGGAAAGGCTGAGGGAGCTGGGTCTCTCTAGCTTGAGGGGTGACCTCATCAATGTTTATAAATACGTTAAGGGTGAGTGTTGGGAAGATGGAGCCAGGCTCTTCTTGGCCTCACTAAGCGATAGGACAAGGGGCAACGGGTGCAAATTGGAGCATAGGAGGTTCCGGGTTAACGTAAGGAAAAACTTTTTCACTGTGAGGGTGACGGAGCACTGGAACAGGCTGTCCAGAGAGGTTGTGGAGTCTCCTTCTCTGGAGGCATTCAAAACCCGACTGGACGTGTTCCTGAGTGATGTGCTCTAGGTGGCCCTGCCTTGGCAGGGGGGGTTGGACGAGATGATCTTTCGAGGTCCCTTCCAACCCTTGTGATTCTGATTAGGCTGGGGTGACGTGGGCACAAGTAGAGTTGGGGTAAAACAAGGGTGGGGGGAAGCATAGAAGAAAGTAGGTGGATGGTGGGTTGTACTAGGTTGTTATTTCTCTATGGCTTGCTGCTATGTATTAGCTCCAGAGAAGGGCTGCCAATAGGCTGTTTTAACTCTCCTCTGTAGTGCAGCTCGTTCACATTTTAAACTGGATAAATAAATCCCCAAAATGCTTTATGCTGCAGTAACTAGACGGCTTTGGTCCTGGTGCTGGCTTGGGTGACTATCCGTAGCATATTATGAGGCTTTCTCTTCCTCTGGGCTGCACCAGATACAAGCATTTGCATCTCTTGAAAGCTCCTCAAGTTACTTGCATTGCCTGACTGCTGCGCACTATCCATCGTGGTTTCCTATGCTAACACACATGCATAAGTGTTTGTCCACAGAGGCTTAAAATCAGTGCAAATATTCTTAAAAAGAGACAAAGATTCCAGGAGCTGCACATTTAGGGAGTACATGTAAGGAAAGGTTACAGCAGACCAGAACATCACTGCAAAGCAGAATTATCTCAAAAAGTCAGTCTTTTCCTCCATACATTAACGTTCTGCCAAGGGCACAGACTGGCCCTGTGGTAGAATAGTAAACATTAGTGGTAACTGTCCTGTGGCTTGTCCGGGTCCGTGGTGCCAGGTTCCCTCAGGTCTATAGGGCAGATGTGGTCAGTGGGAGGCGAAACAGCTCCCAGCTCAGGAACCATCAGCCTCGAAGTAGGCTGCTACTCAAACCCTTAGTGTTCCCCGTAGAGCCCATGCAAGTCTGAACCCCTCAACCAAAACAGAGCTGTGTAGTGCTTACCTGTGGCTTTGTTCTCCCCTGCAGCTTATGTGCTGCATACCCATCCTTCGTGGGAAAGGCTGATGTTCAGCTGGTGTCTGTCAAGGTATCGGGGCTTATCTTTGCACACCAATAACATGGAAGCTGCTCTGTGCTCCAAACCTATTGAGTACGAAAGTCTCATTTTGAATTCAGCCTTGCTTCTAGCTGGTGTTAGACAACACCTGAAAGAGACAGGAAAGACTTGGGATTGTGCAGTACGTCATCCTGACCACTCTGACGAACATATTGGGCTCACAACGCTCATCTGTCGCTGTCCAGCATCGCACGTGGGACAACAGCAACGCCAGTAATAACTGCAGGACATCAGTGCAGCTAAGCTGACTTGTAAAAGTTAATTTTGGTCCCTCTGATATGCCTGATGTACTTGCAGCAGGGCAGAGACCGGGTGGCTTGCTTGCTTTGTCTCTTGCTTTCAGTATCTGATCCTTGCTGAGCATCAGTTTAACCACTGAAATGGCCTTAGGACCTGTTCATGTGCTCCCCCTGAGGCAGAGTTAGTATCTCGTGTTACAGCAGGGCTATGGAGGGAGACACCCCTGTGTGAGGTGTATTACAGGGGTGAAGTCCATCAATGAGAGAGAGAATTTTATGTAGGAGCAAATAAAGCAGGAATCCTGCTTGCTAGATTAAGAGTTTCTGAAGCAAGATGTTTCCCCTGGCCAGGCCAACAGCTGTTGAAGAATATTTTCGTAAGGTGTCTGAAATAACCCTACTTCCACTAGTCCTTCTGTCCCTCCCTCCCTTCTTGAAGTTACCAAAATCAACAACAAATGAAAATAGTCAGAGCTGTCTGAAGACAATATACTTTTTGCTAGGCCAGGTCAACAAAAAACGTTTTGCTGTACAGAGGTGTAACTTAGAACAAGTCCCAAGCAACTTCAAAGCAGCAAAGTTGTAACGAAAGCTGCATCTAATGAAAGCAAGCCTGGAGAGTGGCAGTCTGCTATGATGTACAAAGAAATTCCTTTTGTTAACATTAATATTTGGCAGCTGGTGTAGAACACATAGGGGCATTTTAGTTGGGTTTTAAAGAAAGAAATTGACACAGAAAGAAGGTAATGATTTTTTTAATAGAGGATCTCTCTGGGGGTTTGTGTTCATATCACAAACATTCACTTTATTACATTTTATGGAATGGACTTTAAATGCCAGTATATACAAGCCAACATTTCATTATTGGAGTTTGTGTTTATTCACTTGCCATTGTCAGTCTGTTCCCTTTTGTCTTCTTGTGCTGCTCTTTGTAAAAGCTATGATTTATGAATATGTGGTTTAGATCCTTCACAATATAGTGTGGTGAAGTGGTTCGATAAAAAGTTATTGAAGTAAAAAATCAATAGTTTTGCGTGCTTTGCCCACCTTCTATAGGAAACCCCAGTAAGAGACTCTTAAACTAAGCAAACGCCATGTGCATGATGCTGTAATATAAGCTCCATGCTGAGAGGCCTCACTCTGCCAAAACTCCTGCTGACTGGTAGCCACTGCAGGTAATTACTGTTTTGCCTACCTCACTGCAGGATTATGCCCTCAAAGTTATGAAAGTTGCATAGACCAAAAAGGGGGAGGGAGAATCTGCCATAAACTGGTCATTTTACAATCAGGAAATAAAGACTTCAGTAGCCTTAAGCTACATACTGCCAAATGGCATTTGGTTCTCAAACGCATGTGCCACATTTATTTCTAAAACAAAGCTCTGGGTCCTGCTAATTGCAGCATAAACAAATCTGACTGGCAGTTTCCAGAGCCCACTTACAATCTGAATTTCTACAGAAACGTAACACTATTTCAGCCTAAAATAGAGCGCAAAAGGCTGATTTAGATCATCGTACCTCAGCCCACCCATGGGTTTTTCACCCAGCAGCACTGCTGACTTACCACAGCTGCGCAGCCACGTAAGAGGGGTGATGACAAAATTGGCCGCTCTTGCACATGGCTGGCAAGAAACAAGAGCTGCTAATAGCAGTGAAAGCTGAAGGAGGTACTCCCCAGGATGAAGAATAATCTGTTTGTGAGGAAGACATGAAGGTGGTAGAATCTGTTCAACTGCAGCACAACAGGAAAAATATGAGATAATTGTTACAAAACAATTTTGCTGCCTGTATTTCGTGTTCCCAAGTCTCTGAAAAAAGCACAGCTCTACAAATAAAAAGCCCTCTGTCTGTCTCGGGGATGGATACCTTCAGCAAGCGAGGATTACCCCAGTGAGTCCAACAGGTATTAAAAGCAATGAGGTATACCACTGCACCAGTGCCAGCACCACCAAAATCACTGGTCTGGCACTGCAGCACCCCCGGGACAAGGAAGGACCATGCACAGGAGCCGTTCCTCTCTGCGCATGGCACACTGTTGCCTTTGGGCTCTCTTGAACAGAGGAGCTATTGAGACAGCAGTCACAGTCCCTCTGTTACTATCTCTGGCAAACAAAGAACAGCAGCTGTAATCATACATCCTCTTGGAGATCTAAACTAGAAGGTTCCAACCTGCTACAGACTACCAAGATAATGTTGCCACCTGTAGTGCTCTGGGGCCTGCCATGGGCATTCCTACACACCCCTCTGGCCAGGTGAGGGGCTGGGTGCTGGAATGAAACACAGGTGTGAGCACAAGAGCCCAGCACAGCCACTCAGCTGAACAAGCAGTTGTCCAGAGTCAACGTTGCTGATGCTGGAGTTGGTGCTTTGCATCTCGTAACCTCACACGCTCTTCTGCTCTGTGGCTCAGGAAACACAACAGAGCGTTTTTGTCCGCTTTGGATTCGCTGTGGTTAGATACCTAGATGCCCACTGGCAGGATTCCTGCTGAAGCAGGAGAATGAAGCGACTCATTTCTACTAAAAATATAGGTAATAAGCCCAATAAAACACATTGACCAGCATGAAAAACAGAGGGAAAAGCAATTTGGAGTAGTGGTCTACGTTGCTGGGGTTCTGAATTGTGAAATAACCAATAATCCTGTGCATTTTGTTTCTCAAGACACATTTGATTTTCTCGTGGGTTTTCATGGTCAAGTCACTGCAGTTAACATTATCGCTGGAAATCTCAATGCTTGTAAAGCTGATTTTCCGTTGATAGTTGGTGATGGAGCTGTTGAGGATGTTGGTGATGTTGACACCTTCCATTTCTTTAGTGAGTTCATTTGCTGGCCTCTAGGGAACAAAAACATACAGTTAGTTTTAGGGTTTATCTTCTGCAGAAGAATAGTGCTTTAATCAATATGGAGACCATAAGGATAAAAACACAGCTTCATAGGCATTCATCCCAGTATTCGAACGTGCCTTTCAGCTGCTGCCTATTTTTAGGAGTGCCTGAAGTCCCAGAGGTGCCTGTGTTTCTGCCCCAGTATTTCTATAGATGTTTTGATCTTTGAGGGAGTCTCACTCTACGTCACTGAGGAAAGCCAACATCCATCTCTGCACATCTGTGCCAGGGAACACAGCAGCGAGGTGGGAAACCTTTTTTCCTTCTGACAGGATTTGGAGCCTTGATGATGCTGGACTATAACCATACCTGATTTTAATTTCTCTCACTAAAGCAGCGCACTTAGAACAATTCTCTCTCACACCCCCCACACCCGAACACTGCGAGATTGATAGTCAGTAGTGTCTTCTGGGAAGAGAAGAAGGAGGGTTCACCTCACTGTAGTAGGGATAATTACCTTCCAGAGCTGTGTCCTAGTCAAAGTTATTCCGTAGAAGAGGGGTGTTAACACTGGCTCTTCTCTGGCTGCATTTTGAAAGGAACAGAGGTGCTTCATCCTCTCATCACATGAGCTCAGCTCAGGGCTACAGACTGATTCTAGGAGCAGGCCAAAGCACCTTCCTGAATGTGGTCCTACAACTAAAGCGAGCATCAGCTAGGGCTGCTGCTCCTCCGGCTGCTGTGCAGAAGTCTGCCAGTCACAGTGGTCTAGTGCTATTCATGCAGTTGTGCACAAAAATTTAGATATAGTGACAATTAGGAAAAGCAATTGTTACTGTGTGTGTAACAGGAAGACCGTTTGTTTTAGTTAATAGAGAACTAGTTATTGTTGATCCAAGACGCCTAGGCTTATTGAGGTAGATCAGGCTTTACCTCTTGAGGTCCTTTAGCTGCGCACTTTTGCGATGAGCTGTAGTGAGCCACTGCATATTCCACAAGGGCACCAAAGATGAAGCTGAAGCAGATGCCGAGGTAAACATCAATGGCCTTAATGAAGCAGTTGGTTTTCGAAAGGGAACTTCGTGAGCCGATCATCAGAGTTGTCATGGAAAGCACCGTTGTGACTCCTTGGGAAACAGAAAAGGAAAGAGCTTCTCTTGTGGACACTTTGCAAAAGGCTCGGCCTATCGCCCACACAGGTTGTTGTTCTCTATTGCTAGCCAGGTAGAGCACATCACTTTGTACCAAATCCAAATCATCCATCAACTGAAATGCTTTTGTAGCACTAGCTACTGGCTTATACAGGCTCTCCCTGCCTTTGACAGCTTGGCTCCAATAGGCACTTCAGTCTTTCATTTTTCTTGCTTTCAGTAAAATACCACCACCTCTCTCTCCCCCTGCAAAGCACATCAGAAAGAACGCCTGCTCTGTCCTCTCCTCTCTACTGTGAATCTACCGGGAGCCTTGGTCTTAACACAGCTCTGCAGGTGGGCAAGCGTGCCAGCCACAGTGTGTCTTCCACACTTCATACTGCTAACCCAGCGCCACCACAGGTAAACCCAGACTGAGATCGTGCCATTGTCACTGAGCAGAGAACGCAAGAAAACTGCTGTCTACCCAGCCCTCAGAGGCTCCCCCGCCTGCTCAAATCTTGTCCTTTGCTCAGGCAATAACTCACCAATGCAGGTTCTTGCAGGCACTGAATCCAATGTGATCCAGAAAGAAACCCAGGACAACATGACGAGCAGAGTGGAGGGCACGTAGGTCTCCAAAATGAAGTAAAGGACATTTCTCCTCAGCTCAAACTGCAGTATCAGTCGTGGGTAACTGCCTGTTCCCAAAAGGAAGAAACACAGTGAACATGAGATTCCCAAGGACTCTTGCACTGGACCTGGGACAGCCCAGCACCAGACCTTCAGCTGGCGTGCACCAGCAGAGCTGCCCTGAGACTGTGGGAGGTGTGTGACTTGCACAAGCTTGACTTCTCACCTCAGCGCCCTTACCTAACGTATGCTATACCAGAGGACATGTACACACAGTGGTGCAGGACAACAGACACTGAAAACAATGCGTAACATGCAAAGCGGCTCCTGAACTTATCCACAGTGGAAACATTTTGTTTAAGTGTCTTAGAGTAGAGAGGGACTGATGCTTTCATCTATTCTCTCATGCTCAGCACAGCACATTTTTCCCCATAAGGGCTTGGAAGAGGCATTGCCAAGTTCAGTCTTATCTGATGGCTGAGAAATAAACAAAAGATTTTTCTCTCGATTTCAGCAGGCTTTGGCTCATGTCCTAAAGCATCCCCGTATCTTATCACCACAGGGAATCAGACCCTCTGTATTCATTAGTAACGTGTGATCTTTGATAAATGTGTCTTTTTCTGTTCAAAAAAGTTCAGTCAATTTTTTTAGAATCAATTTTTTCATAATACGGACATAAGGATTGTGGTGCTGGATAGCTAGTGTTTTCAGGAGCTATTTCTACTGTTTAAACAATAGATCCCTTTGAAACGTAGAAACAAAACCCCATGTTGTTTACTGTAGCATACACAGCCCACAAACAACAAAACAATTTTAAAATATGGTTATTCAAAGGAAGTTTTGGTCCCTTTCGCAGTGTGTGTGATTGGGAGAAAAGTGTTTAAACTGATAATGAAAAAGACATTGAATTCTGATTTACAAAGGGATCTTATTCCGTCATTACATGATAGAATTGTAATGCACAAACAAAAGTATATTTTAGAAGTTAATTTTACTCCCAGTTACTGAGAACATGCAGTACTGCAGAACTCTCCAGTATTTATAGTCTGCACACCTGGGAGGAAGGGAGTGAGTTTATTCGGGTATGTGCAGAGAAGGAAACAAGTAGAGAATATTAAAAAAAATTTGAAAATCCATCAAATGACTATACAGTGTATTAAAAACTCCATCCTTCTGTGGATTTCCATCTTGCAGAATATTTTGATTGCAGCTAATTGGATTTCACTCACCATCTTTCTATCTCTTTTTGTAAGACAAGGATTTGCTAAAGACGTCGCTCGTTCAGGCTTGAGTCAAAAGATACTTGCCACAGAAGGGAAGGGAGATGGGAGGGGAAATACTTGAAAGCTTTTCTTGCTTTTCTCTTTCAGTGATTTACCTGTTTCTTGCTGCGATTTGGAGACCAGGGTGTAATAACGTTCCACTGTGTACTGAGAGAGCCGCAACTTTTCTATGCCATTGACAGAGTTATTTCCTCTCAACCATGTGAAGACGACATCATTTTCATCATATCCCCCTAAGCAGAACATAAAGACCCATATTACTGTGGACTTGATGATCCTTATGGGTCCCTTCCAACTCATGATACTCTATGAAATCATCGAACAGTTTGGGTTGGAAGGGACCTTCAAAATTCATCTAGTCCAACCCCCTGCCATGAGCAGGGACATGACCTAGGCATTGTAGGCTGGACAAAAATAACTGCGTCAGACTACAGGTGCATGTTGGCTGTTCTTTTGCTGCTGTATCTTCAGCCTGCTGGTTCAGATTTTAATAGTAACACATGCCACTGAGTGATGCACAACATGCAAGAACTGATTTCAATCATTTACATGGGGTTTTTCTATTTTAAATTATGTTAACAGTTTAAAAGATAAGACATTCCTGCCAGCCGCAGTTGATTACATGCAGCATGATAAAACTACTGCAGTGATTAACTCTTAAACATACTGTCTTCAGTCATGAGAGGAGAGCAGGAGAAATGCAGTGGTTAAAAAAAAAAACCAAAAAAAAAAGAGAGTACAGATCCTATTGAGCCCGTTACCAGTTAGCAGAAACACATTTCACAGAACCATCTATTCCAGTGCTTAAAGATACCCGAAACAGCATTTGCAGTTAGTCAAGAGCTTGGAGCTGAGCTTGCTATGCGGTTATGAACCGGGCTCTTCTGACCATACGCGCGTTGCCCAGAAAACTTGCTCATAAAACCAGCTTTTTCTACAAATCATTCCTCCTATTCCCAAAGGCTTTAAGTACTGAGGACAAATAAAGGCATCTGACATCGAGGTGACACCAAATTCCTGCCTCAAAACTGTAGGACAGGTGGGATCAACAATTCAAGGAGGTGTCGGTAAACTCCATATTGCCTCCAGGAACGTAACACGGCCTCAGGCTGGACTGAGACAGACCTCGGTCTGAGGGGTAAAGCTTGCGCTGAGGCACCAGCCTGCCATTCACTTCAAAAATTTCACTTCATTTAGGAAACAAGCCCATCAATCTCACTAATTTAATTCTTTTATTAAGTGCCCTTCTTTGAGAAAATGAGTAGGGACGCTTTGATTCCAATAATAACATGTTCATCCTAGTAGATGGAATAAAAATAGAGCTCCAACTGCATCTTATCTAATTGTGTTTTCTTATTAGACACAAATTACCAGAGCTCGAGTGTGATGAACTCCTAAATTAGTTGTCCAGGATACGAATCCCTGTGTAGAATCCTAAGCATGTGATTTTTCAAAGTTTCTAAGCAGTTTTATAAATTGTGGTTACTCAGGAAAATTTTATAATAAATGATAGATTGTTGTTAATTCATCTGGCGTATATTTAAATAGCATTATTTCTGGGCACTTATCCTAATGACATCTCCAGTGGGCAATGTGCATGTAATTTCATTGGAATTATACAGCAACTGAGCATGATGTAGGACCCAATCACTTTTACAACTGGCCCAAACAAGCTATGCTTTAGCAGAAAAGGCCAATCGTTATTATTTCCGGAGCTATTCTGTGTAATCAAGGTAACCACGCGGTGAACTAATAGGAATTTAATGTGGGAATGATATGTGCTTCCATAGGTGCTTCATGCTGCAGCCCCAGGAGTTAAAATCTGGTCTTTTCAGCACTGAGATTGTAGATGTTTCTCTTTCTGTGACATAAAGCAGGAGATGCCTGTTTGCTTGCTGTGGAGCTTCATGGATACAGAATGGCAGCGCTGCTCTTGTGAGCTCCTACATAAAAGCCCTGTAGTGTCCTAAATTTTCCTGGAGACCTTCCCAGCCAGCTTTGCCATGGATAAGCTGTTAATTTAATTGAGACTAGAACTCTCTCAATATTCCTTTTCTGGAGACTTCCAAGGCTGAGACGACTCCTGTTGACAAGGGCGCCATCATCTGCATTGCCGTAACAGACAGCCCTCATGGAGAAGCATATTGCAGCCCATGAGTTTTAGAGCCACGTTCAACTCAGACTCCAGTAAGAACCAGCTTTCACGCTATCCTGTTACAGTGGAGGTTTGGGAGGTGCAACAGGGGGCAGATACCTAATGCTGTGAAAAGTTCTTCCTTGCTGTGCTCCATCCCACACGCTTTCCCCAGAAGTTAGTTTTGAAGAAGCTGTGTGTGCAAAAAAGGACTGAATTTGGAAAACCAGCCGTTACTACTTCATCCTTTCTGCACAAAATTGAACTACCTACTCTTTGATAAAAATATGATTTATTAGCACTCTTTTTATATAAATTGCACAGTGACAGGAATCCTCTAAACCGTAGATTACAACACAAGCATTTGAAGAACGCTAAAGCAAAATTGTTTCCTTTTCAACATTAGTATTTGCAGGAATAAAAACATACTTCCGAAAGCCACTGTGACGAATCCAAAAATTCAAGATGCACAGTTAAGTATGAATAAATACATTTAAACTTATGTCAGTTTTTTTCTAGAACGTTATACTTACAGCTTTCTAGCTGCAGTCTGCACGTTTGTGTGTCCATGGGATATTTTGACAGGTCCATGTTACAAGCAACAGTAGTAGTGATTCTGTAGGAGGAGAAAGAACTCCAGAAGTGGCAACAAAAGCATGTAATATCTCTGCTTTTCATAGCAAATTTGACCATAAAGACTGCTCTGTCATTTAGATAATTTTGACCTATGAAATGAACGGACTGATACAATCAGAGAAAACCTTCCTTAAGCAGATAGGCTCTCGGCAGCCACGCTGATGTAAGCGTAAGTGAAGGAGGACTTTCGCTTTGCTGCGGTGGGAGATTAGTGTAGATTCACACGTTTTCCAGTGCTACAGTTTGCACATCCTAAGAAGTTGCCGCTTGTCACCTGAGGCACAGTAACCAACTGCACACGCGCTCTTGTGAGCGTTCTGAGCAGCGCTGTGCTCGGGACGCACAGCACGTATCACCATGGGGGATCCTGATCCTTGACTGGGGTTCTCACGTGGCCCGAACAGGGGACAAGAGTATGGTCACAGCTGGCATGTTGACCCCAAACTCATGACAGATGGTATCTGCTCCTGTCCAGCATAATTCTGGAAATCTGTTCTGAACCATCATCAAAGCCAAAGGTTGACCTACCTTAAGGCATACAAGATAGTGCCATTAGAGAACAATCTTATGAGGCGGTTCCCCACAGTGACATCGTGCAGGAAGGACCTTTTGGACTCCACAATGTAGGTGTCTGGTACCCAGAGCAATTCCACTAGACGAGCATCTAGCGTAAAGCTCTTGTTGCCATGAAAGACCAACCGGGGGTCTGTCCAGCGCTGCCGCAAATATATAGTAGCTGTGTAATCCTGGGCAAGAGAGGAAACCTGTGAGGACGTACGAGCAGAACACCCACACAGCGCAGCTGTGGCTGTGCCATGTGCGACAAGAGGCAGAACACACATCTGTTCAGTCTGGCAAAGCCCAGCTTCAAAGGCAGGCAGTAAACCTGGTAGATTTTCATCATAGTCTTATTTACAGTATTACGTTGCTCATATTCTTACGCTCTAAGGTGCAGTGTTGGAGGACTAAGCACACATATTCATAGTACCTTTTTTTTTAAAAATTAGCAATTACTGTAACTGGTATTTTTGTGTCCATTCTGCAGGTAAGGAGAGAGAGAAGTGCACACTTGAGGCCACTCAGCAAGTCACTGACATGAAAAAAATCATCGTCTAGAGTTGGAAAATTTGACATGTACTATAAACGTTATCATGAAAGACACATGGGCACTTTGTAGAAAAAAGGTAAGCAAATCCAACCCGTTATTTCACTGAGGTCTTAAAAAAAATGCAAACAAATGAAAAAAACCAAAACTTGTAGCATCACTTTTAATAGGAGTTGTGAATCTGAGGACACCGGGATTAACTTGTGTTTAGCCTGCCAAAACCCATGCAAAGCGACCGGTGTATTTTCACAGTTCCCCATCATAAAAGAATAAACAATTCTCAGCTCTAAAGATAATTATTTTCTGGGCCTTCTGGACAGCCACGGGCACTCTAGTACCATTTCACTTCCTTCCTTATCCACGAAGGAAATGCAACCAGTAATGCCTTTAATTTTCAAAGCATCTCTGTGACAAACTGATACTGGTGATTGTGTTAACAGCGTGAAGTCGCTACGTTGTACCACGGATATGCTGCCTGTCTGCAGAGGAGGAAGTTTCATTCAATCTATAATTTGTAAAATGCTTTAAGAGAAAATCTCTAAGTAAATATCGGGTATCAGTGATTAGGTTTTGCAACTTCTAAAGTGTTACTCTCAGCCTGTGACAGAGGAAAAAGCATGTCAAATAATGCACTGTTACGGCTTTCAATGCAGTGAGTTACACAGTGACAAGAGTGAAGAACCCTGGCTGATTTCCAGCTTTGATGGAGGCACACAGCCTCTGCAGTCTTTTCTATGTGGTCAGAGCAATTTAGATGGATCATCAAGAAGAAAAACCCCAGAATGGGCTATTTTACAAGGCCCTTTGGGTTCAAAGTGTGTGAATAATTGATTTCGTTGGTTCTGCCCCTTCCCCAAAATGAATAGCTTTATCAAAGTGACAATATTTTATTTAGTGAACTTGTTTAATTTTTTTTTTTTTTGGGGGGGGGAAGTCAGTGATATTCTTGCAAATGTTAAAATTAAGTGTTGAAATTGTTTCTGACTGAACTTCGGACCGTTTGGACTAAAACTATTCGCTGAATTTACCCAAGCTGCCCATAGTTTTGGCCAACCTAAACCAGGAGTTTTTAGCAGTCAGTATTTAAAATCCAGCTGTTACCAGAAGCGCAGGGAACCAGACTCATCAGTATTAAGATGATGTTCTCTGTATATTTGAAAACTGTTATTTTTTTGGGGGGAGAGGAGGATGACCAGCCTCAGGCCATGTCGCAGCTCAAAACCTCACTTCTCCTTGTGAAGAAACCCTGTCTCTGTCTTCAATCAGCGCCAGCATGACCAACAGAGACCACCCCGCCTTACGCAGATGAAAGGTAAGGGAGAAGAAATGCCACACAGGATGGATTTTTTCCATTTCAGAGGGGCCTGATTTCCAGGAAGTGCTGAGTTTTTGGGGCAGTAGCACCTTTGGAGCCATTCCTATTTACTTACAAGCCCACAGTACTATGGCATCTCTACAGTTTGCAGTCATAAATGAGCCCTGTTCTCATCACATCTCTAAAAGCAGTCAGATAAAAGCAAAGCACCTTAATAACGACAGTTTCTGTGCTGAACACACAGGAATATACAACACGTGTCTTGGGCAGATCCTACTTTTTATGTCTTATAAAATAAACACTCTCTTCACTTACCATGTCACTCTCAGATATACTGGAAATACTTGCAATATCCAGACTCATTGCAATTTGAACAGGTTCTCCTGTGGAGGGAAAGAAGAACTTAGGCAGAGAGCAGGGACAGGCGAAAGGCACAATAAAAGCACATGGGATGCTGGGTGGCGCGGGCGCTGCTCACAGCCTCCCCTGCACACAATGTTGTCTCTAAAACCACAGAAGCCCAAAGGGTTAGGCAGTTTCAGAGCATCACTATCCAAAATGAAGTTGTCACCGTTGGGAAGCAGGAGTTCTGTATTTGGCGACCGTAGCAGCAAGCAGATATCCATCAGCAGTAGCTCTGAGGATCAGCAGTTTATACAGGCAGCATTTGAGGGCTAGTTTATCCCTCGTTACCCTGTCCACAACACCCACACAGCGGCAAGAACTGTAGACTTTATAAACAGTTCTCACTCACAGCTCTCCGAGAACTCCCCACAAGCAGGAGCCACTGACAGCCCTGTTTTTCAGAGAGGAAAAGCTAAGAGGCAGAGAAAATCAGTGATTCCTGAGAGCACCACTGGGTTACAGACCAGAAGTGCAACAGCCTGTGCCTCTTTTTATTTATTAGATTACTGTTACAAGCAAATTTTAAGCACGCAAGCCCTGAATCTTGGAAGTCCCCCATTTTCTAACACTGACTCTTAAATTCGCCACAAGAGGGCAGCTCCTTCCCGGGAAATGCCAGCGCCGGGGCTGGCGGGGGCTCAGCACCTCCTGCCGCGGCCGGAACCGCTGGCGGTGGCAATGGAGCAGGACACGAGCTTTCCCGTAGGCAAGACTCGGGCTTTCCCCTCGGTTGCGCCTGGTTGTCTAAGCCCCAGTATGAATCTGGGGCTCTGAGCAGGACTTGGCGCTTCCCGAGCCAGCCCCCTCTGCCTAGGTGACAACACACCACCACCTTTCCTCCTGGGACTGCTGAAACGCCTTTTCATCATCTAAATGGCTTTCAGGAAAGTCCAAGGGACACAGTTTCTAAATCTCCTTTCAAGTGGTTTTGGCTTTTTTACTTGTTTTAGACTGTTCCAAAATCCAAAATGTATTTCATTTGCAAAAACATGCGTATTTTTTAAAGTAGTGTCATTCATGTCCTCTATCTTGTTTTTAGATATGTAGACACTTGAAGCCGCTCAAATTAATGACCAAAGGGTAGATCTGTGAGTACCCAGGGCCTCTGGAGAAGATCAAAACCAGAGTCCTGACCATTTGTGTTCAACATTAATGGCTCTGGGAGGTGTAGGCTGGTGTAGATGCAGTTAACCTCCATTACATAATTCCAAAGTGTCTGTTCACTGATGTGATGGGATCTAGAGGAGCTTTTCTATTCCTGCAAGAGACGGGACATTCTAGGCATACCAAACTGGTAAGTTCTCTGTTGTCCCAGAAATTTGTCGCTATGGTCAGAAAAAAGGAGCTCAAAGCTGCCAGTAGCAGAAGGTCAGTCTGCAGGAGCTACGAGGGGAAACATCCATTCCTGGTGAAAGCTGATGGGAATTTTTCTGTTGAGCAGAGTTTCATTAACGGGTTCTGGCAGAAAAGCAGTTTTCATAGCTGCTTCTTAAACTTCTGTTGATATTTTTCAGGTGCTGAATGTCATTCTGAGACTCCCTTTCCTCTGCGTGGTTACAGCACTCACCTGCAAGGTGGGAGACCTGACACCCCAATTGTGCAATGGCCTCGGGTAAGTTCCTAAATACCTGACTGTCCCTCAAGTGCTCCCTACTCCTCACTTGAGTTTCACAAGAATTTAAAGCAGGTTTAGTTTGTGTCTCAGTGCAAAGTGAAAGCCATGTGTCAAAAGTCTGTATTTCTGGCAAGGAGAACGGCTCATTCTGCTATCACTGCAATCTACCAAATAGATACACAGGAACAAAAACAAAGCAGAAAACCACAAGGGCCAGAATCTAACCAAAAGCACGTACAGTCACAGCAGAATTTAGTTACTCTGCTAGGTCTTTCGCAGAGGTATTGAAGTTTATGTTCTCAGCCTCGTAGACAGACGTGTTCTCACGCATGCACGCACAGTCCACTCAAGACAACAGTGGGTGCACAGAGAGGAAAGCAGCCTTGGCTACCAGCTAATTTAAAAGGAACACAACCTTTTAAAATGGGGCATCCTAAAGAAAGGTTAAAGCTTGCTGTGCCCTCCCCACAAGCCTTACAGACCGTTCTGCAAAGGGTCACGTGCACGGAGCCAACGTACCACCGAAGTAGGGCCTGAGGTATTTGTTGTATCCCATGGTGAGGTTCTCAAAGCCAGGCAAGGATGTTGTGTCGCTGCCACGCAAGTCGGATACGTGACCCAGGGAGCACCTCCTGGGGACATAAATCAGACTGTTAGGTGTGGCCAGGTACGCTGGGCACATCCGGTGTGCAGCTGCAGCTGTGTTTGCAGCATGCGCTTGATCAAATGAGCAAACAAACCGCATAAAATGCTTATTAAAGATAAGTAGATCACTGAAGTCACAAGTGCTTGCTCACGTTGCTCATCTTGGCTGAATAACTGGCACCTTGAAGAGGTGAGGAAATGGCAGATTACCCCAGCTGATAGCCACAGGTTTGCACCCACAGTAGCTTAAGGACATTCCTAAAACATCGCAGACAAGCCAAGCAAGGTCTGTATATCACAAGTCTTAACAGTAACCCACAGTCTCCCCCTTCCCACTCCCCCTCATGCAGTCTTTATAAGGAACACGCGTTTCTGTTTTCCTGCTTGAAACAAATCTTACTGACCAACAGCTCCTCCTCCCTCATCACCAGTCCCCTAAAGAAGCTTTCATCCTCATACGTTAGTGTCAGGCAGCATCTCTACAGCTACCATCAGGAGTATAACCTCCGAGTACACCCACAGGGGAAAGGTAAAGCACCAAGCGCTTCAGACACCAACAGAGCTCTGTGGGCTGAGCCACCCCAGCTGCTCTGCGTGCAGAGGGTTCTGCTCTAATTCACAACGTCAAAATTAATGTTTTGTGGAGGATGACAAAGCTCGTACCTAGTGTTATGAGGGTCACAGATCTGTACTGTCATATAGACAGCTAGAGAGACGGGGGGCTGGACTGTAAAAAGGGCAGTTTTACGATGCATTGTTCCTGTGTGGTCACATGCTCACCTGATGAAAATGTAAATGAGTGAATCGTTAAGACTTTATTAATGCTTTGTGAAGGGCTGAAGGAATCGTAGATTCATTTAGGTTGGAAAAGACCTTTAAGATCATCAAGTCTAACTGTTAACTTCACACTGCCAACCTCCACCACCACATCTCTATGCGCCATGTCTGCTCCTCTATTAAATCCCTCCAGGGATGGTGACTCAACCACTTCCCTGGGTAGCCTGTTCCTGTGCTTGACAACCCTTTTGGTGAAGAAATTTTTCCTAATGTCCAACCTAAACCTCCCTGGCACAACTTGAGGCTGTTTCCTCTTGTCCGGGCTGCGGCACCTATTGCTTGTTACTTGGGAGAAGAGACCAACCCCCACCTGGTGACACCCTCCTTAGCGCTCAAGGTGCGGCCTCCCCAGAGCCCAGTGCAGGGGGACGGTCACTGCCCTGCTCCTGCTGGCCACCCCACCCCTGATACCAGCCAGGATGCTGTTGGCCTCCTTGGCCACCTGGGCACACTGCCGGCTCATGTCCAGCCGCTGCCACCCAGCACCCCCAGGGCCTTTCCCTCCAGGCCCTTTCCAGCCACTCTGCCCCCAACCCATAGCGCTGCCTGGGGTTGGTGTGACAACACTCTCCAGATCCCTCGTTAGCGCCTTCCTGCCCTCCAGCACATCAACACTCCTGCCCAACTTGGTGTCATCTGCAAAGTGACTTGAGGGAGCACTCAATCCCCTTGTCCAGATCACTGATAAGGAGGTAGAAGGCAGTGCCTCTGTCTCACCCCCGAGTCTCAGGACCACTGGTCTGTGCAGTGAGAAACACAACAATGTAGTTACTCAAAGCTCTGATAAATTTGTTCCCTTCTTCTGTTCCCTTTAAAGCTCAGTTAATAGTCCTTGGAACTTTGCTGCAGGTTTTAGACCAAAAAGGACCTCAGAGCAGAACTGAACCTGTTAGTGCACAGCATATACACAAACCATCCCAGAAATTTAGGACTTGTAGTTCCAGCTGGGAGCCTTGGCGGGGGTGGGAGGGGGAGGACATTTCCAGCTAAAACTGCAAACTATTCTGGTCTTGAACAGGAGATAAGGGATTGCACTGCGAATGTACATGTTTCGGGGACCTACACAGGTTGCTCTCTTCGATGCCACACCCCCTACCACACCCGGCCTCCTTTGCACGGGCTGGATAATTTGAAGGATAGTTTCCTTCTCACCCACATGACTTCCATGAACTATAGTTCAGATGTTCCCTATAAAACAAAACAAACACTCCGCTTACCTTTGGGTTGGAAGGAGAAGACACAGACTTAGGAAGCAAAAATATCTGCAGAACATCTCTGGGGATTATTTCTGTATTTGCTCTGCTTATCTGTGAAGTGGAAAAGACAGACAAAGTTTTGCGATTTAAGAAAAGCTATTTTAAGGGAAGGGGACAGGGAAAAGAAATCCTGCAGTTCGAACCACGCACTGTGTGACGTTTAACATTCCCAACATAAAGCAGCTCCTGCCCTTTTTCTAGCTTGCATCATTTTTCAGCACCGTGCTGTCTTAACGCTTTCCACATAAAAGACACTAGTGATAACTTGTGTCCTCAAGTCCTTGACAGGGTCACCAAATTTTAGCTGTCACTTTGGTTTGGACAGGGCTTTTCCTCCTTCAGCATGGGCTGGCAATTAGCTGATGTTGGGAATGTCACCATGGGAAGGGATTTATTAAACAGAAACACATTTAGGCCGTTCCTGACAGCAGTCAGACTCCGAAGCGAAGTGAGACCCTGCCCGCCCACATAGGACAGATTCAGTATCTTTTAGACCAGGGTTGTGTGAATCAGCTCCTCAGAAATGCTGTAGCTCTGCGCTCCATTAGCTTGTACCTGGGATAAACCCATGCTATTAATAGTAATGTTGGCAAATCACTCAGCATGCAGAACAGGATGAAATCATTCCGCTTCAAATGGGTTTCGTTGACTTTTCTGGGAGTGGAACCAAAGCTTGGCTTCTGGCCCAAGACTCCCTGCTGGCCTTGGAGCAGGCTCCACGATGGGCGACTCTTAACTGTGCTGTGCTCTGCACCTTTCAGGCAGGGAGCAGAAATGCATCAATTGCCACCTTTTCTTGAGCATATGGATGGCACGTTGCCATGCACCTAATGCGTGCTGCCGCAGCAAGGTGCTGCAGGACGGGCTGGTGGGTACGACACTGCCATGGCTGCCAAGGGGAGATCGTTACTGAGCCATCGTTAGTTTGAGCCAGAAACACACTACTGCTCACCCTGCTCTGCTCTACTATTTGAAGGGTACCCCATGTATCAGAGTTCTCCTGCAGATGCTGGCAAGGCAACATCGTTCTTGGATGGATACGAGTCTTCCTTTTTATTACACTGTTACAAATTTGGGAATGACTACGCAAATCCTTAATCCCTGTCCCCTTGGCACCAGTGAGAGCAAGATCCCACGTTCAGATTCAGTGCCTTTCTCATCATGCATGGCCGTTAGGGCTTTAGCCTCAAACCTGGCCGTGCCATAGGAACCCAAATATCAGGAATTTTCTGCTTGGGTTACATTCTTCCTGCGGTAGTTCAGCACAGCCCAGAGGATGCTCTGCCTTCTGGGCTAGTTGTCCAGCTCTGGTGCTGTGCCGTGGAACTGTAAGGCTCCAGGGAAGGAGAGTGCCTTTGCCCGCACAGAGCCAGTAAAAACACCCAACCATTCACGCACCACAATTGCGGGGCATCCCACTAGAGAAAGAATGTTTTCCAAGGTAAAACGTGCTCAAAGATCTGTCCAGCATCTGAACTCCTAACGAAGCTTTGCACTTCCAGCCCCTTCTCTGAACGTCGTGTTCAGATGCTTCAGATGTTATGGAGTGCTCCTACTATCTGTGATCACGCAGGAATACAGAGAGAATCATTTACTCGCAGCAATGCTGGAACACAATTTTGATGTGGAACAAAGAAGGGTTAAATCCAGGTAGTTTAAGAATAACTAATAGGAAAAAAGGATGATTCTACAAATTAGCATTTAAAGTGTGAAAATTCATGAACTTCAGCTGAAGAGCCCCTCACCAGCATGTTTCACACAGGGGCTGTGGTTGCTAGCGTTTTGGTGCATCACAGTGAGTTTCTAAACAGTTTTATTCTATCTGATCCTAGCTACCAAGACCTTATTCTGAAAAAAACCAAGCCAAATTCTATTTGTTTTGATGGCTGACTAATGGATGGAGACCTCTCAGATAGTAAAAAGCCGCCTTGGGAGCCTTTTGTGTCTTCAGTTAAAGGAAGAGAAGCACGCACTGCCAGCGTACTACCGCTTGTGTAGCAAAGACAGTTGAAACAAACCAGCTCAGATAAATTTATAGCTGCTGCTGACACAGACCTGGGCGAACTACGCAGTCTCCATTTCTCTGTGACCCTGCTAATTCTTTGCAAATCAAGGAAAATCTTGTTTTCCTCCTTCAGATGATGGCTGTGAAGATAATAACTACATCAAAGACTGCCAGGCAGCAAAAGGGGGATCTGTAAGTACCTAAGAGAGCAAGAAACTAGGCACAGCAGAGTACTCGCGGGCAAGGAAGAGGTGGCACTAGTGCCCAGAGCCGAATATAACCAAAGCTCTGTTTTACTGTTCAGTGTCTCAGTGTTAATAGAATCCCAGTTCTGCTTTTATAGTGCAGGAGCTTTCAGAGGTTCCCAGGTTCATTAGTACACTATCCTGGGAAGACACTACTGTAAGATGTGTATTTGTGTTTCTCTGTCCAGTAAAGGACTTCAGTTTACTCTTGTAGAAAACAACCAGAGATCTCTTCCAACCTTAATGGTTCTATTCTATTCTAAACCAAAACCCAACAACCCAACCTCACACACTGTTCCATCTGTGGAACTGTCAGTGGAAGCACAGCACAGGCAGTACCAGAACAGCAGTAGTCACGAAGGCAGTCCTAGTACAACTGGTGGAGAGATTGTTTCCAATTCCAAAGTTACATAAAAATCATTCATCATGTAGACTCAGAGATAACGAAAACCTTGAGAATATAACAGCTCACTCACCCAGCTCTGTTCTCCCTATTGGCTGTGAAAATTACACAAAAATGCAAGTAGTAAAGTAAAACAGATCCACCCAGAGTCCTCTGTGGAAGCCTGTGTCCACTTCCAGACAATTTCATAATATTTTCATGCTTTTTTACATGGAAAACCAGCAGCAGTACACATCTCCATCACAGCCCAGTCTATGCTTCCTCAATTCAGCTTTATTCGCAGGGGGGCTGTTTATCAGGGAGTGCAGTGATAGGCCAAGGGGGGGGGTTTGAACTACCAGAGGGGAGCTGGAGCTGAGCTGGGAGGCAGCAATCCTTCCCTGGGAGGGTGCTGAGGTCCTGGCACAGGGTGCCCCGAGAAGCTGTGGCTGCCTCTGGCTCCCTGGCAGTGCCCAAGGCCAGGTTGGATGGTGCTTTGGGCAGACTGGGCTGGCAGGGGGTGACACTGGGTGGGCTGGGAGGTCCCTTCCAACCCAAGCCAGTTTGGGATTTCACTGTCTTTGAAGGGGTGGCAAGAGTGAAAACACAAAAGGAGGGAAAATCACTGACAGCTTCAATAATTCCATGTACAGGGAATGGGGTGTGAGGTAAGAGATGTACGCTGTAATAACCACTGAGGGAAGCCAGCAGGAACCACTGCAGTCCTGCGTTACCTCCCACTTCAAACACTGTCTGTGTCTCACCGCCCAGAGCAGGTCAGCATATTCTCTGATTTTCTACCAGGTAATGACATCCCAACGCCATGCAACAGGAGCTTTTCTAAGAATCTAAAAAGCCGCCCAGAGGACCAAACCCATATGACGAGTTTACTGAGCTCAAGGTAATAATTCACAAGGTCAGATTTTACTAGAGCCAAACTGCTACGACTGCAGAACACGTCACACAGGCGCGCACGTGCCTCATAATAAAACCTGGCTAGGGAAGACAGAGAAAAATGCTGAAATAAAAACAGATTGCATTTGTCTGCTTGCGTAATAAATAGAGACAACACCTAAAGTTAAGATTTTCACAATGAACGTGGGTATAATTTGTCTGTTCTATTTCCCTTGCACTGTAAGCAAACGCTCTGCAGGGACCACCGTGGACTGCTAGTGCTGTGGGCACGGGCCGTTCATGAGCACTGCTCGGCACAAGCGGTCCAAGGGCAGCCTGCGTCCTGCACGCCTGGTCCTCACGCAGGCCCCACAGCACCCAGGGCACCCTCACACCCGACACGTCAGCCTGCCTGCGCCAGACAAGTGAGACTGTATCTGAAAATTTTAGGCAACCTTTTTCACTGAGGTGTTTTCCTTTGATTCCCAGGAGCAGACGTGATGGACCTTGTCATGTGAGGACACTTAACTTCCACTTCAGACGTGAAGAGCTGCGGACCATTTGGCTTTGCTGTGGCTTGGCTCTGTTGGAGGACTAGCACAGCTGGCAGCACCTTCACCACCTTTTCTCAGCCCAGGCTCATTCCTGTCAACATGACCAGCACACAGACCAGCGCTACAGAGAGAGGGGGGATGGAGTCAGTGATTCCCCGTTGGCTCCCTGTATTCACTCCTGTGGAGCAGCTTTCCAGGAGAAAGCATCACTGCACCGTCACCAGGAGTTTCCAGCTTCATAGCTGTCTTGTGGCTGCACTGTTCTGCACTGAGCTTCCTTTGGCCACCAACACGAACACAACAGTGGCCAAACAATTACAAAATGATCTAAGAGGCAACAATCATTGCACCCCCTGGGGTCAGACTTTGCTGGCTTTGCCAAAATGTCACTTCAAGGTCAACATATTTGTTTATCTAGAAGAGGTTTTGAGTGATTTAAGACAATCTGTCTTCCTGTTTTTACTGTTTCTTTTTCCCCCTCCGCCCAGCCTGAAAAGCGAGCAGTTGTCTGATCTGACAGAGGACTGCTTTGGGGACGTGGGGAGGCAGGGGACTTCGTAAGGGAAGGTTCATGGCCTGACAGCTGCTTGGAAACGGTCGGGTGTTCTGATGATTTATGGTAAGAGCTGCTCAAGTTTTAACTTACTGACCAAACAAATCAATAAGCTTTCATTTTCAGCTATCTAAAATGATTTGCCTCTCAATTTCCTCATCTTTAAAGCTTGTTCTTCCCAGAAAATAAATTTAATGGCTATCTTTTTAATTTTTCAATGTTGAAAATCTATTTTGGCAGGCCAGGAGAAAATCTGAAGCAACGGCAAGTAAGAGAATGGAGTTAATAACAGGGAAATATTTTTGTACATTTTTATGCAAGCCAGTCTTACTGAAAAACCACAGTTATTTATTTGACACTAAAATCAATTTATACAGAACAAATCCCACTGTTACAGAACTAAAGAGCTAGTGGGGTCCTTTCGTGTCAACAGGTACGTGAGCTGAGCTCAGCCCTTGGCTGGTCAGGACAAAAAGGGACACGAGAGGCCGATGGAGGAAAAGGGAGTGGGAGAACCTGGAAACAGAGCCTGTACCAGTAGGTGGGCAATACCAAAATTAATTGGTTTTGATCTTTTAGCTTCAAAAAACCCCTCGTTTTAGTCAGAAAATATAAGCAAGAAGAAAGAAATTGAGAAAAGATTTCAAGTGTGCTAAGTCAGAGAAGGTAAAACAAAGCACATAACTTCAGGTTGAAAAGAATGCCTCATGCTGACTTTAGTCTGTCACGTTTCAAAACCCCAAAGTTCCTGTTTTGGTTGGAACTGAACCACCTTCTGTCCTGCTGGTTTCCCTGTCTGAGAAAATCTGAATGCAACTTGACCAAGACTAGGTCATCGCTGGCCCAGTTTTTGTCTGGAAGAGCAGGAGGTGCGTTTCAAAGCAGCCGCTGTGGGAGGCCAGGCCCCGGCAGGGCACGTGCTGGCTGTGGCGCTGGCTGCTCAGGGACGGGCACCAACTGCTTTACTCTGCTTTTGGGGGCTTTTTCAGTTGCCTTGAGTGGTTACCTGGAATCATGCACAGTTTGAACAGGTGACCTCCTGGTACTTGTAGAAATCCTTCAAGAACTTCTGTGAGTTTCTACTCTTGGTAAAAAATAGATTCTTTCCATCCACATCACTGTTATTACATCACATGAAAAATTACCTCTCCATTCCAGAAACAGCAGGCAGCACCGAGGTGACTCGCTGAGGCTACGGCACACAATACGCTTGCTCGAGACAACCCTCACTGTGTGTCAGCGCATGGCAGAACCCCAGTGCTGCGTAGGGACCAGTCCCCATGTACGGGCTGGTCTCCCACGGTGGGCGACGGAGCAGTGTCTGCACCCACAGGCCATCAGCAACCGCCCAGAGCGAGTTCCAGGCTGCGTGGGACAAGGCAACACTGGGTAACTTAAAATACAGAGCCTGCTCCTCACTTCACATGCGCTGGTACCGTGAGCGGCACGTACATTTACACACACAGACTTCATATGTGGTACTACTCTTAGCGTGAGAAAAGAGCCAGGCCTGTTATTTATCCAACACCCCATAAACTGCAGGCCTGGTTCCTGGGTTATTTATTCCAATGACAGTCAGAAGCAACCCCAAGACACAAGAAGGGTTTACAAAGAATTAGATTCAGTCCTTATGTAAGGATGTTAAAGCCGTGCCCGAGTAATACATTTATGCTTTCAAGATGTGAACTCTCATCCTTCAAGCTGCTTGTGGGAAGCGGCAGCTTGCACTCTCATCTGCCCACCCAACACGGTACACAGGCCTCCCTGCAGCTTGCAGGACTGCGTTCTCTGAATACCTACAGAAGTCTTAAAGTTCACTTACGTGAAATAAATTATTCCTCCAAAATGTCAAGTTTGGCTTCTGTTTGGTCATTTCATTTACTCTGTTTGAGCAAATGCAACATACATAACATTTACAAACAATTACAGTTTGATACAGAAGCGCAGCAGCTTCGGGCAGCTTTTTCTCCTGCCCTCGATACCTTAACTCTAAACTTGCCTGCAGTTCAGTCTCCTGCGGCTGCAGATCCGTGAGCTCACAGCTGTCTGCGCTGTCACGTTGGGCAATCACTTCAGGTTTCATTCACTGGCAGACCTGCCCCTCACTGCCGGCAGGGATCCAGCACTGGGTGCGGAAAGTTCATCCTCCCTCCCCGAGCAGGGGAGCGCTCACAAGCCCGGCAGCGTTGCTTTCTATGATTTTGCTCTCTACCTGCCAGCGCTGTAATTGTAGCCCTATATATATATATGGTCCCTCCCACCTCAGCGGTTCTGCTCGCTTAAGTCTCCTCCATTGTGTCTGTGGAGGTATTTTGTGAGAGACATAATTATTCTTGTTCCTATCAGCTGAGACAAGCATGCACAAGATTAACTCCCTCGTGGGACACAAAATGGTGCTGCCCAAGTACCTGTATGTGTAAAGAGGATAATGACTGCAGGTACTTGTGACACTAACAGTAAATAAAGCACGAGTGGTTACCGAGCACTCTGCTCAGCCCAGGGTGTGCTGGAGGAGGGGATGGGCAATCAGAAGTAATTACTATAGAAAGATTCTCATGTGAGCAGAATTTGGAAAGAGAGCATGTCACTTAGGAAGGAACTGGAGGGGCACAAGGATAAAATAAAGGAACACAGAGAAAATACATCAGACCTTTTGGTTTGATTATTCTCATGCTCTATCAGACCAAGGCATGGGTGATACACCAAAACGCTACAGCAGACGCACAGCCACAAAGCCCACAGTGAACGTGTTTCTTCCAAGCCTCTAGGTAACAGTAAAATAGGAAACCTGCAGATGCGCTGGGTGATTCTGGATTGCTTTCCTTGGTCATCTTGGCCGTGACAAATGATACTGTGCTGGCTAGCCTCCATCACAGTTTTCTGTGCCATCTCCTGAAGCGTGCATTGCGGGCAGACCGTGGGGCAAGAGAGCAACGAGTGTGATTTAGTTGAGCAATTGCTACGTGCCCTGGCCGTTCCCCAGGAGGAACTCAGTGACCGCCTGGAGGAGGAAAGGCGTGATGGACAGAAGCACTTTATTTTGTCTTTACTCTTGCTGAGCACCTGCCTCCTTGGAGCAGATGGGCATCATGGTGTGCCAACCCCAGCAGCACCTTGCCAAGGGGGAGGAGAACCCAGCGTGGCCGCAGGGAAGAGGGGAGCAAGGATGAACAGAGCTGCCTCAACTACTCATTCTTTGAGGGCTTGGCAACACACTGACAAATGGCATGTAAGGAAAAAAATATCCGACGGGGCCCCCAGGAGCACAGCTCAGACACGATCATTCATCTTACACATACATTAGTCTGAATGTCTGTAGGGCGGTGAAACGCTCCACGCCGCAGTAAGTTTTAGGGGAAAACCAGCCACACGTCATGCCTTGAATGCCCACACAGCCTGCTTTTCCCCAGCACATTTATTTTGCTCATGTAGGCAGCACAGTCAAAACTGCACTGCAGCTGCATGTCCTTCCACACCAACATTTGTTTTTCCTCAAGAAATACTCAATACGCACAATAAAGCCATGCACACAGCTACACAAAGCGCCAGCATTTGGCTCAGAGCAGAATTTAGCTTTTAGTAGATAAATGTTTTTACCTATTGCTTTAAGAGGAATGCTTTATACATGAATAAATAAAACCCTAAAGCCAGTGAACATACCCACAGGCCACTGCAGCTTCGTATGAACAGCTCAGCTTTCTTCAGACCACTTTGAAAGCTGTCACAACGCTTTGGGCACAGCAGGATTACCTGGCTGCCACGACTGGTCCCCGTGTGCCTGTTAACTGTGTGACCTCACAGCCACAAATTGCTTATTACATGGAAAAAGCCACCTCTGAACAAAAACTGGAAGCAGACACAGTACTGAAAAAGCGGAACTGACTTGCCCACAGTAGCTGCCACAAGAAATCTGGATTTAAACCCCATGCCTACATGCTGTTTTTGCCTTCGGCTTGCTCCACGTAGCAAGGGAGATGTGTGTCAGAGTCCTGGGGGTGCTAGGAACAGAGCTGTGGCCTGACAAAGAGCCACATTCAGATGCTGTAAATTTGACCCAAGCCCCTATATTTAACACTTCCCACCAACTAGCTGCCTGTCTGGGTTAGAAGCAAGCTTACAAGCTAGTCCACCCACAATACCGGATGGGAGATAACAGACTGTGCAGGTGACTCTGTATCCTTTCAGGCTTGGCAGCAGCTCTGCACGACTTGCTCACGTTGTCCCCCTTCCCAGGCCACTGCTGGGTACCCTCAGCCCGGGCTGGGAGGATTGGCACACACTCCATCAAACTCTGCCCGGGGCCTCAGCGGTCCTATCATCCCTTCCCTGAGACAGTCTTTACCTAAAGGTATTTAATCTGGGTTGATTTTTATGTTACCTTCCGTTTAAAGGCTGTTCAGCACCATGTTTCGTAGTGCAACATGCCATTTAATATAGCAGTAAACCAGGGGTTTTTTTTATTTGGACTTTTCTTTTTAAAAGACTTGAGAAATAGCACAAACTTTTCCCGTTTCTAAGAACAGAGAAATTCAAGTACTCAGAGGTCAAGTTACTTGTCTCAGTCAGACTACCTGCCAAGATGAACAAGCCTCCCGCAGAACCTGTGCCAACACCTCGCTCAGCTCAGTACCCAGTTTCACATCCCCTCAGTAAGTCCCCATCGGCAGCAAGACTGCCTGCCGTTCACACAGAGGCATCGCGGGCTTCTCCCCCCGCTGCCCTGCGAGCCCGACGCTCTGGAAGCAGCAGCCACCCTGCAGATTTGCACTGCGTTATTTTCCCTCCTTGTTTCATTGGTACCCACTTACCCAGAGCCGGAACCTCCTCCCAGGCAGCATGGCGGTGCGGCCCCGTGGCAGGCATCGGTCTGCAGAGCACCAGCTTTATTTAAGCTAATCCTTCATATGAGCAATCATCAATAACTGCTAACCTACTCCCTACAAGACACAGATCAACTGACAGAGTATTATAACTCCTTAAAATATTAATGCCTTATCAGGGAGACAATTTCACTGGGCCCAGAGACTCTTCCATTATTAGAAATTATGCCCCAGCCTTAAATAAATTAACTCAATAAATGTCTTGCCATGAATACAAATTCCTGCTTAGGGCTTGCAAATAAAATGATTTAGAGCTGTTCTCTGAGGAAAGATGAGGTGTTTAAACTTGCAAAAGAGGAAGGGCTACCATATTCATTAGTCTTTTGTTTTAAATGGACTTTTTTTTTTTAAACTGAAGGCAACCCTTCTGGAAGGGAGGGGGAAATCTTCAGAAAATGAAGTTGTTAAATTTTCTTGCACTGGGCCGCATGGTTTCAGTTCAGCAAATGCACAGATCCCTGCTGAGCTCCAAAGGCAGCTCTGGGGCCACACCAGCCTGGGGCAGGGGCTGCCCAGCACTGCCAGTGCCACCCCCCTGCGGGGCGCAGGGCGGCACAGCAGGGGACAGGAGGAGTGGGCCAGTGCCCCTGGCCAGCAGCGCTGCATTGCTGCCTGCTCGCATGGGTGCTGGCAGGAGGCAGTGCACTGGCAGCCCTGACACAGGCCGCCAGCCCTGAGAAATTTCATCTGGATTCCTGAGGCTGGAGGGAGCCATTCTGCCATTGCCCCCAGCTTGAATTTTGGCAGAAAGGAGCTCTTTTACTCACTTCCTACGGCTGTGACCGCAGCCTGCCGGCCCTGGGAGGGCACCTGGACTCGCAGGCAGCGGAAGCCGAGCCAGAGCTGCCCAGCAGCAGCGCAGCAGCTGCTAACCTGGAGTGCAAAACCTACTTTGCAAAGCAACGCAACTCAGCGCTCGCTGCACTGGAGAGAAGCTGTGAGCTGCTTTCAGGGCGCAGAATGCAGCAGCTGCCTTTCAAACCTGAAAAACTGCTCTCATGGTATAGCTCGCTCAGCTGGCTGCCATATTCCAGCTTACTCGGGGCTAGGTAACATGAGCAACCTCTAGCGTAACTTTTCCTGTAATACGCCCTTAACGCTAACGCCAGGCCGGACCACCGTGCTACTGTTTTCCCACCTGACCTCAGCTTCAGCCAAGACTGTACCACACGAAAACGGCGAGGCCTGCCATGGCACTGGCTCATTCAGCAGGAGTCATTCCCCTGCAACCCGCCATCTTCTACGCAGACATGACCAGAACACCCCACAGCTCACAGGGTGTCCGTTATTACAGCTTCAGCCTCAGCAGGTGTTTGGAATTTCAATAGAACACACAGCACCGTGCAAGCCGTTCACCATCCCCAGCCTCCTGTCAAAGCGTTTGCCCTCTTCATGTGGATGAATTGACTGTAGCAACATGAAAGCCACACCACCACGTTTAATTAGAGCTGCCTTTCACACCAAAGGCCCTGGTGTTTCAAGAAGAGTATTACAGCTCTGCATCCTTTTACAAATCTCTGAGCTGGCAAGACTAATCCGGAGCATCAGCAGAGTAACCCCTTGGCTGCCCGTTGTGCAGACTCCGTTTGCATTTTTGGCCACAGTTTTTTGGAGAAGTTACACACAACCCCCCACCCTTTCTAAGCACTATTGTACTGCTACCAGTGCATCACTTGAAAAACTGATTTTCTCCAGTGAGCACAGCCTGTTTTGCTCTATCTGTGCTGGTCTTAAGGACAGGACAGCCCTGGAAATGCAGTCTGTAACGTCAGGAGATGTGTACATAGCACCCCATGGCCTGGTTATCAGCTGGTCGCAGCTGCCAGGCGTCACTGCCTGCCTGCGGATGCACAGAGCCACATCCATGCAGCAGAGGGGCACGGCTAGGTCTGTGCTGCAGGAAAAGTCAAGCCCAACGTTTCCCCAAAGGATATGCCTTAGCTCAAAATACTGTGTAAAGACATACACGTTCCTCGGACAGTGCAGGTCAACAGATGCCTTCTGCAGATAATAATCAACAGGAGTACCACGGGTAAGATAAAGTTTCTTCTTTATGCTCAGGGATTGATTTGATGAGATTTTTATTTTTGATAACCAAAGCACTGCTTGCTGGGTAAGAGCTCACATGACTTTCTCAGTCATGGCTTAAGAAGATCAGAGCATGCCTTGAAAATGGATGCAATGTTTCCAGTTCTTACTTTTCAGTTTGTACATACGTGAACGGTTCAGTCCCGAACTGCAAGATACATGTAAAAGACCCAAGTCAGGATGAACAAATACCCACACTGATTCCACTAAACCGAATCAGAAAGGTTTGTACTTACTTGTTTTGCCTTAGAAAGAAATTCCACCAAAAGCCACCCACAGAGACACTTAAACACAGGGAGTTTTACAAGCAGAACAGGGATATTGCCTTGGCAGCTGCCCTCTCCTTGGTGTCTCCTCTTTGTTGCACTAACTTTGCACTTGTACCTGTTGCATTCCCAACTGATGCATCAGTGAGTTGTTGGGCTGGCGACATGCAACGCTCCCCAGCGGGAATGCTTGCTTATGTGCTGTAGCTTTTAACTGCAGCATCTGAATTCACTTCTTAGCACCCTCGAGGGATGGGATAAATATAACTTGTACAAGTGAGAAATTGAGAGAAACGAGTGCGCAGGCAGGGAAAGGGGGTGCAGCCTGTTTGAGGGTGGGGGGAGAGGCAGAGGAAAAAGCAGCTCCCCCTCTCCCCTCCTCCCACTCTCACCGAGTCCCTGCATCCCCAGGACTGGGAGCCCACTGCTGTGCCTGTGCCACCACGGGGCCTTCGGACACCCTGTGGCACCTGTGGGCACCACTTCCCAACTGCTGCTCCCAGGTCAGAAACATCCCAGCTGCCTCAGTTTCCCCACTGACCTCACATTTAGCAGTCATACACAGCCACCAGCTGCAGCTGTGCCCAACACGAGGTGTCCCATGTGCTGCCCCCACTTGCCAACCCTCATCCATGGACAGCCCATGCCAACACCATCAACAACCAGCACAAGGCTGTATTACATTTAGGGCCATTAAGCTCTTAAGCTAACGGGAAAGCGTACCTGCACAGTAATGGCAAGTTTCAAAGCAATTTGGCAAGAAGTAAGGTTAGAGCAGTGACTTCCCAGCTCTGTTTAGCAGGTTGCAGCCTCGTGGCTCCTTGGGAACACGGTAAGTGTGTGACCACCCTCTCCGAGCCCCAACTGCCACCTCCCTCCTGGTCCCGGGCACCTGTGGCTTCCCGCTCTGTCTCCAGCCGCCGGCCAGGCTCTGCTCTGCTGCGGTGCAGCCAGCGATGATCCTCGCTGAGGCTGGCTGATGCTTTGGGAGATTATTCCTTAATAGGCTGATCTCTGTGCTAGTGAAGGGCCGAGGAAGGGAGGAATACATTATCAGCTCTGATCTGGCATTACAGCATGCTTGGTGCTTTGGTTCTGCCTCTCAAAAGCAGAATTAATTGCTGGGCTAGAAAATGCAGATAAATCAATCAGCTCATACCACATTTATTTTCCGTAGCTATGCATTGGGCTCCTGGCAGCTTGAAACAGCAGCAACACCCACTCTTGCTCCAATGAGAGGTAAAGGTCAGACTCTTGCCAAAGGCTACCTGCAGAAAGGAGTGGCTGCCCAGCACACAGGCAGGTGGCTACAGCAGCGACCTGGAGGCAAACACCATCACACCAGCCGTGTTTCTGCCCCATTTCAGTGTTCAAGGCAACTGTCAATCCAGACCCATTGCATAACTTATCTTTCTAGCTTTTCTAAAATAAATGCCTGAAAGACAGCCTAGAAAGGGGCGGCAGAAAACTGATATTGTGAGAAACGAAATATCATTTTGTACTGTGGACTTATTTACAGCGAACTCTGTGACTTGACAACGGTGTCTACAGCAACAAAGAAAATAAAACAGTCGTTACCAGTATGCTCTTTTTGGGTGAAATGATAACGCAAATACAAACCTCAAACCAGACTCCTCGGTCTGCACAGGACCCACTTCTGGTCTGTGCTTTCCCCCCCGAGGTTCCGGTCCCTGGCTGTGCTCCCCAGCCCCGGCTGCAGTGCAGGTCAGCCATGACCATCGGCTGAGACCTTTTGCCAGGGAACATGTAAATCCAGGTAGTGAGCCTTCCCCCTGCTTTCCTTCACTTCACCATCCACCTGATGTGAGCAGAGCAGGACATACCAACACCCTCAGCACCCTGCTCCTGTCCCTACATCACCTCTGCTCTGCAGTTTCCTCCTGCACTAAGACACTTTAATGTAGAAGGTGCCTACCACAGCTCAGAAAACCAAAGCTCTGAGAGATGTAATCAGTGTAGCTATACTTCTTCCTATTACTTACACAGCAGATCCAACACAGCAATTTCCCCCACTCACACCTTTCAGTGTGTCCTTAATAGATCAAGTGGAAAACAAACAAACAAACAGCCCTTTTCTCCCTGTGCCTCAAATGCAATTCTCATTGTTGAGAACGGCAGGAGGAGCGGCCAGCCAAGCTGACCTGACACAGCTGTCTGCCACAGGGTCTGCCCTCCCCGGGCACCCATTCCCCTGTCAGGGCCTTCCACGCCTCGCAGCCCATCCCATTGCAGCACCCTGCTGAGAGGTGCCTGCACACGCTGTACCCCAACACGTCGTGGGACAGAGATGTCCTCTAGAAAAAGAATGGGCTAAAAGAGGGACATGAGCTGCTGAGCATGTCAGAGGTTAGAGCAAGCCTCTGTGTTACTTTGACAGAGTCCATCATCGCTCCCTGCCTTACCTACCCACGTGAAAAATGGAGATAATAGCTGTTCGCACCATCTCCTAGGGACTTCTAAAGACAAAGATTCACAGAAACATGCTTTTCTGTTGACATTCTCTTATTTTGACTCTCAATCACCAGGATTTGTTGTTCTTTTCTCTGGCAAACTGAAGGCTCAGGTAAGCCAGGTGCCTCACCCAGCCTTGGTGTGAGTCCAGGCCGCCCCCAGAAAGATTCTACTCCAAAACAGAATTTATGCATCACAGAAGGGATAGGTGACATCTTACCTTTTATCTAATATTTAAAACCCTTGTAATGTGTGCACACTTTATGAACTGCCAAGGAATGGAGACACAGCCTGGTTTCCTCAGTCGATGGGTCTGCAAAAGCAACCGAATGCCCTTGGGCAGCCCTGAGCCAGCCTCACAGCAGCTTAGAGTCCAGCACTGTGCAAAACCTCACCCGAGGCTGTAAATCACTCATGGCTCAGCAGCTATTTGCTGTAACACAGATTTCAGGTTCCAGCTGCTCTATGAAAAACAGGCAACGCTAACAACAAATCCTCTGTCACCAATACTGTCTTGTTCTTAACACGTCTAATGTGCTGATACTGCTGATACTTAAAAAACCATTTCAAATAGGAACAAAAGTTCTGGACTGGTACCAGGCATGTTTTTTTCCAACCTGAAAACCCATCTAATTATTTCCATTATGATGTTACCTGAAACGTTATTTTATCTACGTGCACATCAGCACCCAATGTTCATGCCTAGATTCTTGTACAGCTTTCTAACTTTGCTTTAAAGAATACACTTTCTAAGTAAAAAAAGGTCAGTGTAACCTCTTGTCAGATACAAGAATGAGTTTGGGAACAGACAATTAAATGGACACTCAGTTTCACATGCACAACATTTTGTTATTATCTCAGATAGATGCACAGTTGTGGTTTAATCTTTGGCCAAAACTCTTACCTGACATGACATCATTCCGTTCTACTCCTTAATTTGTATACATTATATAATGTATATTTCATGCATGTAAGTGATTTCAGCTGTCAAAAACTGGGCAGATATTTTAACTGGCACTGGATTAGGATCTGTTGGGAAGTATTGCTTATTTTTATGTTAACGGGATGAAAAACAGCAGATCAGATCAAGATGTACTTATCAGACAAGCTGTAGGACGTACTAATTTATGGTCTGCATGTTCATGAGAAGGAAAGTTATCTCTATTGGTAGCTCTTTTTTTTTTTTTTGGAACGGTTCAGAAGAAACAAAAAAAGCTTAATTAAAAGACTCTTTTTTTTAAATTAAGAACTTTTCCCCCCAAAGGACCTAGACCTATATTATATTGTTTTCTTTGGAGGGGAGGGGCTGGGGGAAAATATTTTTAAGAAATTAAATGCTAAAATGCTTGGGCAATCACTTTAAGTTGTGACACAAATGTTTTATGCTTCTGTCAAAATGAGATGGCACTTACCGGTGGGATTGATCCCCTCTGCAGCACAGCAGCGTCTCCGCTGGAGCAGCCATAATGCCTCAGGGAGGTGCCGATGCAGCAGACACCCCCAGCACCTCCACGCCTCTCATGAAGCACTGCAGCAACGCACCCAATTCACAATCTCTTGGGTTTTCATTTTGTCCCAGTCACGGAGAGCTGAAATGGACACAATCCAATGTTCCGCTTCTGAAGTGGCTGGATGTTATGACACTTTATATTATTATTTTCAGTATTCAAGAATAATAATTCTTGCTTTATATTCTTTTTGAGCTGAGGAGTCCTGGATAGTGACAGACACTAGATTCACGGTATCCAAGTGGGGTATGAAAGCAGCAGTGTGCACGACCAGCGGATGAGCAGAAGAGAGAGCAGATAAGTGTCTCACCTGAAGCTCTTGCTCTCTGTTACATGCCGAGTCCCAGTCCCACAGCCGCTGACTCGAGAGGAGCTCCAGCACAGCAGGCACAGGAACTGGTCCTGGGCGACAAGTCATTCAGGTACACATGTGTCAGCTGCCCCGGGCCCAGCTGTGCCATGTTCAGGATCTCCATTGGTAAGGACAGCTCTGAAAAACTTATTCATAGAGCACTTAAAGAATTTCTGAGATAGA
This sequence comes from Psophia crepitans, assembly GCA_013399095.1. Lineage (NCBI taxonomy): Eukaryota > Metazoa > Chordata > Aves > Gruiformes > Psophiidae > Psophia > Psophia crepitans. Next base: position 226,654 of record VWZZ01006212.1, read on the forward strand.
TTTCCAAGGAACAAGCATTTTCTGCTTTTGGGTGAAACAAAATGAGGTGGGAAGATCACCTTGAGGTTCACATGGGCTTATATTTATATTTAGCTTATAAAATAATAGTGGTCGGTTTGCCACCAGACAGTCAGTTCTCATTACCTAGAATAGGTTGAGGCTTCGCAGTCTTAAAAATGCCTCAGCAGTGGGCAAAGCAATACAGAAATGTATGTGTTTAAAAATAGTCTCAGCTGTTGTTAGAGGGGATTAAGCAACGTTTTTTCCATTAACAGCACAACATAGCAGTGCAGACAAAGTAAAAGGGTAACTGTTGTTACTCTGCAAATGAGGAAATACTGTTTTATCTAATGAACTGCAGCCCAAGGTGAAACATTAACTTAGCTTTGAATTATGATGGGATGTAAAATAGCCTGAACAAAAACATTGCTGGGCTTTTGAGGGCATGAACTTAGAGGTCTTCAAAACTGAGTTTGAATGGATTCACAACACACGCCTTTGATCTTACTGAAGTATTCAGTGACATAGAATCATAAAGGTTGGAAGAGACCTCAAGGAACATCTAGCCCAACCGTCCCCCCACCACCCATTACCCACTAAACCATGTCCTTAAGTACCACATCCTTTGGAGCAGATTATTTTGAGCACTGTGAAAATAAAGAAAAGGAGAAAAATTTTATGTGATAGAGGTTTCCTAAAGGACTATGAAAATATTTTAAAGGGATGAAACAAAGTAATTGCAGACTTACCTTCAGTTTTGCATTTCAAAGGATAAAGAAAAGGTCTTAACAGCTTTTACATAGTTGGTATGTGCTACCTGCAGAGTTCCCTGCCCCTTCTGTGTGTGACAGAGCTGGCATCTGACACACTCTGGGTCAGAGCCAGATCGATGCTCCTTTTGTGTCTGAGATAAAGTAGGTTTCAGGCTACTTGTCCTCAGGGTCATTCTTGATTCTTTGAGTATGTCAGGGACATATACCTGTCCGCTAGGGAACACACACACCAAACCAAAAAGGGGGGGGTTGGGAGGGGGGAAGAAGGAAATGATGATCACAAAAAGGAGGAAGAAATCTAACATTTTCACTCATGTGATTATTTAGTTTATGTTTGTTACAGAATAAAGTACCTCCAGCCCTGGCACAAATAAAGTAACAAGTTACCGTTAACAAAACTCGCTGAATACTTGTGAGCTGATAGAGAATGTGACCTTTGGTATGACACTGATAACTATCTGTCAGAGAGAAAACGTCTGGTGTCCTTAAAGGCCCTATTATAGCCTATTTACTGCTACATCTACGGTCACGTCAGATCACCACACACGCCTGAAGAAGTTATGTGGCATCTGGAAAAGTACTGACCAGTATGTCCCCAGAGGACCGTTGGTACCCAGGTGTCCTGGCAGAGCCCCACTACAATTATCAGAGGGAATCTGCTTAAGTTCAGGCCGTATACCTGCCTGCCAGCGAATGCATGCGCTACACCAAAAGGGAGACTGCCAAGAGGAGGAATAAAACTGACGTTGTCACTCATGCAATTATTTACAATTTATTTCTCTTGCCGCATTAAACTAGTTACCAAATAAAAATGGCTAATGAGAGAAGGTACACCACCGCCCCAAAATACGCTGTGCATTTTTTGTTTCAGCCTGGCAATGCTGTTGAATTGTAACTGTGGTTCAGAGCTGCTGGATTGCATTACGTGCTATGAATGACAGAGTGACAGTGGTGGCCTCAGCCACTCCCACCAGTGCTCAGGTGCCACCATGGCTTGGGTTAGCTGGGTCTCTAAGCCTGTCTCATCTGCTAAAAGCACTTTGGGGAAATGAATAGCTACTTAGGGAATGCTGCGCACTCTTCCCTGTGATGTCCCACAAAGCACACTCTTGAGACAGAAACCTGATGGCATGTCACATTTGCAAGGGAGACTTTAACTCTAATAAAGATTAATATATGGGGACTCATCACCACATTTTTTTCTAATTGCCTTTCATTAACATTCTCAGCAACCTTGAACATCACAGCCTTCTGTTTTTCTGTTTGCCAGACAGGCACTGTATGAGGCGTTAGTTAGCTCTTGCTCTACAGGAGCAAAACATTTTCCTTACAGACTCCCATACTGAGGTACTCCCAAACTCTCCGATCTCCAAGTGTCCTGTAACAGCCTCTGCTTAGAGGAAAAATCTGCTTTGCAAAGTTGGAGCCGTGTGAATTATTTGTGGGTGAAACAAGAATTACTCTTTCTCCTCTGTGAACACCCTCCTGCACTGGGGCCATCCACGCAGCAGTTCGGGAGCTGCAGCCTGGGACTTGGCATCGGCGTCAGCCTTGTGCTCCACAAGCACAGTGTCTTGCCTGGCTGCTTCTCGGCCAGCTCAGCTCACTGCAGTTTCACTGAGGGCCCCTGAAGATATTTTTCAGGACATGGGACTTCCTCAGGGAACAGGCAGAGGGTGTAGTGCATTTGTGACAAAGAAAATAATAGTACATAGAGAGGAACTTGTGAGAGACCAGATGGACTTATGGTCCGATTCTCATGTGGTAAAATCAGTCCCCGACAACTTTCCAGCAAAATTCTTACCATTTCTCCTTACATCGGCTTGCTTTCACTCTTCAGATCCTCCCTCATCCACTGCTCTAAAAGCTAAAATACCTTTTCATAACAGCCTTAGAGCCCTTATTCATGGCCAAACACACCGTGCAGTAGCGTGCCTGTTCATCCACCAGACTACTGAACACCAACAATATCCCAAGGTATCCCTGTAATGTTGGGCAACTCAGCTGCAGATACCAGCTGGCTGTTCTGTAAACTCAACAGGAGCAGTGCAAGTAGAGGAGCCTTTGAAGGCTCTTTTATTTTAGTATGACATTTTGGCATTAAGAAAAAAACCAACATTGTACCAGGAAATTCAGACTATACTGACATGTGGAGGTGACTAAAATCTATTATTTCATCACAATAATGACAATACTGGTAATTTTGCCCAGCTCCAGGCAGGGAGCGAGGGAGCACTTGGAGGGGCCTCAAGCCATGGGATGGGTACAGCCTATTTACCATGGAGATCTTACACCATTTGCTTGTTTCTGTGCCAGAAGCCCAATATCCAAATGCTAGCTGTCTTCCGGGTTCATCCCCAACTCTGCACGTGCTGTGAGTGGAAGCTGAGGGTTCTGAAGAGCTGAGTGCTGCCTCTCATTGAAAACAAGGAAGAAACCTGCACAGACATGGCCCAGGTGCCCATATATCAGCACACTAAAAATACCTCGAGAGCGAAACCACAGAAGACCAGCCAAACAACATCTGTTTCTCCCCTCTTTGCCAAGTGCTAAAAAAGGCAATGGAGAAAAATCCCAGCACAGGGAGCCGGTTTGACCAGCTTTGTCACATTTTTGTGCTCCCTCTGCTCTCTAAAACAGACCCAGGCAGCGTTTTGTCTATCCCTTCCAGTCTTTGTCAGTACCATAAGGCACCTCCAGCCCCTTCCCCAAGGGAGCTCTAGCTCATTGCTGTTAACCTTCTCCAAACCCCTACAACTGGGCACCTTCTTACTCCATGGACTTATTCTCGGAGGGAAAGAATAGCTAACACACAAGGACTCATCTAGTATATGAAAGACTGCCTTAGTTTCCAGCTCTATCAAAATTACTTCCACAATCATATGGCTTTTCTCAGCTCCTACACAAGCAGAGGCACAAGGCAGCACCTCCCAGCCTCACCAGAGATACACACAGAGATGGCGAGGTCTTCAGATGCTGTCAACATAGAAGTCATACAAGTATTATAAATATTGTACCAAACCCATAGTAAAGCCAGAGTAGAGTAAAGGAACAGTACATCTTTCCTTGACTATTCAATTTTTGAACATTGTTTTTACCACATCTAAAATTACCTGCAGGTCTCTGCAATGTCGCACTGATTTCTGCAGTGACCTTTGTCGGCCTTGCCGAGCAGAGCTGCTCAAACCCTGGAATATCCTCTTCACAGGCTGTAAAGGGATTTCTGTTCCAAACAAGGATTACATGTGCTCTCAGAAAAGTGAATTTTCAAGTTCTGAAATTCTGCTTTTGAACTTTGAAGCTGCCAAAATCTACAGCATATTTTCCTGGTTTATTTATTTATGGCATGCACTAAATATTCACAGCTAGAGTAAGACATCAACTCAAAGATTAAATATTCTGTTAATTTTATCTTCTTGCTAAAAATCACTGCACTGCTATGATTGAAATCTCTTACCTTCTTTTCATTTCAGAGTGTCTCTCGTTTGCTTGTGTCCAGCTGCTTCATTTGGATACAGAAGGAAAGTGATCTAGAGAACAGTTCAGTAACTTGTTCGTAGCAGATGTCCTTAAAGATTTTAGCATTATGCTAGGTTAGTGCAAAATAAAACTAAGGCAAATTAACTGCTCTAAGTTTTAAAAAAAATATGAAACAAAAATTGAGAACAGTTTAGAAGTATTTTTGCCACTCAGTTTGTCATAGAAACAGATAGGTTTTTCCAAAGTTTTACTAATTATCAATTATAGCACAGACAGGTCTTGTCTCCCACCAATGCAATGCTCACCCACTAAAATTAATGTTATTTTTCTTACATACAGCTGGTTGGTAACATAGTGACGAATGGTTTTCCACAACAGCTCGTAGCATGTGAGGGAAACAGAAGTCTCTTGTGCTTCTTCATTTTCTGAGCCCTCTGAAATTCAGAGTATCTGTTCAGACAGAAAACATTCTGTTGACTTTTCTCTCCTTGTATACATACATTGTCATATATTTTCAATTTATATTGATAAGTACATCAGTAAGAAAAAATTTTCACAGACACTTTAACAAAAGAGATGACTGTACATTACTAACAGTGGTCCTTTCACCCTTCATCCTTTGCAACATCAGCGTACACGCTCCTTGGCTTTCCCTGTGAATATAAAGAGTAAATACATGCTCTAAAAAACTAGGAAAGTGGCAATGTGGCTTTATCATTCTTACACACTCTTCAGTCACAGGCAGAGGAACCTAAGCTGTGGCTTGAGTTTTGGAGACAGTGGTAATATGGTCCCCAGAAAACCTGTGGCACAGGGAAAGAAGGTCACAGGGTTCTGTGAGGAGTGTTCAGGCTAACCAGAATGGCCTCATTCTTACAGTTTTTTAGCTGGATTCCTGGCCCTGGCTGAGGGCAGCAACCATCCAGGCTGATTTTCTTCTGCAGCTAAACTTCAGATCTCGACTGATTCCTGCGAGCAAAACACTGTTTTGTTGTGCTGCAACCCTGTCCCCATTCTCCATTTCACAGCAACTGTCTGTGGTTGCAAATCCCAACTAACTTTAAGAGCGTTCTAGGTTTTTATAGGAAATACTGCTCTCTCCCCACCCCTAGAAGCACTGCCAGCTTCTTGCAGAAGCCTATGTCCTGAATTAGGAGTGCAGATTACCCCGGTACAACCTTGGCTCTTCCACAGGCCTCTGTATGCAGCATGTGGAGCCACCTACACTGGCCAAATGCAATCCCACGAACAGGACAGCACGTGAGTTCCCAGGGGAATTTCACAATCAGTGTGGCAATTTGTTCTGTGCTGCTCCCCTCCATGAGGGTTTCCAGCCAGACCCACACAGTGATTCCGAGTCCCTACAATAACACACGGAGAAAACACACTTTCCTTTTGCAACCCAGAAAGGAACGTTTAAGCAAAACTGGGTAGAAATAACCACATCCATAGAGGATCTGGAGATCGTCAGCTCATTTTCCACCTCTTGGAAGGTTAGTGGGACAGGGTTCCTGCCTGCAAAGAGCCAGCCTGCCCTGGCCAAGCAGAAAGGGTAGGTCTGTCACCAGCTCTCCAATCAATTAGGCAGGATTTCTGCTTATGCCGCTCCCAATGTACACACCACAACAGTGCAGGTCTGATGTGATGAAAGGACACAAAATTTTGCTTCGGTTCTCTTTCCGTGAATCAGAAATAGTTAATTTCCCCTAGATTCTCTTCTTCAAAGTTCACCCTCCCTACTCTTAGATATATATTTAGACATAATTTTAATGACCAGTTTTATAAAAAAAAGTATTACACTGACATTTTTAAAACAAAACCAAAACCAATGAGTTCTCAAAGCTAGCTGTTGGAGGTGTTTATGTATGAAAGTGGTTAAGTTAGCACTACGTGACACCTGACACCTGCCCCACGGATAACTGGGGTCCATGCTGGAGCTGGCTGGCCCTCCTGGTGCATGCCAGGAGGGATCTCAGTGACATCTAGCGTTCCCTGTGAGAGCCCAGCAGGCAGCAGACACCACTGCACACACAGCCTCCTCTCTGCCCCGTCAGACCCCATCTTCTGAAATGCAGACACCTATTTAATGGCTGCTTAAACACAAGTTGTTTAAGTAGGAAGTGTAAATTATGGTGAGGGTAATTAATTTTTACAGAAACAAACCTGTTCTTCTAGCTGAAAGACAGTGGTTGGGGTAAAGGCCACTGTCAGGGCACCCAACATTAATTCTTAGAAGAGCAAGAATCATTATTGGGACAGCTCCTGGCAGCTAACCTGACACCAGGGTCTGCGCTATGATGAGATATAAGCAGTGTTAAAAATTATCATGGTAACATTGAAAAAAAATTGGCAACGTAACTTAGAGCAAACAAGAGGCTGCTCAGTTCCATTTAATTGTTATTCTTTTTTTCCAAATCCAAAATCAGATTCGTACACATATATACAGATATGATATACCTGGATTTGTTAAAGGTGGATACAAGTGAAGGTTCTAAGACCTCTTATGTACAAACTTTTTTTAAGTATTTGAGAGCTGTCCCCCAGCTGGCTTATTTCAGAGGCTGAAAAATGTGAAACGTGGCTGACTTAGAGAGTAATTGGTATATATCAGCAGGAGAGCCCTATGAGGAGATGACAGCATCTGACCCTCTCCATCTAAACCACACTAACTCTAACTCCTGGCTTGCAAGATGCACACTTTTGGGCCAGAATTCCTAGGGATTGCCACTGGAAACCTTTGTGTGCTCACCTGTGCTGTGCTGACTTGGACACATAAGGATGTGGCACCTCAACGGGTCTCAATGCTGTCAGCTGGAGACAAGTAAGTATTGGGCTTCAGCTGACACCCGACTTCCTTGTACTTACTATGTGGGTAGTTTATAAAAGGATGTCTACCTTGGACTGGCCTGCTGTGGTTGATAAACTCCTATGTTAACTTGAGGATTTACTATCACTATTATTGATACTTTGACAATTTCTTTTTACTTTAACTACATTTTTATTATTCTTTAACCTTTAATTAGTGTAACAGACAATTAGCAGCTGTGTCTTCAAATTTGTCTGGTCATTTCTGCTTATTTTTAATAACATGTATTTACAAAGGCTTTCTTACATATTCCTTTCATTTGGCCTAAATGGCTGAAGATCATGGTAGATACGAGTTGCCTTGTCCCATGGCCTCGTTCATGTCCTCTATACTTGTATGCTGTCACACTATTGCCTGTCGCCAGTTTGAATTTGCTTCACAAAGGCAAAGGAGTTTAAATAATTCTGAGCACTGAATCAAGGGGCACATGCTGTGGTTTCAGACAGACTCCAGCTAAGCAGATAATTCGGGATGGAAGGCAGAAAGTTAACAAGCTTCCCTCTTCGCAGCAGGAGTGCTCAGTTCCACTTAGGTTTGGACCTCTCAGAATTAATTCCATATATTTGGCTTTAGAGATGATGATAATCTGGGGGTTTCATCCCTTAAAGGAATTCATTAAATTAAAGCTAGGTTGCAGACCAACAGACACCTGTTATCCCACAGTGCTCCCAGTCACATCCCAATCTAGCAGGATACAAGCCTCACCTTCTCCAGCATGCTGCATGTGTTTCTTTGTTTCTCCATCTCAGATGCATCTTCTGGCCCCAAATACAAGAGAATCGGGTAGCTGATAACTTCTATTTGTGCAGAGAAGCAGATCTTCACGCGCCAACATACCCAGGTGTCTTCTCTTTCCAGCTTTGCTGGACCTGCATGGACAAGCAAAGGTTACGGAATTAATCTCACAGTAAGAAAAAAAGCCATTCTTGCATTCAGAAGTAACCTTTTTCACATGCTGAGTTATGGCACATGCCTCAGTTTCACTCTACTGTGCTCTGGAGGACATCTCCAGAGAAGCTGTGGGGATAGCCCTTGTTGCCAGTACACACCTGCGCTCTTCCCCACCGTCCCTTCAAACCATCAGATGTCAATGCCCCAGACCATGCAGGCAGCAGGATGAGGTGCTCAGCCTGCCATGGCGATGGGCCGAGAATAAAATCAGAGGTGTCTAACATCTCACAGCAGTAACTAAGACTTTAGACAGCCACTTGAGCAAACCTGATGCTGAAAAATGAATAAAAGGCATACTCACATGCTGGTGAGCGAAAGTATACTTTGCCTAGCAGCAGCTGGCTGCACTTCAGAGCTAGCGGGAGTCACTGACCAGGCAGCTTCAACACCTTTTCCTTGCAGGGACAGCAAGAAGTCATGTTTGACATTTTCCACAGGAAATTGTTGTCTCTTTTGAGCAGGCTGTGCCTCAGTGGCACAGGCAGCTGTCCCCAGGCTGCTCACTCCCTGTCTGCACAGTGAAAACATGCTGGGAGAAGCTGTCAGCTGGGCAACAGAACCAGTTTAGGCACTGGATTGAGACCAATACCACATTTCACACAGACATCTTTATTTTCACATTTCTGTATGTATGTAAGAGAATGTTCTTTTCCTGGGATGTGCTGGTAGACATATACCCTACAGAATGGACTTTAGCAAATTTTTATATATATATATATATGTACACACATATATATAGTCTCGCAAAATTTCTTCTGCATTTCTCCATGTGTCAGAATGGATGTTTACAACAAACCAGAACTAAAGGGACACTGCAAGGTTTTGTTTGATTTTTCTTACCTCTAAAATAAAATAGCGCTTGCATTTTTCTTCAACTTAATTGCCTGTTCTCCTGGTTACACTTAAGCAAAAATGCTGAATAGACGTGCACATAAGCTTTTATTTCTTACTGATCTGAGATACCCTCAGTGATGCAGGTAGAGCAATTTTGAACTTTTATTTACACAAGTGCCAGACTGTCAGTTAGGCATATGTTACTGCACCAAATATAAAGGCACCCCTGAATCAGTGATGCAAATAAAACATGTAAATGTTACACCACAATTCAGTTTAACAGCCTCTATACAGACAGATATGTGTTTATAGGAGTCCTGCTTTTAAAAGTTTCCCTGTAAATTTTTAACCTAACAGTGTCCCTTAAGAAAAAAGTACATACTGGGCTTAAGAAAAGACGCCCTCCTACAGATATTTTCTTTTTATTATTAAAACCAACATTTTTAAAACCATTCAACAAAATTTAATACAAATTACTGTTGGAGAATAGCATTTGTGAAGCTATGCATTGCTGCTCCGTTAACATGGCTTTAGTTATCACAATTGATATTATTTGCACATTTCCTTAGGTCTTTCATGGCACTTCCATGAAGAAGAAAAAAAGGTTATGACACTGCTGCTACCATCTTATCAGCGGTCACACACGGACACACAGGTGTTTGTTCTCAACATGTGTTCGCAGTCAGGCAATACTGAAGTTCTGCTCACAATGCCTGAACCTTAGGATATCCGTACCTCAGGATTATAGCTTGACTCATGATTACTCACAATATTGCAATGCATTCAAAGTAACAGGAAAACAAACAAACATCAACAGTAACAGGCACATTTTTTTTTTTTGCATCATTCTGAATCACATTCCTATTTTTCAACAGATTGTTGCCTAAAATGCATATTAGAAAGGTGTTTTTTTTTTTTTTTTTAGAAAATGCTGGCATGAAGATGCAGAGTAATGTTTATAACTAATGGAAGAGTCAGACTAATGATTCAGACATTATTTAAACATTCACAACTTTGAGAAAATTTGCACAGCTGATAGCACTGACAGATAGTCTAACTGTTACTTGGAAGCCAGCATAGTAACTACCTTCCACATACTGGCAGTAGGATTTATGACGGTATGGGATTACAATAGCATACTATGTTTTATTTAGAAAGCTGTAGTAGTATTTGCCATAAATATTGCAAGCCCCATTTATGAGCGATGGGAGGCTTTGCAAGTTTACAAAGTAACATTCACGGAAAACATAACGAACAAACCCAAAGACATTTCCATGCAGAGTACAATTCTCTCACAGTCACTGGATCTCTCTCATCTGTTGGCTGGAGCACACATGCCGTATACACATATGCTGCTCATGGAAAACCCAGAGGCCTATGCACTGATGGATACTAGCCTCTGGCTGCTATCAGTGGGATCAGAGACAAACACAGGAAAATAAATGGTTTTGCAAAGGCAATGACTCCACCACAGGCAGAATTCACTATTAGAGCTAAAATACAACTGTTGTGTGTCACTTTGCCAGCTCTCCTACCTCAGCTACAATGGACTTGAAGTGGAGCAGAGAGGTAACAAGCCAGGGCTGAACATCAGGTATGCACAGGTGAGGTCTGGACTCATGCAAGACCAAAATCGAAGCTAGCTATGCCTCAAGAGCAGAATCAGGACCAGCGAGGTTTTCAGCACCTCCTTCTCTGCTTAATGTACTCCCATCATGACTGGGAGCTGAAAACTGACACTGTGGAGCAGATAAGGAGATGCCAAAATTGCAGAGTCACTAATGGTAGCCTGATTTCAGCAATACACTTAAACATGTACTGAAAGTAACACCCTAATGTTTGAAGTATGTTGCCAAACTGGGGCCACTCTCCACAGAAAGCGGTTATAGCCCCCCCGACACAGGCACTGCCCTGCCACCTGCGTAGCACTTCTGACAGTGGAAACACAGAAAACATAGCTGAGGACAAATTCATCACAGTAACTCCAGAAATTAATTTAGCTTCAGCAACCATAGTATCACGTAACTAATAATGTTTTATTTTGAAAAGGGCACATTCAAAACTTTTCATGCTGTATGTGCCATCTCATGAGCGCATGTGGAACGACACGGTTAGAGGAGAAAGGCACTGTGCTAGCTCAATGCAAATGCTTGCTCTCCTTTGTCTTGACCTCTTTTCCCTCAGCTGAAGTTGACTGCTTATGCAGTCTTAACAGAGAGATGCTCTTTTTGGTGTGGGGAAAAAAGCAGGTGGTTCGTTTTATTAAATTCTATCATTTGCTAAAGTGATTGCAAGAAGAATCAAGAAGGAACAGTGTAGACATTGTGCCTTATTTCAGCTCCAACTGATGTCTCTGTTGAGTGCCTATCAAATAAAAACTAAATAGACAGTCCTGGACAACTGGAGGACAAGACTACTCTGACAGAATCATGAAACTTCTGTGAATCACAGCACATTATTGGAGTTGCTATGCTCTGTGCCATTGCTAGAAGGAATTAATTAACAGGATTTGTATGAAGGGCAATAAACAGGCTAGACTAGGGTGACATTCCTGCGTACATGCAAATTCCCTTACCTGAACAGCATTTTTGATGACAAGTGAGCAACTGAAAAGAATAAAGTTAAGAATTGAAGTGTATGGAGGAGCACAGTAAAAGAGGAAAATGTCCCACCTTGGGGGATTAGGATAGCATTACACTAGTACTGATCAGACCTACTTCTATAATCAAGAATACTTCAGTAGATTACAGTTTTGTAAAATGTAAGGCTACAGAAATGAGGCATTCTATATATTTTGTATTATAAAAAGCTTCCACTTACATAATTTTTAAAATATATCTTCACTGCTAACAGTATATTTGTAATATAGTATCTGATATAATAAAAATATAGTCTTACTGGACAGGAGCAATGTAGCACTACAGCAGGGACTCTCCGTTCTGTGTGGCTTGAGCAGCTGGAAAAGCTGGCTGTTCCCTCCTTCCCTTGGTTTCTCAGCCATCGGCTACCTGGAGACTGCAATGGCACTCTGGTGTGTTAATTTTCTTAACAGTCCTCTGCAAAGGCAGCTCAGTTCCTAAGATTGACAAATAATCTACTGGGCAAAATCCAACCTTGGTATAAATTCACTACATGATTCTTTCTGCTTTACTAATTAAAAAACCCAGACCCTGAAACCAGCACTCTACTTGGCATTAGTAAGGAAATGGGACTTGTACAAGTCATGCCACTGCCTTGTAGGAAAAAAAGATTTTGCTATAGAAAATGCTAAACTACCCAAAGGGACATGTGGGCCTTGCAGCTAAGTAGCTCCCAATTAAACTCACAGGGCACTTTGTGGGTGCCAAGGTCTGTATGTAGAAACACAGCTGAATCATCTGGGCCCTTTTCTACACTAAGTAAAACTGGAAAGCTTAAATAAATCCATAAAGTGGGCAACAATTTACTGTAACTTCCAATGGAAAAATACAAGCATTCGAGTGATGAATGTAGGAAGTGTATGCCAAACAACACTAAAAGGACCACGGTGCACGAGACACACACTGGAGCAGCAGTTGTTGTCCCACCATGTGCTGGGACTGAGGAAAGTGGTTGATACTAGAGCAGGTATTTGTCTTCCTGTACCAGTCCTTACAAGCCTGCCTGGTTTTGCAGGAACTTACCATCATTAAACAGGATTTGTTCTGCAGTTTAACATTTATATGTGCAACACACATCTTGCTCCTTTCTAGCTCACCCTGGCGTGAAGATCCACTCCTTAATATGTTCAGGAAAAGCTCCACCAAACTCAGCATGATGGCCCCGGTGCATGTGAGAGGAAAAGCAGGATCTCTGCAGAAATGGGGATATTGGCTACACAGGCTGCCTGCTAATTTCCTAGGTACATTTCCTGTTTGTTTTTTTTACAGACCACCCTAGTAGATTTAACTTTTGTCAAAGCAGATTAATGGCAAGGCATTCGTAACACGTTTTGCCGCATGGTTGTATGGACTGAGCTTTTCACTTGCAATAGATGGCCGAGTAAGCTATCGACATGTGCTATCATATGTAATCAAGCTTGCTAGATTAAAAGCAGGACTTGTGCCTAGCAAACAACGCTGTATATTACTCATTGAACTTCAAGCAGCAGTCCTCTCTTGCCAGGTTTTAATAAAATATTCACATGCTTCCAAAACGAAACAAAGGTCCACCGGCATCTCCTGGGGACAAGAGGTGGGATCAGTTGCATTCGGTTGCCATTTGGTTGGAGATGTCATACAAAATCCTCACAAACTGAACATGGCTGAATTGTAAAAAGCTTTCACCCAGAAAGGAGGTCTTTGTTACACAGAAAGTCTCCAACTCCTCCAGCGCCCGCCAGACATGGTTACATCACGTTCTCAAAGAGCTGTAAGGATCGCATGATATTGTCATCCTGAAAACAATGAGAAGACATTTTCATAAAACCAGCACTGACAAGGACGACTCATAGCTTTGCATGGCACAGGAGGGGCTCTGCAGCTGCTACTGCAGGCAGCAGCCTTGCTTTCATAATGCTTTCCATCCTCGATGAGTTGGAATTGATTCCGTGATCAGATCCTGATTCAGCAAAGCAGTCATCTTTCTCTGGCACCTGAGTTGGTCTGAGGCCTGCAAGCACAGGATCTTCTCATAAGCTGGACATTCAGCATGGGCTGTGCTTTACTGAAGAAAACCAGACACCAGCGTGAAGCTGATGACTGTACTGAATCCTCAGACTTCAGTGCGCAACTGCGTTTCATTGATCCTGAATATACGAATATGCACTTAGCTAATATGCTTCAGAAGTCCAAATGAAATCGCAGGTTTTGAACTGCTAAGCAAGCTGCCTCAAAGGACTACTTCATCCCAGAAATACAACCAGCTCAAACCCAAAATACATGCAATCTCAGCCTCTCCGAGGGTCCTAGATCCAAATGAGAAAGCTGGGAGACACACACAAACAAAATCCCAGTCTGTTTCTCATGAAGTCTTGAAATTGTAATTCAAGGTAATAACCAGAGTAATATTGAAAACCATAATGATGATTTCCTCTCCCTCCCAGGAATTCAGTTATTTGAAAAGTTAGAATAACTCTTTGCTTGTAAGATGAAAATAATTTTCCAAATATTCCACGTTGAAGAACTTAAGAGATCTATTGCATCTCACTCCTGTATCTTAATTTGAGGCTGCATCCATCTATCTCACTTCTAACACAGTTTGGTGGGTACTAGTATAAGGTATTGCCTTGCACAAGAAACCAATCATCCTCTCCAAAGCAATGCTAGGAGTTCATTTCCCATGAGCCATACCCTCAGAAACAGTAGAGGTAAGCACTATAGTGCACTTTGGTTTGTTTTCCATAAAGAAAAAAACATCTTAGTGTCACAGGGTTCGTTCCTATCTGCCAGGAAACCACACGACAGTGCATCAGACTGCACAGCAACTAGTGCAAGTATGTCAACAGAAGGAACCAAACCCAAACTAGGGAGATCATTAAACAAACTCTAACAGTTCAAAGTAAATACTTGAATACTGAGACCGCTAATCATACATGTGCATCTAACCTGAAGGCAAATTATGAATGTGAAGAATAATGCACAACACAAATGATCAAATTAAAGATGAAGCTAAAAATAAAGTAAACAATCAGTAGGCACTAGAATGAAGTAACTGAAAAAAATGTTAGCCTTGTATTATGCATCTGCTAACAAGGATTTTGCCACCTGAAGTCCCTGACTGAGAAGTAAGCTGGATGTTGCCAGAGCCAGACTTAACACAAAAACAGTGGGAAGCCAGCCTAGCCCTCCACAGTGAACATCTTCAAATTAGTCAGGTACGGAAGAGCTGTCTGACTGCAACACAGGAAAGATTTTTCCAGGGAAAGTAAAATACATAGAAATGCTGGTATGCAATTATTTGCACCAACATAAACTTCCTAAAATGCAGAGGCCATTATTGTTCTGATTGAACACCCATGCAGTTAATTGCAGGCTAAAACAACACACACTTGGCCAACTGCATGTTAACGCAGATACTTGTCTTTCTACCAGCGCTAAAAATACCAGCAAATATTTAACAGTCACCCTAACGTATGGAATTTGCAGAAGCAGTTTATATCTAAGAGGGAAAAAAAAAAACCAACATTGCTACAAGGACAGCATTTGCTTTTGATGTTTGACTATGAAAACATCAACTGGTTTTATAACTCAGTGCCACAACTACAAGTTTTTTAGAGACTTCAGCTCTGGGCACTTTCAGCAACGTGGTACCTGCTAATGACATCCAGGGGCAGCACACAGAGATACCATTAGCCTCTTAAAAACAAACCAACCAACCAACCAACAACCACCAACCAAACCCACCAACAACTAAGGAAGGTTAAGGGTGTTGTGAGATTTCTCTAGAGTTATCTGTTTCATCTACAGAATCAGGTACTGCAGTTCATACAGGAAAATAAAAGCACGGGCCACCAGCACTGGAAATGAAGAAGCCCTCTCCCTTGATTTGCTTGACCCTACTTCCCAATTCAGTCACAGTCTTCTCAGAGCACCACCAGAAACAAAATTGTGAACTTTTTTTTTTTTCCACAGAGTCAATGAAACCTGGGATCCTGAGCAGCATATTGTTACAAATGGAGTTTGTCCAAAGGCAAAGCAAATGCTGTGGCATGAGCTAAACCTTTCATTGCAGTTCTAATTTTGTCCTTACCTCCTGACATGATTCAATAAACTCATCTAGAGTTACAACACCATCTTTGTTTTTATCCATTTTCTGCAAAATAAAATAAAACAAAAAATTGTTTCCGTAGGTAACACTGCAGTTATAGTATATCTTATTTGATGCAACCTGAACAAACCTAGGGCACTTTACAAGCTTAGATTACAGACTCAGTGTCTTTGGATAAATTTGCCAACTGCTAAGGACTTGTTTACTCTGGTATTCAGAGCACTTTTGTGGTCATCTCCAATTACATCGTTTATTAATTCACTGCCCCACCAACCAGCACCCATGTTCCTGTCTCTCTTTAGGGGCAGCTAGGAGAAGCAGCACAGAAGTGCCGCAACTCAGGCAGAGGCTTCAGACTTACTGGATGTGGCACATCCCAATGCAAAGGGTGAGGCTGAGTCAGGAAATCAGCAAACACTGCAGCATTAGGGTTTATTTTAGAATATATAGTGGGGCATAGGATTGCATTGGGGGTTAACCTTACAGTAAAGTGTATCAGTGCATAGCTCAAGTGTTAAGAAAAAACACACAAAAAAATCAAGTACCTGAAAGAATACTTCTACATGCTGCCTTGGAGCATCTTCCTTGAGCACTGGGTATGTGTACTTTCCCATCATATCATAAATTGCCTTTACGATATCCATCATTTCCTGCAGTAGAGGCATGCCAACACAAACACAAAGGGGAAATTAGTAGAAACGATAGCACATTTCTTTCTTTTAGTACCCTTTTCTTCACCCTCCTTCTCCTGTTACAAAACAGCACAGAGATTGCCTATACATGTGCATGAAGACAGACATATCATCACATACACGTTAACCTATAAAAACCAAGTGCTTCTTTTTGACTGTGCCATGACTGCCACAGCCACCTTGGGGGTGCCTGCAGCGCTCACTTCCCTCCTCTGGCCAGGCAGCGTTGCAGGATATGTGCTCTGCCACGGTAGCTGCTAGGGATGACACTGGGCTGCAAGTGGTGTGCTTGGTCCTGAACACTGCAGCACCAACTTTGTCCCAGAGGTTCCTCCAGGACCAGGGACCTTCATGGCAGTCACTGGGAACCCAGACCTTCTCCATAGCTTGCACAAACTGCCGCAAGACTCCATGATCAGTAACAGTAACCACAAACCCTCCAGGAACACAGAACAGTTTTGGAAAGATAGGCCAAGATGTATTTGCAAAATAATCAGGTTACCGTGCTCAAAACCAAGGCTTCCCACAAAGGGAACAAGCAATACCAGATAAGAAGATAAAACCAGATGATAATGCAGGATCTGGGAATGGTCATGGAGACTTGTAGTGCTTCAGGTGAGCCCACACCATACCTCCCAGTGCAGCCAGAAACCCCTTGCTCCTCAGTCACCGAGTAGCTATTGTCACCATCAACCTCCCCTTCGCAAAGGTTATGATGCTCATAGCCGTGACGAGGATTTTGCTCCTGGCTAAAGCAATCCATTAAAGGCACTATAATATAGGAAAATATGTCTACAAAATCATGCAATATAAGATCACTGTGCACTTTACTTAGACACAGATAAATGCTTAAGTCCAGTCTGATTTGCATTTAATTATCTGCATGCAAAATTAATCGTGCTGTGCAACAGAAACCAGTCAGCTCTCTTCAGAAATTGACCACATTTGTCAGAAACAGCCTTACCTCCTTGTTTATATAGCCATCCTTATTTATGTCGTATAGGTTAAACGTCCATCTTAGCTTTTCATGAACAGTCCCCCGCAACAGAATGGACAAAGCCATCACAAAATCCTGTTTCAAGGCAGAGAGAGAATTGTGAATTTTTGTAACATCATCTTCTAAGTCACTTTCTTTATATAATGCTAGTCAAAAGGCTTTTCAGGATAGAGCATATGGTTATCCATCTCTTCTGACTGCTTTTTCCAAAGATGCGTCCTCTCTGACCAGTCTCAACGAACATAGCATCTGCTAAGATGATCTGAGTACTGTCACACTAATAAATGTGTATAGGGTAACCAGAATAACAGAAAAACCCTCAAGTACCCAACTTCATCCACCATAAAGGCGAAGCTTATGATATGGGTTAGGCAGCTTAGCAAGACTGGAAGACCTAACGGATGCTGCAGCCTTAAACCCTTCCAAGTCCTGGAGCAAGGGGTGTGAAAATGGCATGGGCCTAATAGCAGATCCCGTCCAAGTCAGGCAGACAGGTCCTAAAGTCAATAGGACAGTGGCTGCTCTGGCTCCTCAGACTTGCCAGAAACAGCACAGTACACTCAAGGCCAGAAGCTGGGATACCTTCCTTGCTACCCATCCAGATTTATCATGTTCTAAACTGTAAACACTGCATGAACGTAAGCATGGCAAAATACATGTCTGGTTTGCACCAGCACCATAAGATGCTCCAGTGGCAACTTCCCTCCCAGAATCAGTCTGTTGCAAGGAGTCGTCACTCAGACTGCTGCTGCCTGGTTAAACACAGCTGGACTCTTAACTGCAGCAGTCGAAGCTGATGCTTTCCTACCCCCAGACCCAGGGTACTAGTGAAGGAGGAGGAAAATCCAGCATGTTCTCTGTGCCCACCTTGAAAAAGATAGAAAGATCCCGAACTCCTCTAACACAAAGGAGCTTCAGGTTTTCTTCTCTGCAAAATCTGTCAGACTTGACCAGATGCGACTCTCAGCACTAATTACTCAGTCTGGGACACAGCATTTTAATTGTACTTTTTTGTTTACAGTAAAATTATTGCTTCCAATAACTTTGATTTATTGTTTATAGTGCACAGTGGCTCAGGCATTGTAAGTAATATTGCTAGAGGGATTTATTGGTACTGGCAGAGCTTCAAGCTAACAGAGCTATATGGGTTCTGATACCTCATTTAATGTACTTAGTCCTTCCTATGTTATCTCCAGTAGTTCTGCATGGGGCAGCGCATCACTGCTTAGAAACCTTTGCTCCTTTTCCCAAGGCTCAGAGGAATCTGAATTTGCTTAACTATACAAAAAAGGGGACAAAACGCTTACGTTTGACAATCACTAAAGAGACAGGTTTGCCAGGAAGGAAAGCTCAGCTTTTTTTTTTTTAAATAAATACTTATCTAAGCATTTTGCTGCATCTCAGACTGTTTATGTTTCTGGAAGTCTCTAACTACTGAGTAGCTGCCATAAGTAAAACTCCCACTGCAACCATCGCTACAAACACACACATATACATATGGTAACATTCCCATTTTACATTTAATAAGTGAATTTATTTCTCCGTCTTACCTAGAAATTACTGGAATTCTTACCCATTTGATTGTAAATGTAAGACTGCCTATGATTTATAGTTTTATGATCACAGTAAACTGTCTTCAAAATTACGAAGTTCATCCTCCACAGGGCTATGACTTTGCTGCGCTCCAACTATGTGTGTGAGCTTGAAGAATGGCTACTTGCAGCCACAGCAGCAAGCCTTTTAGTTAAAGGGTGGATTTGGTTTCCCGAGGACCAAAGTACCCAAGATGCTTGTTCAATACATCAAATAAGCTAAAAAACCTCCCATATTCCAGGAACATACAAATGTAACCCTGCAATGCATGATGACTGAAGAGAATACACAATGTACTGACTTTTCTTTGGCATCCAAATTATCTGTCCAGATCACTGGACAGGACCTGTTCTTGACCTCTTCTTTCTGCTACATAATTCTCTGCACTTTCTCCCTGTGGTACTGAGTAATGTGATATAAATGTTTCTTCAGTGAAAAGAAACACGGAACTCCATCTGCATAAAGTAAAGCGAATCAAATTTTAAAATATCAACTGATTTTAGACTGAAACTTGTAACCCATAATCCAACAAGTCTACAAGTTCACAATGAAGAATGGACGGAGAAGCTTAAAAACAGAGAGGCAACAAAGGAGGATGCAAAATCATTACCTCAAACTTCACTGAGCCATTCTGTGCAGTGTCAAATGCATTAAAGAGATAATGTGCATACATGCTAGCATCTGAAAAACACAAAGGGCACCGATTGGTACAAGTTAACTATACACTAATGGCTCTAGACAACATTCACGACCTTATTTTCCTTTTGTACAAAATCCAACCTTGTAGCATTGCCAGATGATCTATGAAGTGTTAACATGGACTTGCATACTCCCCACACCCTCAAAATGCAAAAGCTTTTATTACCCTAGAAACGATCTGGATTATGGGGCTGCACTTGAAAGAATGAGCAAAAACACCTCCCAAGAGTGTCTCTGGGGCAAATGGATTATAAGCTCTGGTGGGAAATGCAGCAAAACCAGCAAAAGCACCATTGCAGCATGTGTCCCTCCTTCCTCTACCTTTGGCTTTGTGTGAGATACAGCAGAAATTCCCAGGGACCATCCAGCTTCAGAAGGGTCTAGTTCCAGGAACTTGAGCTTGGTGCACAACTGTTAAAGAGCAATCTCATCCAAGGCATATTTTCATCCTTTTGAATCATAAACTGCTGCTTTTAGGAAATCTTTTTTTATTGAGAAGAACAGTTTCTATGGCCACATGAAGAATGGGTGTTAACTGGGAAAAACAGTAATGGTATGCAGAAAAAAAAAAATAAAGTAGATATATGACCTTACAGCTTTCACTGGCCTGAAGGTCAGTTCACTTCTGCTTTAGAAGCAATTCACACTGCTCTCCATATTACTACAGCCCAGCTTTTCAAGATGGAAGAAACTGGCATTGAATTCCCTTAATTCCTTCATTGCTATTCTAGCAGCCACACACTTTTTTGTCTCTTCTATTCCTTGCCTCTAGCACGCAGCATTAGTTAAGCCTGAGTCTTCATACTCAATATACGGATATCCAGGTGAAGCCTGATGCCCTGCGCTATGCAGCCAGTCAGGTGGAATGACCCAGCATCTCTTTAATCTCTATGAAATGCTTAAATATTTTCATATTATTCAAAGCCAAGAACGTGTAACAGTGTGCAGAAAAAACAAATACTTAAGTTACTGTCACCCATAAGGATAGAATACACTGGACTGTAGCAGGGGGAAATGACTACCACATTTTTAAGAGCAGGATTCTGAAATAAAATAGCTCCTGAAGAAAACCATAGAAGTACTTATGGGACAGTCCTAATAAAAACTAATTAAGATGAACTAAACAATGAACTAAAACTATTAAACTAGAGGTCTTATTTCAATACGGTATGATGTATGTTAAGAAATACTAGATCACTAGTATCATTTGATGGCAGATTAGCAAAAATGAAAACCTGTCAAGGATAGGAACCCCATGTAACAAAAATATCACAAGGCTGGAATGACAGCACACAAGGTTTTTATAATTCAGAGCTACTTTACTACCTCTGGGATGTACAAGTTCATCCATACAGAAAAACATAAAAATGAAAAAACTCTCTGAGGAATCTGATATCTCACAATTTATGTTGCTAAGGTTATACAAACAGTTTGGAAACTAAGTGAAAGAAGACAGTGTAAAATAAAGTCACATCTGCTGTTAAACTGATTTATTATTAAGCATGGTTGTACTACCACCATCATTAACCAAGAAAGAACCACTTTTGAAGGGAATGTGACACAGAAAAAACAAAAGGCAAGTCTCTATCAACCTCAGTAGAGAGGAAAATATTTATCTGTCCACAAAAAGATGAACTTCTGTGCCTGATTGTTTTCCACACATGGAAAGGAAGGAGTCACCTGAGGTGTGTCACTTAAAGGAGTTAGTGCAGTTACTGGGGGTAACTGGAGTTCTTTGGACTTAAAACATATCCAAAAATACATTAAGATTATAAGTGCGCTTTTTTTTTTGTATAGTTGTTAAAAAATTAAATTGGTTTATTTTTATAAAAGAAACAAAAGCAATAACAACAGGCAATCATTGACCCCATACTGAAATTTGACTTTTTACAGGTGTACATCTTTGAGGTCGCATACATTGTTAAACAGAAGCACGATGTGTTTTATCTTGACATTTAGTTTCGAAACCCTTGTTGATGACCTTCTTAAAGTAAACGCACACACAGGCACTTCTGCAGAAACTGCAGTCATTCTCCCACAATGAGTGTACTCTGCGGCTACTACAGAGTGGAATATATTTGAAAAGCCTCAAACACTGAATCTTTTACTAAAAAGCCATGTAACCCCAACTTATTTCTTTCAATTTGAGAACAGTATCCCCACAGAACATACCCAGTTAGAAGAACATATAGATTCTTGATATTTTAAAATGGCAAGAACATATGTTATTGAGAGGTTTACTACAATACTTTAATATTCCAGTACATGACATGATCCTGGATTAATTAGCCACACAAACAACAAAAATGAGCTTTTCAGGTAGGCAGGTGTTCACACACCAGCCAGGAGCTACTTCAAGGGAGGTTTTGATAAATTTGCAGGCCCAAACGAGGTCTGGGACTCTTCTGTGCTAGATATGACATGCACAGCAGTACAACAGCAGGGAGGCAAAAACACACTGAGGGGAAGTGATTTAGCTTTCTGCCATGCTTAAAGTCAGGACAGAAAACAACATCAGTCCCTAGCTTTTATCTTGGACTAGTGCACTATTTAGTGGAGAATAAAGGGCTGACAGCTAGTGGCAATCTTTATTGTGGGTTTTTCTGTGTTCTGGTGAAATAACTGTTCAAAGTGTGTAACTTCATTTTATTACCTTGCTGTTTGTGTTTCTGTTTAAGATTCTGCAAAGCTTAAGCTCAGCTCACATTTCTTGCACAGATTATCTGAAGTAGCTTTGCAGCCAGCTGGCAGTAATGAATGGTAAGGCATGCTTCAATAAGCCTGACAGACGCAAAGTACTCTGCTTACCTCCATGAGGAAAAAACTGTGCATAGATCTGTTTGAATGTCTCTTCATTAACAACCCCACTAGGACATTCCTGTTGGAAAACCAAAAAAAGAAAAAAACTATGAAGGAAAAAAACCCTGCTCTGTAAAGGTTCATTTGCAAAACTCTACAAGCCCAAAGAGAGCAATTAAACAAATCACATTGCTGTTCTCACAGTGCTCTGGATGCACAGGCTGTGCAGCTGAAGAAATTAAAATAATTCAGGCTGCAATCTCATCTTAAGCATCTCATAGACTTGGTTCACCATTATTAACATTTCTAACAGTGTTTTCAGCAGTGTTCAATTGCTGGTTTATAGGACAACCTAGAAAGGCAGTTCATGCCTTCTGTCATATGAAAGTTTCATCTAACAATTACAAATAACGTTAGTGCCAGCTAACACTTCCCTGTCCAATGCCTCCACATATGTGAATTCAATAATCCTCAGCAGAAGACCACAGCAAGATACCTGACACCAGCTCCATGGAGGCTAACAGTACATACTATACTCCTAAGTCCTGACAAACAAGTGTCAGTATTAGACTGAAAAAGATTAGATAATTTTTAAATCTGTTTACCACTAAGTCTTTTGGTAAACTTCTGAGAAGCCAGACTCTGCCCATTGCAATTTTCTAACCTACCAATCTACGAGGTCATTTTTTTATTAAGCTCTAGTACTAGAACATAAGGCATTTCATTTCACTTTTGGCTGCTTCAAATAAAGGCAAACACTTCAGAAAAGGGTGGCAAGGTTTTCTGTCCTGAACTTCCTGACCTACTAATTGGCCCCACAGGCAGCATTCAGGAAAGGAAAAGGCAATCCCTGCCTGGAGGGCCTGCACTTGCTCTGCTACAGCTGAGCAAAATCCAAGCTGTTATGGCAGTTTGGGGTAGGAGATGCTCCCTGGGTGTGTTTATAGAGTCTGGACACCACCCACAAAATTGAAGACATGGCGGGTACAAGGAGCTGGGCCCCCAGGCACTTTACCTGTAAGTGATATCTGAACTGCGGTCCTCAGATCTTTCCCAGCAGGATGCAGAACCACAGGCAGTGGAAGAGATGGGTGAAAAAAGGAAGAAGAACCATCTCCATTTTGTGAATCTTGTTTCCTCACTCTCAACTTTTTTTTAAATGTAAATTGCTTGGACAAGTAAAATTCAAGAGCAAATTTAGCTTGACTATGGTGTTTTACCCCCCCCACCCCGCAGCTCAGTGCTGTTATAACACACATTCATGTATGACAAAGAGCCTTGGGCACTGCTATCTGACTATGTGAAGCTTTCAATCATATAAAATATTTCCCAGTTGATGATACCCCTCCTACAGATTTTCCAATCAACCAATTTTGATTGGTTTTGAAAACTAAACCAGACCAAAACAATAAAATAACCATGATATTGATGCTTTTTCATAGAGTACAGAAATGTAAATACAGAAAAGTCAGCTTTTTCCCACATTCACAAACACCAAATGGCAGGGACACCTTGGGTCTGTCCCTGCTGCAAGCATTTGACCCCATTAGCAGCAATTTAAATTCCTCAGCCCCAGCTGAGGCAATATATCATATGTAGGGAAGGGGGAGCAAGAGCACTGCCACTCTGGGGAGGACATGCTGAAGATGGATCATCTGAGTAGGTTAACTTGGAATCTCTCATAAAACTGGTGCATGTATTATCTTGGTTTGATGCTTACAATTAAGCTGAAGGCCAGGTTTGGGATCAAGAAAGTTCATCAGTTACTGGCAGCATACTCACTCCATGCATTCCTCTTTCTGTCGTACATCATGATTGCCATCTCATTTTAATACAGGTTCTTCAGCAAGGAGTTTCACAGATCAGTAACCCCTTTGCACAAGGAATCACCAGCATTTGATTTTTGAAACCTGACTCCTACTACCTTGCCTGATAGCCCTGAATTCCTGGGGAGACAGTAAGTGTGAGCACAAATAGTTGATCCTGATGGTTTTTCTACCTGCCACTTGTGATTTTATAGATCCTCCCTTTGTTATCTCTTTCCCAGGCTGAAGCATCCTACCCTGAGAAGCATGGAGGACAATCAGCATCCTTTGACTATCTTTTCTCTGCATCCTTCTATTTCCACTCTACTCTTTTTGAGACAGCACCCCAGGACTGCAAGCCATGTTCAAGATGCTGGTACACCATTCATTTGTCCTGCAGCATAAAGGTGTTCTTTCCCTGTTTCTCTATTCCTTTCCTAATAAATCCTATTTGAAATTACTGGAGAAATGGGATGGAAACAGTTTTTCAGATCAATAATGCTAGGGCTAATTCAGTCTATTGGCTAACCCTGGCTAGTTTTCAGGTAGCATATCATATTTTCCTCCTGGACTTATCGTCTAAAGTAACAGACATTAAGAGTTTGTTCTTCTGTGCTAACACACCTCGGAGGACCATACCTTTGTGCAGACTGAGATGTGGTAGCACAAGCAAGCTTGAGGATGAACACAAATGAGTCTGAAAGCATGGAGCTGCACAGCCTTTACATCCAAACACGCTACTGTCACATTACATGACCTGGAATACACCTGCTACAGCATATGATGTTGTTGCGGTCGAAATCCCCCTCATCTCCCTATAATTCTGTGCTTGGCCTGGACTTCATTAAAGAGCAGACTTGGGAGTGTGTTTCATGACCCTAGGTAGGTTTGCAAAGCCAGGCAGATACCAGTACTCCTATAGTCACTCACTACTGGCAGCGTGGAGCTTTCATAGATGCATACACTTGCTGTGTGTTACACCCCACACTCTGCAGATTCAAGACAGACAAATGCTTATTTTGGTAGCATTAGAGATTGTTGAATTTAAGATTAGTAAACTTAGGAAGTCTAAGAAAATCCCTTTGATTTGGTGACAAAAAGCTGGATGAAGATTCAGGTCTATGACTTATTTATTGATGAGTTCTTTAGATAGCTTTTAGAACAAAAAGGACTTTGACAAGAAATTCTTCCACCATAAAAAGCCTATAAAGGAAAAAAGGCATTTTTTTCAAGCCTCTGATCTGCCAGCAGCACCTGCTACTGATGTGCTTTCACTAATCATGGAAAAGGACAGAACGAACAAGAGAAATCACTTTACCCTGCACAAGTCATGGAAGGAGAGCAAGGAGGAGTACTTCAGATGACATTCAGAGGCAGTTCCTTAATCACATACCTGTTTGCTATTGAAATTAGGGTGATTAGATCTGAGTTCCTTCTTCCAATTCAGAAGAAATCCTGCTGCCTTGTATCCACTATTTGGGTAGAAAACCATCAGTGATTTGTGAGAGATTTGAGCTCAATAAAGGATAATTTGTTCCTTGAAAAGCCCCGAAATTATCTTTTACTTTATATCTTTATGTCCTAACAACTGCCCTTCCACTGGTTCTGTTTAAGCGTCCCAAATAAAACCCAAACCTGGCACTGTGGTTTTGACATCACAGGGGCTACCCCTTCTCCAGCATCAGTGTTCAAGGCTTGTTCCACAGCAAGGGGATGAAAAGACCAGCTGGACTTTCCAAAAACAGTGGATGCAGGACCAGACCTTGGTTTTTCATTTACAGACAAAGCTAACAAAACTTTCTAATTCTGTGTGGCAAAATTCCTTGTAAGGTAAGTATCCTCAAAACATTCCAAAGCTGCTAATGAAACAGCCATTGCCTGGTTTTTCTCATGAGAAGAGTGTTTACTTTTTCTTCTATTGGTGCCACTTCTAATAAGCTAGAAATAATTAAAAGAATAATAATTAACAGAAGGTAATAGCTACCATAGAAGCATTCTCCCAAAGTTCACGTTTCCTAAAGCTTATAATTTAATGCACATTAAATAAATAATTTGATATTTATTTATGGTATCTTTTAATCATAAATCAGACCAAGTACCCTATCAACAGCCATTCTTGGGTAGAAATCTTCTCCTTGGTCACTAGAGTGCTGCTACTCAAGACCCACAATGGGCCTTTGCAGAACTTCAGAGTATTTCAATGAAGTTGTCATTGTTTTTAAAACCAAGCCTAGCACAGCACCTAACCACCCTTTCCAGCATAGTGCTACTGGCCAAACATATAATTTCTTTTTCTTGTCTTGGTAAATACAACTGTTGTCTTCCCTAACCACTTCACATGCTTAAAGATAGCTTATAAATTTAGAGACTGATCATAATTTCTCTGCACTTTCCACAATGCTGTATTATTAGCCCTTGTTTACTAAGAGCCCTAGCCCACCACTAGCAACCCCAAGAATGAAGTTCAAGTCTCCAAAGGGCAGGCACAGAGGAGAGGCTGCTGCTGCAGGCACTCTCCTTGCAGAGGCAGTCTCCTGTAGCAGTGCTGGCCATTGTACCTGATTAAATTTTCTGAATTTCCACATGGTCTTTATTGCTTCTGATGCTCCATCTGGAAGCCAAATGAAAGTTTGCATCAAATCTCCAGGAGTGCTGGGGAGAGGCACTGCTGACATTGATCAGCCTGTTTAGCTCTCTATAACTGGATTGCTTTCAGACACATATGCTAGTACCAATTCATTTGCACTTAATTGATCGCAATTTTGTTTTTATAAGAGTCAAATAATGCTCAAGAGGCCTCATTAGTGCTACAGTATGACTTAATACAGCTGACTCGAAAGAAATCTCTCTCGTGAAAAGGGGCAGGTAAGCTTAGTGTCAGTTTAAATTCTAAGATGGAAGACAAAGGTTTACTCATTCAAGAAAAATTTCTTGCCAGCATGAAAAACCACGGTCCTTAGATTTCAGGTATACACTTCTCATTTCTTTAACCTGTAAATTCTTTTCAAATGTCCAGCAAGAGCAGTGAACATGTTTTGTATTGTTGTCAAGCACAGAAACAACCCCTCATTTTCACAAAGCTAACTATCGAGCATTGGCATTGACAGCATGAGTCACGCATTTGAATCTACCCTCTCAGACTTCTAAAATATTAAACCACAAAAGAAGCTGAATCCCCATAAAGAAAAAAAAAAATCAAACACAAGTTACACTTGCTACTCTTTCTTCTGCTAGAATAAAAAATTAACTTCACTGATTACTTTCAAAGATGTGCAATGTGGATCAGCAGCAGAACTGAAGCTATAACATAACCTGCCCATCAGACTGTTCTCTGCCAACTCAGCCAGCACTTGAAAAGGAGTACTCAGGAGGTTACATTTTGCTAAACTAGAGGTATTAAGTTAGCTGACCACAGACAGACTCTAATATATTCTGCCTCAGGATCCACAATCTAGATGTGCATCTGTAAGCACTCACACATTCCATGTATTTTGTTGCTCTTACTATGTTCTCCCAGGTTGGAGGTATTCTGGCGATTATTAAAGTATCAGAACATTTCTACCTACTGCCTGCTTTAGCCTCCAAAAACTTGATTTGTTACAGACGATTACATCTCATAATACACTCCATTACAGATCTGCTAAAATATTCACACTAAGGCAAGGCAAGGATGTCTCCAACAGCCTCTCAGTTATTTGGGTTAGCCTGACAGCAGCTAATTCCAAGGTGCAAAATAGACTGTTCCATGTAAGACAGAATGCGCCTTGGGAACAGAGATAACTGCTAAGATAAAAAGTGAACTTTTGGTCCTGTCATAAAGAGATGTTGGAGGACAGCACCCTTTCACAACTGGAAAAGAAAGCTGAAGACAAAGAGAGAGGGGACATTTGGCCAGGCAGCAAGGACACTGGCCTGGTCTGCTGGTGCTCTACTCTGGAGTAGCAAAGGATGTGAATTTGGTGGAAGCCTCCATTAGTCTGGTGCAGAAACACCAGATCTGACCAGGGACATGCTTGGAAGAGACTGGGAAGGCTTGGAGGGAGTGGGGAAACATTTCAGGGACGAAGAAAGAGCAGGAATAAAAGTAGTGAGAACTGGGACCCTGGCCAGCCGGAGCACTGGTCCAGAGGCCACCGCAGGCTGCACTGAACTGCCTTTGGCCTAACACCATCCATGTTAACGAACATCCAACCACTCAGCTCCTGTGACTTCAGCCGGGCTGAGCCGGGTCTCACTCTCTCCGTATCTGTTACAAGTACCTGCAAATGGCCATGTGATAATCCAGGTGCTGCTTCGTAATTAAACAGGACCTGTGCAATTACTGAGAGCAAGCAGTAAATGCAAGCCAGAGAGAGGAAAATTACTGTATTCCCACAGGGATTTTGAATCTCCAGATGGCACTGTAACATCATCCCAAAAAGCAGACGGTTTGGTACAATAGCAAATATGGTAACAGCTGAGTCAGTCTGCCTGCTGTGCATAATTACTCATCCCATTGAAACCATGATTTACAGGCTACAAATGCTAAAGCTGCCCTTTCATTTCAATTTAAACCTTAGATATTAAAGCTTCATGTATATCACATGCATTGCAGCTGGAAGAAAACAGACTGCTTTGTCCTAACAACCTGATATAAACCAAGATCTTGCCAGCACTGCCAATTAATACTAAGACCCTCACTGAGATCTTAGAAAAGGGTTCAAGGCCACAAGTTACATCCATTTGTCTATCATTCTTGCCATGGGAGGCAACGTCTCTGTACCGCAAAGTAAAATTGGGAGGGGCAAGAGGAAAATGTCAGATCTGCTGAGTGAACTGCAAGGCTGCCTCTCTGTTTTGCTTTGTAGCTGCTGGCACAGCCAGCTGCTCTTCTCGGCATGGAGGAGTGCTCTCCCACACAGGATTCTCACCAAACACAGCAATACAGAAGGCATTTCAGAGATCTTAGCAAAACACAGCAGTTAAGAACTCTCCAAATTTAGTCTCCCACTCTAAGCAGTCATGTAATGTTATACTCAACACTAACCTGTCAAGCACTCTCAAAATCTGTGTGATTTCTTGCTGATTGCACAAAGCATGAAGACATTTAAGACTCAGTCTAGAGTTGTTCAAAAACTTCACACATGAAATGACCACCAATATGCAGCAAAGGCTATGTAAATACAACCCGTGCACCAAACAGAAAAATATAGCTGAGCTATGCCTTGGCCCTCTTAGGTTAAGTGGTGAAAGAACAGATGAAACCACCAGACTCCTTGGAGAAGCAAGTATACACTGGAGATGTGATTCAATCAAGTTTCAAGAATCTGTCAAAAAGAAAGGCCCTTCTCAATGTCCAGCCCATTTTCCCCAACACTACCTGTTTTTAAGGTAGCTCAGTTTTCTTTTGGCAGATTTTCACCCAATAGACTTGACTTTCTGTTTCCAAGAAATTTCAGCATTTCACTACGACAGTAGCTGAAATGCTGGAGCTGTCCTGCAAGACAACTTAAAAGCACACTGAGTTTATTGAGCTAGCTCGATACTGATCTATTAATCATCATAAAAACATCAGCTGGCATGAACCACCTGGGTGACTAAATCTAGACCCGCAGGCAACCATGTAATGAGTATTCATTCTTCAAGGTCCGTAAAACAGCTGCTCCATGTAACCTCAAAATTCCCTATCTGTTTCTATTTATTATGATGAGTCCCTAAGAGGCAGCAGCAGGTGACCCAGAAGCTGAGGCTCATGGAGCCACAGACTCCCTGCTACCAGGGAGAGCATGGCTGGAACGGTGGTTCACAAAGAGAAGCACGGTGCTGTTCCGTGCATGCAGTCATGCCAACTGGCATGTTTCCTGCCTTTACCAAAATCTGTAGCCTCTCTCCTGTCTCCTCAGTCTCGATACGCCTTTTCATTTCTTTTTTGGGTCTGCAGCTCCAGCCTTATTCCCTACGTACGCAGCACCTTATAGTCCTAATGTGCTCTAGTAACAAGAGCGAGATTTCTCCAGCTAAAGAAAGGATAAAAACCCAGCATCCTGGGGAGCTAATCACAAGCAAACAGTACACTAATAGTTGAGCATGAGGAACTGACAGCAAGAATTAAATAAGTAACCATTAAAACATTTTCAGGTTATCTTGAAGTACTAGCACAGTTGAGGAAATTGCAGTGTGCTCACTGACACATAGGGAACAAATTTAATGAGAATATTATGCGTGTCATATTCAAGCCAAATCCCGTTTTTTAGGCAGATTACAGTGTCATAAATATTAGATGAAGAGGCAGATTGTGCTCATTTTGCTGTGGTAGGGGAGATCTAGCACAAAACTCCTAATGTTTAGCAGGGGAATGATACAAAACGCAGCTGAGCAGTTGAGACTGGTGGGGACATACATACTAGACTCGGTATTGTTCTTACATTTTTAAATCCTCTGTAAAGCACTTGAAGTTCTCTTTTAGTGAAATTGGTTTGTGCTTCAAGCTGTTCCAGTCCCTCGGGTCTATGGCACACCGTAGTCATTTCTAATTCATCTTCAATTTTATCTGAAAGAGAAGACAGGAAAATACTTATTTTGGTTGTTACTTTTGCTCTATTAACACGATGGATAGAACAGACTGGATTTCAAGAGCAATAGAGAAAAAAGAAACCATCAACAAAACCGATCCTTTAACTGTTTTCAACCTCTTAAAAGCAAAATAAAATCCATATGAGTAAAGCAATAGCTCACAATTCTTACTGGGCTGCCAATTAGCTCCCCATTCACAAAGCCGAAACTGGTGATGAGAACAGAAGGACAGGCAGCAGATACCTTGCTCCAAAAGGCAACACCAGATATTTCTTATCTACAGATAAGAAAGAGCATGGAGGAATAGGCCTTTCAAAGTACTAGCTTTAAAAAAAGCTGTGCAAATATAAGTGACAGACCAGACATGTTTAAGCATATTAGACAACATTATACTGAGGGTTAACAGTGCAAAAATCTCTTCTGTGTGTTAACCAAAAAGCTTGCTACAGAGACACTAAGGGTCACTTCAATCCTAGGAGAAATTCAGATGATGGCCACAGTTGCTGAATCTGTCATGAATCCAGCCTGCATTTGCAAGGACTTTTTTGGGAAACAGATAAGGAATGAAAAACACTTACATGCACTTTATTCAAGAGGTCAGTCTCCCATAAGGAAGAAAAATATTCATGACGTATCACATCTTGTATTAACATAATCTCACCTCTTTTTGATGCATGTTTGTACTTGTCAAGCCTATTTCCCGAGCAGTACAGGTAATGCCCAAATATACACAGAAGCTTAGTGTGCATCAGTTTGAGATTCTTCAAACTTCAATGACCAGACATAGGTTTCAGCTGACATGAAAGTCCCATCTACATCCAGAGTTGCTTGGCATAAAAGCTAATACTCCTCTTATCATTAAAACTGCACAACTTTTACCCTATAAAAATGTTTTAGGTTATTGGGGTCAAGTGTAACAGTAATTCCTGCTGAGAGACAAGGATTTCACCAGAAATGTGCAAGGAAATGGAGCCACTCTGAACAGTGGAAAGGCATGAATTGAGAGGAGACTGGCTCAGTGAAAGGACAGACCAGAATAAAGCTGTATTTTCATAAAATAATTACTTCTGTACATACATATGAAGGTTATTAAGGGAGAACACACAAGTGAGTGGTAATAGTTAATTAACATAGGATAATTGTTTCAGTATTAAGAAATCAGTTTGAAATATTGGTGAATTCAGGACAACCCATCCTTCTAAACCTCTGTCTGGAGTTTCAGCCAGCATTTGTGGGTTTCGAGCAGTGAAAATACATACTTAAATACTGTGCTTAAGGTCCCTTGCACAGCAAGGGAATAAAGGTAAGAGACTGCAATAGCACAGGACAGAGGGAGAGTATCACAACCATTTATGATACACAAAAAAATTACCGATTGCTGGCAAGTGGCCAGAAGAGGCCTGAAGAAGACACCTTCTTCACAGAAAGGGAAAAAAATAATCTAGGAATTATAGCTCCTGTTAGAAGAAAGGAGATGGGAAAGGAAAAAAGAATCGATAATATGAAATAAGGGGAGGGAAGACATTTTCTTTGAAAGAAAACACATGCCACAAAATGAAACAATGCAGAAGGAAATGTAGAGAGATAAAGTAGTGGGGAAGAAATTCCTTAAAATGAGGGAAGGAAAATGAGTGGTTGAAAAAAGGAGAGGAAATCAATTTAGAAGGGAGCCAGTTAGGGACAGTCATCACTAACCTATACATCCGATAGCAAACACCTTTTGTTTGCCTTTGGTTAACCAGAAGTTACTTAAAACCCTTTACAAAACGCACCTAACCCCAGACTCCTTTCCCTGCTGCCCCCCAATGCAGTAAGCAGTTTACATGTGACCTTGACAGTGGTTTCATTTCTCCATAGGAGACCATGCATTTTGGGCTGTGCAGTATATTACCAAGTTGGCCTCTGAGCCTTTCTCTGCTCTGTAACCAGTTCCACATGCTCAGCTGTTCCTGACATTTCCTATTGATTGAATCATTCTAAAGTTACTTAGAACTTCCATGTAAAATGTAAGATACTGACCATCTAGTCTTTATATGCTAATAAGGTAATTCAACAGAGAAAAAAAAAAAAAGATCTAGGCAACCTCATGTTAGTGATGAGGCTAATGAGGGAAGCCAGCCTTCTGGATTACTCTCATGCTTGGTTTTATTTACGTTCCTACAATGTGGCTGTTCACAGGATTTATACAACAGCAGGAAAGATCCAGCTGAGAAATGTCACACACTGCAAAAACATTTTGATATGACTAATTTTTTTTGTATTTTATTTGCCATATACTTCTTAAGCAACCAGTTTTCCAAAACACTTACTGGAATTTGTGCTAGCATTCTAAAAACCAAGTTATTAAAGAAGAACGTCTTGCTCACGGAAAACTTGCTCTATAGTTCCATGATAGCTTTAAACAAAATCCACAGAATTACAGCTCCAAACTTGCAGTTCTTTGGTTTATCCAGATGTCCTTTATATGAGCAGACCCAAAATTAGGATTTTGGAATTGTTTTTTCAAAATATTCTTGAATAAAATATTACTTGAACATTGTAATTTAATAATGATATATTGTCTCTTGACAATACTAGCCTCATTCAGTGAATGATTATTGGAAAAGAGTGCAATTCATCTTCTTCAGCTTGTCCTGCAAGAATACATTTTTCCAACAATCAGTTCATGAGTTTTGGTCCCACAGGGCAGATATTTCTATGTTAAAAATAAGACAAATGATTGTTGTAGATATGATTGTATTTCCCATGCTGAGAAACGCGGCTCTCCTTTATAACAAACAGCAGAAAGGAAATTATGAAAAATTCATCCCTTTCAAAGGGACACTAATTTTTTTCCTTCCGTTCTCTATTCCAGAACCAGCATTAATCTCCGCCTCTGCAGAGGATGTGATGGTTCCCCATCGGTTAATCCCTGCATCTGCTTCCTCTTCTCTTCCCATGGGAAATAATTTGAAACTTAGCAAAAACCATGTGAAACTTTAGATCTGGCCAAGGGGGTACTCAAAATGACACCAGACCAACAGTTTTCCAGTAAATACACTCTAAAAATGATAGAAATTTTTATGTCACTGGAACGTGCCCCAGTGCAACAGAGAGGTCCTGAGCATTTCTTGGAGTTCCACTACAGAAAATAAATACAAGACCAACCCATTGGGTTATTTTAGCTCTTTGTTGGCAAGTAATAGACATTTTCCGTGATGTTCCATGATGTTCCATGGTAATATCTGTTTTAAAATACAAAAATTATTTTAGGACTAAGTACTTCACATTAATAGACCTCAGAGATCAAATGTTCCCTCCCTTGTGTTCATCAGATATTTACATTTAAACTTCTCAGTTGTCAACCCATATGCAAAGACTTCCCTTCAGCAACACCTCTGTTCATCCCTCCTCCCTTCCCGGCGAAGGTCTGTGGTGGGTGCAGCACAGCCCTTAGAGCCGGAGAGGACCTGTACCCGGAAACCTAAGGACACAAACTGCTCTTCTGTGCAAATTGACTGTTTACAACTCAATAGTCTCCACCTCCACAAAGATTTTGTGTGTGTCATTATTTGTTTCCTTTCAGTGTTTTCCCTTAGGTCAGCTCTTTTAAGCCGTTTTCTTCCATTCTCTGACACCCTATAAATTAATCACAGTAACCTCAGTGGCAAAAAAGGAGATTGTCACTTCCTCATCCACCCTTGCCTTGTATCATGTACATTGTATTTTCTCTTATTTACATTTTCAGTATCACACTGGCTCAGTCCCTCCCAGCTCTTCAGAGATGTCACTGTATGAAATATGAGCCCCTGAGTTTATAAACACTGTAATTTTATTAAACTGAAGTTCACTTTATGGTGGCAAGTGCAAGCTAAAGCATGTGCAGATACATAGATACACACATGCAAATTTGAAGTTTTATTAGGAAAGCATGATGTTAAGATGCATTATCTAATGTCACGTTCTTCCTCAGTTTTGCCTTGTTTAGAGCTTGCTGAACACGCTGAGAGATTTGAGCGTGGGAAACAGGCATGCCACTGGTTTAAAGTTAATCTCCTTCCTCGGTTTGCATGTGCATGAACAGACCTAGGGACTGACTGCAGACGCTCCAAGGGGTGCAACGTGGTCACCTCCCCAGCCCAGGTGATGTGCAACCAGCGGCAGCAGAGATGACATTCAGCTGCTGTTCACAGCATCCCTTTTGATGGCACTAAGCCCTGCCCTGCTGGGTGGAGACACTCGCCTCAAGGTCTGGGTACCATACAGTTGGTTAGCAAAAACTGAACCCTAGCAAACAGGCCCAGAATTCATGATTAGGGATCTGTGTTGGGTTATCTGTGCTTACCAATTAAATGGACTCAATAACTAAACCTGGAGGTTTCTTCTACTGGCAGGTACTGATAAATGATAAGTCTTTTTTTTTTTCCCCTTGTTTTTTTTTAAGCTCCAGCACTTGTTGAAAACATTCTTGAATTAATCCCTTCCACACCAGACGGTGGCAGTTGTGTCCTAGGCTGAAGATCACGTGCACTGTTTAGCCAGTGCAGAACATGCTTGTGCATATGCATAGCTGTTTTTCTTGTAATGTGTTTGAAACTGGAGGAAAGGTAAGCAGCACTTTCTGATTTAAAATTTGCCTCTGGCCATATTTTTATGGCTGCTTTAATAGAAGTGTATGAAGTCTGGGTCTGGTAGAAGCACCTGTGGTAATCTTATTCCAAAGTAGGTCCAGGTTATAATTAATTATGCATTTTCATGCAAAACATCATCACTATTTGCTTAGCCCATAGGATAGGCACATTTTATATATCAGACAAAATAAGCAGTGGCTTCACTTTACAAAGAGAAACAATCTTGACACACTTACAAGCACATGCATATTTTATGGATTGTTGCTAATGAAAGATACTGTATTTCATTTCTCTACTGCTTGCTCAACAGCAGAGAATGAATTTTCATTAGAGTAGATCAATATTTTAACTGAATACACTTTGGAAATTACTTAATGAGGCTTGGTTTCTACATCCTTTCATATTTGTTCTGATTTTACCTTCTATCATCTTCACAATTTGAAGATTTCCACACTTAGGCTGCCTGCAATTGGCCCTGCATTTGACTGCTGTAAACTTTACTGAACAGAATTTGCATTTCTCCAAGTGATAAACTGGAGTAATTTAAGCCTATACATGTAAAAGCTTTCCAGTACATCTACATGCCTACAAACAAAATTGCTTCATCATTTAGGAAAACAGATTTTCAGCCACAGCTGGGTACTCTCCATCACAGAACCAGGCAGAGGGACTGAGTCCTTCCCTTACCCATGGTCAAGACAAGAAATCTGTTGATTCTGAGAGAAAATAACCTGTTCCAATATTTCACTTTTCCAGATCTTTCTGTTCCATTTGACACAGGCACATTTATCTGCCATGTTATAGAAAACACTCTTTCATCATCAATTTATCTTAAAAATACACAGGTAACATCATGCACATTCAGAACAGCTACACAAATTAAGGCCCTGCCCCAAACCTGTTCCTAAATGCTTAAGGCCAGCACTAGCAGCAGAGGGCTGACAGTGTGCCACAATCCGCACAGAAGTTGAATTTTAAAATCCTCTGTTGACTGCACATCTTCTAGTATTCACTTTAGCAACCTATTTCCATACAAAAACACCTAAATCAATGTTCTTCAGATCCAACAATCCTTTCTGCAGAAGTGGAACAGATTAAGTTGGTCACAGACAACACCAAAGTTGTATTTGCATACTGTAAAGTAGGAAACAATTGCATGTTATTTACCAGCTGCTTTATCAGCTATGGTTTTGAACAGCCATCAGGCTCAAATTTATTAACCTGTCCATCCCTCCTCTTCCTAGCAGCTGCCTCCACACAAGCAACAAAAGCACAGGGTTGATTTCCCTGGGCCAAACTCCCTTGTGAAACACAAGACATAAACACCTTTCCTACAGAGGGCACCTAAAATACTGCAGTATTTCCAGCCCTCCAACCTATGTGCCTGGCAAATGAGCTACAGTGCTGCCTCATTATATTGTTAGGACTGGCCAAGGACAACCCAAGGCCTAAAACACAGTTTAAAGGGAAAGTGTAAATGATGATTTAATAAAAATGCAAATTACCCCATCCTCTGCTTCCAAAGGCTGCAAGGTGAAACTGTAATGCCAGGCTCCATGGCTAATGGCAGAATCTTGAAAACATGTTGCTTATAATAAATTCACTTTTTGTTAAAGAAAAAAAAATCAAGATGTAAAATACAGCTAATGTTCCCAGTGTTAATTGTAAAACTGACAAGTATTAGATGAAATGGGTAATTTTACAAATACAGCAGAAGAAGATTAAATTATGTGCAAGAATTATTAGACTGCATCTTATTTTTATTAAAAAAACATTAGCTATATTTTAGGAGCAAGGACCTGAAGAAAAAATTAACTCTAGTTTATCCATGAGATCTTTGGAATTAATCTCCAGATAGAACACTGGGCTTGGCCAGATCTCATAGGAAATAGACCCTGCCTGTGGGAAACCAATTGCAGACATTTAAAAATTTCATGAAGAGAAATAACTAAAGGCCTGAGTCTATAAATGCTCATTACGGCAGAGTCACGGGAGTCAGGCGAGAGCTCTATTGAGGATGCAGATCCTGCACCCTGGCTTCAGCATTCAGCCCATTGGTGTAAGAGTAGCCATAGGAAATGCTGCTTTTGTGAAGTCCTTCAAGGTCTGTGGTTCCAGATCCCTGGAGCAAAGGCAGCTACCAAGCACGGCTCCACTACCTCCAACAGTCAAAATCTTTCTGTGCAGTTCCAAGTGCTTCCACCAAGACAAAAGTTTAAGCGTTAGCCTTTAAGCGATCCCATCTGACAAATACAAATAAACAAGACTAACACAGCAGATAACGAGAATCCCGGGGGCTTGTTCCTGCTGACATTCCCAGAATGACAGCTCAAAACTTAAGAATGTGTATCTGCACATCTATCAATCCTAAAAAAAGGGTTAACTAAAATCTGCTCATGGCAAACATCAGTTAAAAAAGAGCACTAAAATACCTACTGAAGTATCAAATATTAAATACATTTAATTGATTTTGAAGAGTCCCTTATTAATAAATTATTAATATTATTACTAATAAAATTGTCTGGCTGGAGAGGTCTGTTTCCAAGCCAAAGTTACTCTCAGGCCACTAAAACAAAAAGGAATTGACATCTTATCCACTCCCTTTTCCTGAAATGATTCTTTGACTCTTGCTGCTCCATTTTCACCACTAAATCTGCCACATCGAATTCATTATACAACAGTTCAAACCTAATAAGGGTGTTCTGCCTGACTGAACCTAGAACACCACCAGTTGCAGAGAAAAGCTACATGAAAGCCCAACACTGAATAAAATTCTGAGATTAAAAATTTAATACAATTTTAATATTTCTTGGCTAATTCTCACAATGATCTATGCAAAATGTCACATAAACACTCTCTTCTGCTTCTATACCCCTCTAAACAGCTTCACATTTGTACATAAGGAAACTACAACAAGGCTATACTCTGAAAAAGGAGGTGCAGCAATAGTCTGAGGCCACAGGCACCTCCAAAATGTCTTCCTGGCACACAGCTAAATTATTTGAACATGAACTATGCAATGTCGTATTTGTTTCTGCAGACGCTTACTAACGCTACTCATCATTAGCAATATCGTTGCTTTGGCCATTTCCAGGGTAGGCAGACAGCAGAGTGTCCTTCCAGTACTGCACCATACTTGGGAAAGTATTTTCTATTTTCCTTGAATACTCCCACCTCTTTGTAGCTGCATTTATAAGGGAAACAACTTGTTGAAATGGGTGGAAATCTACTGAAAGATTGCTGGGTGCTTCTCTGCTTTTCCATGAGGATACTGCAAAAAAAATTGTGCTTTTGGGACAAGTGCTTTCCTCCAAGTAGTCATTCAAAGGTGAATTTGCAAATAAACCTCACTACAAGAGTTAGAAAATTGCTTCACTGATGATTTTTGCAAAATTCCCATCTAAAAACTTCACAGAGAGAACCTGAGCTGCTAAGTGCTTGACCTGGCATGTCATGCAATAGAGCACTGCACAAACAGGACTTGGAGGTTGAGCGGAAGCTCAGCCTTCATCAGAGGGGACTTGGATGCACCCTAGGCTGCAGCCTTACCTAGGAACTCAGCAATCTGAAGCACCTATGATTTTATTTGCTGCTAGTGGGGAAATAAATTCAGCCGGGGGAACCCGTTTCCTGGCTTAAGAAAGCTTTTGCTACAAAAATTACATGACCGATAGAGTCAAACTGGTTTAAATTTTACCTCTCTGATACACGTAAAACCATCTGGCAGGGTCTAGGAAAAAGTAAGAAAAAAATTTAACAAAAAGAAAGTGACAACCATACACAACTTTGTCTTTTGTTAATTTTCAGGTGACATTGGATAGATTCTGCAAGTGCTGTGGGGTCCCCTTTCCCAGCAAGTGTAAGATGGTTTCCAGGTGTATTTTACATGGGTTTTTTTCTGAATTGCCTCTTTCCCTTACCCCAAGGGGGCAGGAATCGAAGTCAGAACTCACTCTCCCCTGTATGATCATGAAACTTGGGGCAGCATGTGAAGGGAAGCATGCATGCAGTCATGCACCCATGCAAGCACCCATGCATACAGCAAGACAGCAATGCAGCAGTCATCCTAACAACTCTGATAGGGGAGAAAGAGGACTTTGCATGCTATTTCTGAAGTCTGCTGAGGGGCAACAAGAGGGGCCCACGACCTCCTGCTTCCTCTCCACTGTTTAGCTCTTTGACAGCTGTAGAAATAAGAAAAGTGATTAGTAAGGGTGAAGAAATCTCAGGTGGTCTGGAAGACTAACTGGTGCTCTTTGCAGTCACTTCACTTGTAACATGGTCATTTTGTGCTATTTCCACATTCCCTGGGAGAAAATTTAAATAGCAAACTAGGTTAAAGGAAAAAAAAAAAAGATTTTTAGAGGTATGTCAGTTAGCAAAATTTCAGACTGTAGATATCATCTTCTGCATATAAACAATGTTTTCTCTTCCTCTTTACAGAGATAGGAAAAGTGCCCTTAAAAAAGAGAAACAGAAAAAAAGCTTCTTGTAACAATACATTTTTCTCCATTGTATGAAAAACTTCACAGAGCCAGCTTTCAATGGTTCAATTGAAAAATTAATTCCCTTCCAGATTATTAAAATTAGAACTAAGTTTTTGGTTCACAGTCTGTATTTTAACACTCAAGTGTTCCTTTTTGCAAAATAGCACTTCTCAATAAGCTCAACAGAAAAATTCTTAATTACCATCTCAAATTCATATGCTTATGTCTACTTAGCATATTGAATAGTACAAATAGGAGAAACTATGATGTTGCTAGCACCACTTACAAAACTTCTTCCTAAAACACACAGAAGCAGTTACTGAGGACTTGATTATTTGTCATCTCTTCCAAGGAGTTTTATGATTTATTTTTTTTCCCCTAAAAACCTCAGGTTATGGATTACTCTGTGCAGCAAATTTGAGCAATTTCTGAGCCACTACGGATCAGTGAACAGGAAAAGAAATTGGCAGAAGCTTTCATACGTTTTGAGGATTATTTCTAACATGCTAGCTGTTTGTTTACAAACAGCAGGTAATGCCTTAACCAAAACACCAGGGTTGTGTGTGTGGAATGGGGCTGCCCATCTGCGCCTGACCAAGGCGAGCTGCAACAGAACTGTAGTATAGAACCCAATATAAGGCTCTTTTTAAACCACGTAACTCCAGTTGCATTTTCCCATGTAATTTGGCTTAAGTATTTTTTGCTTTTGTATCCTAAAGAAAGATGAAGGAAAACCAAACACAAACCTTGCAGGTACCAAAATAAAATGCAGAAAGGACAGAAAAACAGAGAAAAGAAAGACTAAGTTTGCAGCCACGTAATCCTATTTCAGCAGTGACAATAAGATGGCTACACTTCCCCTGCAACATCAGCATGGCAGCATTTTTTTGTTGGTGCCCATGCCCAATCCTCAGAGTTCAGGAACTATCTGAACAACAGGGGATTTTATGCCATTCTGATTGTGCTGGCCGGGAAGCCATTACGCAGCCCAACATTACTGTTTGACTTTGTTCCTATTATCTGAGAAAATAAACATGGCAGATAGTATTTATTTCAAAGCAAAACCCAATCCTGTTGTAGAGCCGAGTTCTGGTGCATGGTTCCTTTTTGTCTTTTAGGAAAGGGTCCTACGGTGCTGCAGGGTGTGATGAGACATTGAGCTGGCTGGAGGTACATCTGCCTAAGTCTCTTCTTTATCAAGAAGGCTTTCAAAATCATAAGGCAGGGGTTTTTTTTTTTGTTTTTTTTTTTTTTGGACACTAAACCAGATGAATTGTTTGACAGAATGAATGAAAAGGAACTCAACAGAATAGATATAAAATAGCTTATGCAGAAATATTTCACTGCCAAACATACTGAGGGGATGGATCCTTAGCTCCAGGATTGGTTTCAGCCAGCTGCATTATTTTCTTAGTTACAGAAGCCCCACACAACCTCCCTGCCTTTAGGGAGAAATAGATTTGTTTCATAAACATAATAGAGTCAGTAGGAAAACCACTGTCCTGCAGTGGTTATCCTGTCAGTGGAAAGACTACTGTCCTCTTGTGTCACATCTGTTATGAAGGAGGCAAGTAGAAGCCTACAACAGAAGCTTCTTCGCCCTTGGCAGGCTCTAGTTAGGTCAGTTGATAAACTTCCTCAAATTATGTGACCTGCTGATTCCTTGCATAATCTGGCAGGGGAAGAAAAAGATCTCAGTACCGGTCTAGTAGCAGTGTGTGCAGGGGGCAAACCGCATACCTGCTGCAGCACTAGGAGCAGTAAAGGCTCCTCTTACAGAACGCTCCCAGGCAGAGCTGCTCCAGCTCCTACACCTCAGAGAAAGGAACCTCCTCTGTGCCCAGACATGAGCAGCACTACT
The DNA here is from genome assembly GCA_013399095.1 of Psophia crepitans. Taxonomy (NCBI): domain Eukaryota; kingdom Metazoa; phylum Chordata; class Aves; order Gruiformes; family Psophiidae; genus Psophia; species Psophia crepitans. The sequence continues at coordinate 268,379 of VWZZ01006212.1, forward strand.
GTCGTGCCTGCTGAAGGCACCACTGGCTGGTTACATCAAGCTGGATACGGTCTCCTGCTCAAACCACACACTTCTGTCCAACCCCTCCTCCTGACTTGTACAAAAAGCCTCTCAGGATGAACAGCCTTTTTTTGTACACTTCCAATCTTACTCACTTTTGAGTGATCTCATGAGTAGTGTAGTATGACCACATTCCATTTCTCAGCATTCCTCCTTACTGTTTAAAAAGCCACATCTCACTACATTGTCATAACACAGCAATTTATGTCACAAATAAAGCTTCACATTCCACTACTCACTGCAAAGTGAGAAGCGTACTCTTGATGATTTTTGTGCTTTGTAAGAAACATAGTACATCACTTAATGTTGAAACAAGATATTGAAATGCCGTTTGGTAACAGAAATTTCCAACTGAAAAGAAATAAAAAATGAAAAATACTTACATACTAACTTTTTGTAGAGTTGAATAATTTTCGTATGGTTTGTTAAACAAATGTATTTCCTGCAATACATATATTTTACAGGCCACAGAACCTGGCAGCACTTTCCATTTTACTCTGGTAATATGAAATCATGAATACGTTCAGCATCACTACTACAATTCCAACATCTCTGCACAAAAGATGGCTCAGGCTGACATACAGTCAGCTTCTGAGACTAGTTCTATTTGGTGTGTTTTGTTGGGGTATTAAAGGCTATCTGCCCCAAGCACATACCATTTTAACTCAATAGGTAGGGTTTATAGCTTGCAGTCTCTCTTAGGCTGGTGGTAGTCTGGACACAGCTCTAGGCAGTGTCTAAGGAGTTAAGAGATGTGCGCATTCCCACAGAAAAGCTCTGGAACATTGCCTTGAATACCTTTTCCAGCATATGGGTGGCAGAGCTGGGGTGTGCTACAGGGCACAGGCACCACGTGCAGAGCAGTACACACACACAGCACTTTGGGACAACAGTTTTCAGTGCTGCAAATCATCCACATTGTGCTCAACCTCAAGAAGTCTGGGCTGGATTTAGGGCAAAGGCACTGCCTAGAGACGTGTCCAAACTACCACCACCACTGCTTTGTTTTGCAATGTTTTCTGCCATTTTCCAGAAATTCTTTAGCTGACCTGATAGCAATCCAGGCTTCAGTTTGTACAATTTTTTCCCAACCATCAGTAATAAACTTCACTGAAGAGGAGATTCGGAACTCCTGTCTCAAACACAATTTTATATCCATAAAGACCCTGCAAAAGCCTGTCTGAAGAGTTACTCCAAGGAGAAGCACCCACAATCAATCCCTTTCCAACATTAACTGGCGCTTAAATGATGGGTACAATTAAACAGTAGGATTGCAAGCAAACACATGATGAAGCTTCCCCCCCCCCCAAAAAAAAAAGAACAACTCCAAAACGAAACTCTCTGCTCCCTCTCAGATACCCTGCAGTAGGAAACCTCAAGCCCAGAAAGAAAATCCTCCCAGCATATCAATGGCCTTGCAGCAGAATTCACAGTAATTCATTGGCCTTTAGGGGAATCAAAGAAACAAATGTTAGAATACACCATTCCCCTGAAAGGGGAGCTCTGCTAAACTTGCGGTATTTTGCTGGAAACACAAAACAGTTTATGCAAATCAGTTCTTCCACCCTTCGCAGGACTTGGACTGCAGAGCCTGGGTATTCAAGGAGTGCCTAACCCAAACTGCAACGCAACCTAAAAGCTATCTTGCTTGACAGCGCTGACAGCTTCTTTCAAGCTCCTAGTCATGATCATCAATAGCATCAGCAGCGTTATTTGCTCCTGCAACCAGGCAGAGCTGTTTCACAGCATTCAACTGCTTATGAATCTATTTCCAGCCCTGCTATAGAGATGAATTATACCTCAGTGGCTCTCCAGTAGAACAGGAAGGAGTAAAGGCAATTTGTAAAGCCTCATCAGTAAAATGGGAATAATAACACTTACACATCCAGACACGATTTCCCAGTGCTCCACGCAGGTCCCCTCAACTTTATTAGCACTCAGTTAACACACTTCCCTTGTTACAAATGGGTCTGACTTTGTACTTTGCTTCTGTGCAACCTGAGCTCTATTCTGGTGTCTTTGTACCCAAGACGTACACAGCTCTTTAGTAAGTTCTGAGCCTCTGTACTTTCTTAACATGCACAAACATAGTAGAACAATATATATATACACACATCTGCTATAATAAAATGTAATCTGGATAGCACTGAGAATCATCACAGGGAACAATAATGTTCATGGCTGAGACCTTTACACCTCCAGCAAGGCTCACAGGGGACAATTCCCCTTCTGCAGCTTGACTGGATCTTGGTCTCTATCAGTTACATCAGTGATCCTGAAGTCAGGGTCCCACCACTGCACAAATACATCGAAGGACAATTCCTATACCACAGGTTTGTCATCTCATCAGAAAATAAAGCATAAAGAACATTGTTTCCATTTTAGCTGTCACAAACAAGTGCTCACAGCAGAGCAGGAGAGCTTTTCCCGTGTGCCAAGGCCGTGGCATGCCTGGGCAGCCCTGGTTCACGAGCATTTGGTTTACAGCTGCCCCTCTGTCAAGAGATTTGCTCAGAGTCACACAGGGAGCCTGGGACAGAGCTGAAGTTACTGAGGTACCTGCAATTGCACCTGGGTAGAGGAAGAAATCTGCTGTTGAAGGTCATAATTTGTAATTTTATTTTTTTTTTAAATTGGTCCTGGATAGAGATGAAGAACAGAAAATGGAAAAATGTTCATGTAAATCCTATTTCCTGAAAAAATTACTATCTGCATAACTGCAATGAAACATCCCTTTCCCCTGACATTCTAATAGCTGGAGACATGACAGGCAGCAGTAGAGAGGCAGCACCAGCCTCCAGCGAGGGGCACAAAGCCCCACATGCTGACACACACCGTTTTGCAGAAGACCCATTTCTTATCAATGGGTAACTAGCCTGGCAGAAAAATCCTACCACAGCTACTCACAGCATTAATAGCTTAAACATATTACTATACTTTTACTGAAGTTTAGATCAGTAATTACCACTTGGGGAAAAAAAAAAGTTTGTGGAAGCCTCCCACACGTGTTTTGATAAGATATAGAAAGGGCAAATAGATATGGAGGCAGCAATCTCCTCAGAAAAAAACAGCACCAAGCCACTAGCCTTAAACAGGTTCCCCTAGCCTGGGAAATACAAGGTGGGAGCTGGGACCAAGGCAAAATTTTGATTTCAAAGCAGCAAGGGAAAAGGAAAACCATCAGAATATGTCAAGCCATCAAACCATGACGCTTTATGCAGAAGAAATATCAGAAACTCTTCAGAGGGCACTTAACAAATGAAATAGTCATAGGAGAATTCTGAATTATAAATGAAGTAACTGAACTTTTTTTTTAATAGGTTATTCATCAAAAAACCTCTGATGAGCCAAGACAATGCATTACAAATGGACTTATTCTTTGAGAAGAATTATTGCTGCCAATGTCTTTTTTTTTTCCTCATTGAAAAGCAAATCAGACACTTCAAGTCCGTGATTTATTACTGCACAGATATCCATGAACATTGGTTTGCTTTGGCTTTGAGTTAAAAAAAAAAAAAGGCTTTTAGAATAACAATAATCAATGAATATATAATGTGGAGGAATCAAGCAATCAGAAATAGTAATTAGTTCAGTGCCTAATTCAAGGACATGTTATCCTTGGCTTATTATGGGAAAACCAGAATTTATATTTGTGCATTCAGGCAGGTTTTAACTACAGTCTAAAAACTAAGTAATTTTATTCCTCAGAGGCACCTTTTTTTGGTGGAATTACGTACACTTGGTACTGGCTGCAGAACTGACATGAGAACTAAGCAAACATTCAGAAGATAAAGGTGAATAGACAACAGTGCAAGGCCAAACACAACTTAAACTACATAAAACCGTTATAATGGACACAATCACACACAAGGTGTGTGAGGTCGTGATTGCAGGGGAATCACAAAGCTGCAACCTTACCTCAGATTTCTTTATTTTGGACTGGGACTTCACCTGGAGAAAAAGCAGGTGCACATACGTGTGCGTGCATGCATTATCTTCTCACCAACAGCCTCGCTGTGCCTTCCTGAAGGCATCCCTGCAGTCAGTCACTGCAGGTGGGAGAGTGTTAACGCAGCTGCAGATATGAAAGACTGCTGTAGCAGCCTCCGAGCAAGGACAGCCGAAGTTGAGTCCGTCACCGCACAAGGGCCAGATGCTGCTTCGGGCTGGTGCTTCCTGGTGGGTACCCCATGGCCACGGGTGTGCCCGGAGGAGCAGAAGGTCCCTATATCTGAGGCACCTTTGGGTGCCTGGGCAGGTTGGGCTGAGCTTCCAAGCACAGCACTGAAGCTATTTGGAATTCAGATTGTTTTGTGAGAGAGACTGCCCTTCCAAAGATGATGTTCCAGATGGGAAAAATAAATAAAACCCCCCTTATATGAGATTTAGAAAACTTTATTTTGGAAAAATCTTTCAAATTTAATTTCTCACAGATGTTTACAGTTCCATCTCCTCCTGCACCATGTTCGTGGTCAGTTTGTCTCAGTCTGTTTACAGTGCAGCGGCTCTTTGCAGTTTCTTCTCTTTAAGTTGCCCAGTTCCATAAATTTTTACTTCATTACTGGGGAACTACACAGTGAATCAGCAAAGCTGTAACACAGGTATGCTCATAGCCATGCAGCTATACTGGAATTCTGGACAACAGAAGTTTTACAATAAAGATCTTTAAAAAAAAAAATTAGCTGTTATTTGTACTTTGGCTTTAAGTTTCAATTTCTTAAAATCAGTTTGTTTGTTTTTTAAAATGGAAATATTGGGGTTTTTTTAGAAACAGAAATATTTATTTTCCCAAGCTGAAAACACATACAGGTTTGCTCAAATTTATTAAAAAAAAATATGTTTTACTTATTAACATACAAGTCATCCCGTTTGGAAACAGCAGTGTGTAAATCAGAATTTGCCATGTAACTATAAGGCAATGCTAGCATCCCCAACAGGAGTGAATTTCAGAGCAATTTTCCTCCTACAGTAGCAGACAGAACAACTGACTGCCACATTATGGCACTTCACCTGTACAAAGACTAGGAAAAAAAAAGTACAAATTGCTTTGGTCCAGGCAGAATTGAGAAGTGAAACACTGCTATTAAATAAACATGCTACAGATCACATCCAAATGAGACAGTATCACCCAAAAGGATTACTTCTTCCCATTTCACAGAACTGGTATTTAAGTTGAACAGATTGCTCTGAAATGTGAAGTATAACTGAGTAGAACATGAGTACCAGTTAAGCTCTATTTGCACAGCAAAATCTGCTCAAATAATATTGTTTCAATACACATCCAGATTTTTCAATAGGACCTGAAAAACTCTACCAAAATGCATTTGCTCATGTAAGAACACTTTCTGCTGAAATACACAGTATGCAACTGCACGGGACCCGACAGCATCAAACCTTGGTTACAGCTCTAGGAACAGAGCTGGCAGTGGCTATGAATTCTATTTCTGTAGATACATTGTTAGAGGGCAGCACCTACACCTCAAGCATTTAAGATGATCTGATCTCAAGCAATATATGGAAGCAATCAATAGTGACTGGACATCTTGTTCATGGAAACTGTTAGTGTCCTAATTTCTGATTTGCCAAGAAGCTGAACAAGAAACAGGTCTTCAGAACACTAATGGAAATGGCAGTGCCTAAAAACCCCCTTCTGCCACTAGTGTCTCTTCAAATACAGCCTACGCACTTCTTCCCGACTCAGAATCAGAACTGCTTTAAGTCCCTATGTATTCATTCAAATTCTTCAGCCACATCTTTAATTGCCGTGCTCAAACATTTCAAATGCAGAGAGCTATAAATCAGGTACCTGCCTTTTTTTTTTTTACGTAAGCACCACTGCCCAGGTTTCTGTGTCCCACTGATAAGCATAAAAACTGGGGAGAAGGGAAGTCAAAAGACCAGATGCATTGGCAACCAAGTAGTAAGCAACCCCATAAAATAGGAGCTAAAAACCCAAACCAGCCACACGTATGGTGACAGCCCACTCCGCTATGGTCAATATACCAAACATACTGGCACCATATAGCAAAGCTTGACCTCCTTAAAATCCCACGCAGGAGTCAAATCACAAGCAATTATCAGCCAGACAGCAAAGCAAACATGGGGTGCTGAAACCCTAGCAGACAAGATAGGAATGTTTCAGGAAACAGGCAACAGCTTAGTAATTTCCAAAATTCGTCTGGGAACCTTAAGGCTTTATTCCTGCAGCAAAAGGTTAATGGGACAAGCACAAAATGTCCTCCCATTTTTCTCTTTGTTCTGCTTCTCCTGAAAGGGCAATAGGGACTGCCGTTCTGTATGACACACCCTGCCTGGAATGAAGATGCAGCAACTACACACTCAATGAGTCACTATGAAGTCAAAATACATAATTATTTAAAATTTTACTGTGTTAAAGTTAGAAGTTTTATACTCCACTAATTTGTCTAAGATCTTTCTGCTTCTGAAACATTAATTTTCATACTGGAGGAGGAAGGCCATGAGGTTTATGGTTTCCCAAGCTGGAGCCTGGCTTTGACACTTCTTAACCCACCTCNTTTTGCCCTCTCCCCCCCCCCCCCCCCCCCCCGAATACTCGCAAATTCAGAGCTCTGGTCTGTTTTCAGAATACCACCACCAGAGAGTGATTTGAGGCTAATAAACATCAATGCTTGCAAACACTGGAGCTGTTCTGGTTGCCAATGTCTGAGGACTTCTGCAGGCAGAAAACAAGTACACAATTGAGAACATGACCAATGCCAGAATGCAGCTTATTAAATTTTCATGCTGACTCTGATTACTTTCATTTAGCAACACAGATGTGCAACCAGGATGAGGAGATACAGTGCCCATGAGTACTGGGAAATGACTGGCAATATGAGCAAGATTTGGAAATCAATCACTTAAAGCAAATGCTGCTCACATGTGCACTTATGAGCTCTTACCAGTGACCCGATTTTAAAGAAGACATTAAGCATTTTAATATATTAGACTTCATAATTCCGATTCTTCCATTTTGTTTTAAGGAAGTCACGTAGTAGTCCACAAATGAGTGAGAAAAAGACTAGACAGCACTAGGAACAGTTTTGGGTTTTTCTTTTTTTTTAAAAAAAGGAATAAAAACCCACCGTTCCATACATGACCAGGATTAGAACGGGATATTTTTTCTGAAGTGTCATCAATATATGCTGAGCAACTCTGATCTATTCTGTACGAGCAAAATTCTAACACAGAAAGAGGCAAAAGAAATGGCTTTAGATGGACTTGCCACCATTGGTAAGCTCATCCCAGTATCAGTCCAAGAGCATCTCAAATACAGAGCTGCTTGTATGGACGAGCCATTTGCCTCTTTCCTTGTTGCTCTGGGCTCTGACATCAGGGTGCCACAGGATTCCTGACAAAAGGAAGGGGAAACCAAGACCCACGACCTGCATGCTGATGGGAAGTTCTGGATCTATCTAGGGAAACCTGATCTGTTTGTCCATGTTCTCCCTCCTATTTATTTTAGGAAGAAAGAAAGATTTAGTTTGAAATATTTTAACTGGAGCATGTGAAGAATAAAGAAGAGAAGTTTCTTTTTCTGAATGCTTCAAATTTCATCTTGTAATTTCAATTCCCCTTCTAATCATGTACAAGAAATTTAATAAAGCTTTGGCCTAATCCCAGAATAATAGAGAAATGGAGAGTTAGAGCTTTGCATGTACGAAGACGCATAAAGGGAGCTGTGCAGCTGGAGTCAGCACGTGCTGCTGCCAGCCTGGCTCTGGCAGCCGGGAGCCCACCCTCCTGTCCTGGGGCAGCCATACAAGCCAGAGGTGCGTGGACAGGGTGTCACTGCCCCTCCCGGCCCTAGGTAAGGGCCTGCCACCTTCACCTTCCTCTTCTACTATTTGTGCCTAAAGTAACTCCTACCCACTGGCAGATGAGCACTCAGCCATAGCAGCAGATACATGAACGACACTGCAAGAGACCCGCACAGAACCAAGGTCAGGGCTGTGGGTACAGCCACAGCCCCTCACCGCCTGCAGGCGCCGCGAATGGCTCCTTCACTTCCCAGTCCTGCTGCTGGATGGGATCATGGACCATTCCAGCATTGTCATCAGGAAGCGTGGTGGACACGAAATGGACAAATGAAACGTTTTACTCTTTCCACAGTGTGAAATCTCATTTTAAGAGAGAAAGGATTAACTGTTTCAGTAGTTAAATTAATTAGGACTTAATTAAGATACATTTGGACATGCATCCTCAATTCAAGGTTCCCACGTGTAGATTTAAGAACCGTGGGAGAGGGATTAAGGTAATGTTAATTATATTCCATTTATATTGACTATTAAAATAGCTATCCCTTTCCAATTATGAGCGCCTCTAACTCAATTTGTTCAAGGAAAGTAGCCTTAGCCTGAAATTCTCAAGGATGTTCTCCAGCCAAAAGAAATGTCTCCCTCTACAACTGTAAATTTATTGAAGCCAAGTGAAATGATTCCAGATTTCAAAACATGGCATGTTAGAGAGTAGCTCTCTTGTAGCGCTCTCTAGTTCTTGAGAACAAGGAGACAAGCAGGCAAACACAGGTAGGTTAGTATTTAGACAAGTGATGGTTCATGTCATTGAGAAGTGGTTCAGCAACAATGCGAGAAGATGGACCACAACTGTCATTTTGAGATTAAATAACATGCCCAAGATAATTTGGCAAATCAGCAAAAAAGATCAGCAAGTTGTAACACCCCACCAGAGCAAAGCCATCTCTAAGACTGCCCTGGGGCCAGTGCAGGGATGCATTTTCAAAGCCTAGGTACGTTCTTGTAGAGTTCAAATTATCAGCCTCAGGTCACACTCTTCTTGTTCCTGGCAAGTCAATGCCCCTTCCACTTCCCTCCCTCCCACTGCAGATAAAGGTAAGTCTCCTGCCGCAGCGATGCGGATTGCTTCATGACTGTTTGCCTGCTCTCAGAGGTGCTGCGAAGGCTGATATTGCTCACAGGAACCCACTTCAGGAATGAAAACAGAAAACACAGCTCACTTCTCTATACAGACCATTTTAAACATTATTAAAAAAGTTTCTGTTTACAAGATTTCATACACCTGTTATGTAATGATGATCTAAGTTATCATTAATGGTGTAAGTCAAAGAACTTTAACTTTATTTTTTTAACCTGGCCATGTCTCTTTAAAATGAATGCTGTTTTCACACTATTTAATTTCTGTAATTTAAAGATACATGGAGAAAAAGACTTATTTTCCTTTCTGCTGCAGTGAGACACCACATTTATTTCATATAAAAATTTACCACCATTATTTATTAGCAGGCAGAAAGCTTCTGGGTATAATAAAAATTTGGTACATAAAGCTGCAGCTGCCTGAGGAGAGAGGGAATTAACTATAATGAAACTGGCTTAAAGAGCCTCATAATATCACTTTAAAAATACCAAAAAGAAGGGGGTAGAAGCAAGAGGAAAAAGAAAGATATTTTTTTTTTTTTTTTGTAAATCACAAAATATTCTCTGTTCTTTCTGCTAAATTCTCACCTGAAAAAAAATGACCAAGTTTTCTTCTCATCTTTACATTTAAGATGTACACCTGGAAGGAGCACTTTCTTCTCCACATATGTTAGTACTGCACCTCTTAAGAAGCAGCAATTTTGTCTGATGAGGATTTCTTCCTGAGAGGCAGATTGTTTTGTTCCCAGTTTAGAGATGTTGCTGGTCATCACACAGGTGAGTGGTCAGCTCTTTAAGCACAACTAACCTCCCAGTTACTTGTTCCTTGGAAATACAGGGAGCCAAGCTCACAAAGCTTCATTCAGGAAAATAATTCCAGTAACATCTAGAAATGGAACAATTTCCATTTGAAATGCAATGGCAGGACTGAAGAAACAAAACACATCAAGAAACTCAGTTATGGGGAGACTGTACAGTCACTTGCATAGGCAAACCTGCGCTACAGAGACAGCTGAGCGCAGGGTCTCTCTCCCACCCAGCTGAGTAAGGCAGGCAGTGATGCCATTTCACTTACTAAGGCATTACAAGTTCTTACTACGTGCATCTTCTTTTAGATACTTGGCTACATTTAGTTTTTTAGGGCTTTGATCAAGTGATACATATGTATTGAAAGGTCTCAGTGCAACAGCTATATAATTATGCAAAATTTTATAAAGATTTACAGCACTCAGATTCTGTTACATGATAAAAGAAACTTCTGCACTTGATTAAGAAAAGTTCTGTGTTTCACATGCTGAACTGACCATGAATGGTAAGTGCCTGTAAGCTCAGGTCTTTGTAATGCCTTGTCAGGCAGGCTCTGCAGGCAGATTTTGCTGTGCACCCTGTACCGTGGTGTGTCCGGCCTGCTATGTGGCCTCAAGGAACAAGGAAACCCTAGGACAAGGTTATTCATCTTCACCTTTTTAATGTATAAAATTCAGGTCACAGTACATTTATAAATAAGCCAACTATTTCTATAGTACGCAACTCCAAGATTCAACAAACTGCTGGTTTCTTTTATGGCTGCTCAGCAGCTAGCCAGAGCCTTGCATTATTAAACTGGCATACAGGATCATCTCCTGAGACTGAAAGATAAGCTGCCAGACTTAACCCTGAAATAAATCTGCACAGTTGAGTTATTAATTTATAACCAAAACTCACTAGACAGGTTCTCCATCTTTCTATATTTTTGTTCCTGAAGTAGTCTTTCTCCTTCACTCTTTCCCTATGGAAATCTGCTCAGGTCCACAGTATATAAATAAAAAAATAACGTATGAGCCCTGTATATGAATTTCAGAAACATCCCAGCTGATAAAGCTGGTAAAGTGTTCAAAGTACAGGTGGGCTTGGAAAAAATTAATAAAAAAATCACTACATTGTGATGAATCTCAGTGCATGATACTACAGCACAACACAATGATTACACGTAAGCATAACATTTTCCAAGATAAGTTGCATTTCCCATTCTTTATTACAATTAATATTAAATATTTGCATTTAGTCCACCATGTAGCCCAGATGTGATTAATGACAGAGAGAAATAACCCAAACCTGTCACACAGTACCAGTATGAATTGTTAACACATTTTGCCAAAAGCAAGATACTAGATAAGTCTCTAGGAAAGGGGCAAAACATTGTTCATAGCTGATTTGGTTAGAATTTCCCTGCCCCGCATAATCTAAAAGGATTAAACACAAAATATGGACTCCAGAGATTTCATTACAAGTGCAGAGAATCACCACAAACCATGGAGGATGGAAACGTCATGAGCGCACATTTTCTTTAGCTCCCTGTGCATCCCGGTCTTCCATGTCCTTGCCTGAACTAAGCCAAATCCTTCCTCCAAGATTTCCTATTAAACAAAGGTTTAATGCTAAACAGCTTCAATTAAACAGCATTCAAAATGACATATTCCTGCTTAAGTCAGCTATTTCTATGTTCTTTCAAGTTCTACAGGTCCTAATAAGACAAACAGCACTGGGCTCCACTTAACTTTGTGCTGTACACTATGATCTTCATGCTCGAAGCAAAGGCAGCAGAACCTGCAACACTACTTACACTTTTTCTAAGGCTAATTATGTGGCATTTGTTGCTGCTCTGCTTCAAGAGGCCAAGCCAAGATGCTCACTGCTTTGAAGAAAGCATTGGTGGTTTTTTTTTTTCCTCTCACAACAATGAAAGAGAAACCCCTTGAGGATGACTACATAAAGAACATCTTTGATAACAGGAAATCCTTCAGATGAAAAGCTTTGGGAGAGTACTTGAAGGCAATACTATATATGTTTGCTCTCCTCCCTTTTACCCACATACTCACTTTGGCCACTGGTGCACTGATGATTTGCAGTGCTTGTGATTATTTTACGAAGCTGATCTTGTTCTTTTCTATCTCAGTAATCAATAGGCAGGTTTATGGTTGAGAAAGCTGTAGAACTGAGAATAAACTAGCTGGATAGCTTTGTCCAAACTTTACTACATGGTGTCAGTTGCAGCTCTGTTATGCATAGCACTACCCCAGCTAATACTCTCTTAGTAAAAAACGGAAATTTGTAAGATACAGAAAATGCTTGAAGGGACAGGTACTCTTCTCGCTAATGCAAACCAGAAACAACTAGAAGGCAGAGGACTTCAGGTGGAGCCAATAAAACACGAAGCAGGTTTTAAAATAAGACCACATCATTTCACATTTATCATTGTCCAAAAGGCAGCAAAATGACAAGTTCGTATTCCAACAGAGTGGCCTCTCTTCTCAGGGGTACAGTGTTGCTCACTGCTGTATGTATGGCATATACCCAACCTGCATAGCCTCCCCCAAACTCCATTGTGTTTCAATTCCATGAGAAAAGCCTGGATTATCATCTTGCAGCTCAGTATAAATGTAAAAATATATTTGACATCAACAGAATTTAAGAACTTCTGTCTGAAAAGTATTATACATTGCAGGTCTTGCACAGATAAGATCCCTTTTTTTATTGTTGCTTCTGTAAAACTGTTGATGCAAGGGAAAGAGACATGTAAATAGTGCTCTGAAAACTTAACTGGTGACAAATAAAATAATCAAACTGATAGTCATTATCAGAGTATTGTACTTCAGAATTGGATGAGAGGAAGAGTGAAGTAAGCTCTATTCTGGCTTCAGACAAATAATTCCCTGAACACTTTTAGCACACAAAGAAGTTGCACTAGAAATTCATCTTCATCACCCAGACCTTACTGATGGGACTGATTTCATGGCAAGTCATCCAGCAGGACAGCAACCAGACAGGATTAAGACACAAACCTTTTCAAGACTCACCCTTAATTTCACCTATCAGATAGCATTTCAAGTTATATACTCCATTAGAAGGCACGTAAATACCATAAATAGCTGGAGCAGATATATTCTGCTACTTTGTTTGGATTTCTAGATTTGATAAAAACTATTTTAGTACTCCGTCAGTGATAGAGTTCTTGTGCTACTCGAAAGCCTACTGCACAGGAGGACATCACCACATTAGACGTATTAGAACTCAACATTGTACCATTAGTACATGCACTAAGTTTCTTTAGGCTTTTCTTTAGTTTCTTTCTCCAAAATGCACTATATAACATCAGTTACAGGAACCTAAAGGCATACAAGCAACTGCCCAGTTGAAAGGAAGAGGAAAATGACATCAAACTCTCAGGGTCTACATGTTGCAAAACCTGAAGGCATCTGAAGTAGCTGAGAGAGCTGGAAGGATCAGAGATACCTAAAATCGTTCCAGACAAAACTGGTTGAACTTTCCACCCCTTCAGAAATATTCCAAATCTTTTCCAAAGCCAAGTCTACCCAAAGGGTTTTGGTACAAGGACATTTAGACAGACTTAGTGTCACAAGATGGCTTTGTTAGAAAGCTTGCCCTTGCACTGGTACTCTCCATCCACTCCAGCAACAGCCCACCACTTCCTCATCATCTTCAGCAGTCAAGGGATGGCTGCACTCAGATGTAGCTCTAAACTCAGACATCCATTCTAAACCCCTGCAATATGACAAGATCTCACTACAAGCAAATAAAACCTCTCAGCATCCAGATTTGGGTGTTCATTTAAGACTTCTTCAGCTTGTGTCTCTAACTTGTCGATACATTTTAATTAAATGTATCGGCAATGATGTGCTTCACAGAAGATTGGATCTATCCCCCTGAGGATTAGTAGATAATGACAATTAGAGGTTAGACTGGATCCTTCACATCTGTTGGCACTATGCAACTAGGTTGCTGTGACACATTTAAAAGAAAAAAAAAAAATAAAAATCTTCCTGAGAAAATTAAATCCCTCCAGATTATACTTAAAAACTCTGCTTTAACCTTCAGGAGGTTGGGGGTTTTTTATTACATTCTTTTGGAAACACTCTTTCTGCTAAACTAAGTAACCTGCACAGAACTGACGCACAATCGTGCCTGAATCCCCCATCCCAAAAATACATCAGAGAAAGGTCTTGAAGGGGAAAAGATAATGAACAGTGAGAGAACAGATGACCAGGCTTATCAAGTGTACCCAATTTGATCTGTACCAATCAATCAGACGCCACAACACCTGCCAAGCAGCCTGGGGAATCTCTAACTTCCATGGCCAATATTTCCCCAGGTTATAAATTAAGAATAGCTTTGACAACCTCTCAGAAATAAGCTTTGCACAAGGACAAACTCATCCTCAATGATGCTGCTATTCAGTTTAGAAAATGCTGTGCATGTACTTTTCTTAACCCACATTGGCTTTTCCTTGAAACAAGTATCTGCTTTGCAGGCACTACATGCACCAAAGTCTCCACCCTTCTCCACGCTGATTGCATTTACCCCCCCTGCAATTCGATACGATGTGGATGCACACATACAAGCGCATTACGTGGCATCAAATCTTGCCTCATGCATGCTGCATTTCTGAAGCAGAGAAGCTACCTGGAGCCTGCTATTTGGCAAGGTGGATTTCATGCAGCATGTTACAGTCCACAGTCTCTCTTGCAGCTCCAGTGAACAGGTACACCGTAAGATCTTCCTTCTTTATAAATATACCAGAACAACTTATCATCTCTGTTTTTATCTTTAAAAAAATGAGGACAGACAAAAATCCTTGTAATGAAACTGGGGATATTCATCAAGTTTTATGCAATTCTATTCAACTGCTTTTTAAATAGTCTGAAGGATATTAACCTCTTCTAACATCCTTCTACCCAGCAGATAAAGCAATGGATTTAGGGAGAGAGTCTAAAGGGAGAGAGGTGGGATGGAAAGGAAGAAACATAAATAGGTACAAAACTCATGTACTGTTGTGTTTTTACATACAGGGGGAATTAACAGAAGCACGGAATAATGGAATTATGGGGTGTGATATGCTAAAAGTTTTGCTGTGGTATATTGGTATATTCTTTTTGCATGCCTACCATGTCTTTAAAAAGGTCCAGGTAAGTCCCCTTCGAGGTTATGCTTAGTAAAATAACTAGTTAAGACACTTATCTAGCTGGTTCATCACCATTACAAAGATCTGCACTTTTCAAACCAGTAACAAAACTTCACGTCAGTTCAACACCCACATTCTTCAAATGCTAATGTGTAAAGCACGATAAGCAGTACTATTTAACAGAGCTCTTCACTTTCTATCTCCTCCAGCACTCCATCCCACTGAAAACACATCCCTTGCTTCTCTTGGCCACCTGCTGCAGAATTTCATGGAGGGCACTTTCGTATGTCCAGTCATGCCCACTCTTTCAAAACACTTACATGCAGTCTGCTGTGGTGGGGCTTTCTGTTGATGGCACATACGCCGATTCATCTAAAATATGCGGTTTGCACTTTCAGAATGTTGTTGCTCTGTTTTTCTACACAGTCTTACTTCATTCCTATATCTTCCACCACTACGCCCTGACACATGCTCTGCACCAGAATATGAATTAAAATAGTATTTTTCTTAGCCTCTACACTGCCACAGGTAAACATTTGCAAATGATCCTTTTTCTCCCAATGCTTTCTGTCAAGGAATAGTCTGGTGATGCTGAGATGCTTTCTGAAGAGGAAAGGCTTGCCACGCTGCATGTGGTGTGACTATTGTACAAAGAGACTA
Organism: Psophia crepitans; assembly: GCA_013399095.1. Lineage (NCBI taxonomy): Eukaryota > Metazoa > Chordata > Aves > Gruiformes > Psophiidae > Psophia > Psophia crepitans. Next base: position 283,973 of record VWZZ01006212.1, read on the forward strand.
AAAATAAAATCTGTATCTATTCAATCAGGACTGTTAAAACTGAAGGGGAAACACAAACACATAATACAGCTTAAGGGACGACTGACTGAATTACACACTTGTGATAGTCCCACAAAATGTTACTGATGTCAGCCTGAATAATTCCATAGTGATTACTTAGGCAGGAATTGTAAAACACAGGTGGTGTATTTTTGTCACACAGAAGAAAGTGAAGGGCATTCTTCATCTTCTCAGTATTACAGTTACACTGAAATTACCTGTTAGTAATTTTGGAAGAACAGTGTGGACCTCCAGAGTCCACAAATGTCCACAGGGTCAGAAATGCATGGACCAGAATTAAGTCATAGAGTGGTGCAGTTCTTTAAGAGCTATACCAGCTGGTACACCCTGCTGACTTTGGTGGAGGGCTGACAAAGAAAAAGGAGTGAGCCAGCATCCCCTGCTTTCAAACTTCTCACATAGCATTAGTATCTCACTGTAATCACCACAAAGTTTGGACCAGCAGTTCCTGCACTGCCATGTAACGCCTGTGATGAGGTGACACTGCACCACCTCTCTGCACCACACAGTAAGAGAAGGGGAAGAGAACAGTGTCTCAGCCAGCGTATCTAAAAGACAATACAAAACATAGGGGTGTGAGAGATGCATCCCATCATATTCTCATCCTGTTTTGCTTTCTAGCTTCCCAGAACTGGTAATCATTGCATTTTCCTGGTCTTCAGGAAACAGGGAAAACACAGGTAGGACCTTCTGCTTTGGCCTGTAAAGAGCAAACAGCTAAAGGAGAGGGAAGGATTACAGGACCACAGAAATTTTTCATCTTTCACTTCAGTTCTCTGGAAGTACTGGAACAACTAATGATGCATGCTTACAAGCTGGGTAACTGAATTGTCAAAATAGCAGTAGAATAATACTGAACTGATATAGCGCATCCTTGGGTGGAAGACAGAAATAAAGAATGCGTTATGTCTTCATCGGAATAATACTTTTTGGCCCTGTCTCACATATCATTCTCCTCTGGAAGCTGGGAAAAAGAATGATCTACAAAACTGCCATAAGGTCGATGGAAACTGGCTGGATACCTATTCAGAGGGCAGCTTTCAGTGCTTCAGCATCAGAACAACAGGAGGGATCAAACAGGACTCCACTGAGGCCTTTCCTAGGTCGAAGTATTTATTACCAAGCTGGCTGATCAAACAGAACAGGTATCATCGCACTGGGAAGGACTGCAGGGTACCTTCGCAAATTTAAGAAAAGACCTGAAGGTAACTAGATGGAATTCAGTGAAGACAAATGCAAAAGGCTACAAGTTCGACAACAGAATACACCACACAAATACAGCTGGCCAGGCTTAGGATCTGTGTATTACCATGGGTCAGAAGCCAAACATAAATGACTGGTCTTCTGTTGCTGCAAAGACGACAAGCACTTCACCAGAAGTACAAATAGGAATACTTGCCAGGCATGCAAAATAATCCCTCTGCTGTGCTCCATGGCAGTTAGATCACGGCATTAGGATGGACATGCATTAACAACAAATACTTCATGTAAGAGCAATAACAATGATCAAAGACTAGATCACATAAACAAAGAAAGATCACAAAAATTAAGAGTTATTTAGAGTAGTGAAGAGGAGCCTGGACATAATGCTCTTTACAAGGCTTGTACAAAGATAAAAGAAATCATCTGTTGCCCATGACTACCGGTGGACTGAAGACTAAATAATATTTGTCTTGCCATGCTGACGCAGACAGGTACAGCCCTGCACCTTCCACACCTACTTTCCTACAATTTTATGAAGTATTTACATACCTTTTCCTCAGAGCTTTTTCCCTCAAAACAACAGTTAAAAGCAACATCTTTGGCTCGGACCAGCTGAGTATAATGCCTCAAACAGACTTACAGTTTGTGCCTGTGCAACGGATACTTGTACCTACTGATGCTGACCTTGAATTTGGAAAGTAAACGCTTTTAAGTAACTGATTTAATTGTTGTCTCACTTAAGAAGTTTGTTAGATAACGACCACCAAAGTTTCAGCAGGATTGAAATCACTGAAGAAAGGCATTTTTACTGAACTGCTGCAAAACATTAACTGTTTTCTAACCAGTTCTTTGCACAAAAGGAAGAAGCTGATAGTCTCTACGTCAGGATCAGTACCGCAGTTTGTTTCACTCTCCCTGTTAGAAAAGACAGAAAAGGCAATACTGACACTTGAGAATTGGGGAAATACAATTCTATCTGTAGAATGGTTTTTTGCCAATAGCTTTAATGATGTTTTTTTATAAAAAGCAGTATCTGCTGATATGGTTTAGGAGACACAATAATCCACCACTTTCCACTTCTGAGTACTTGACTGTCCCCTCTCAAGTGACAGGCAGATAATGTGAATATTAACAGAGCTAGAAGAGGGGTATTATATTAATTCTACCTCTTAATAATAAATAATAATAAACATTTAAAAAAGCTCCTGATTGCTTAAGCAGGAAGGCACTAATCAAAGTAAGCAAGGAGACCCTAAACACTTGCAGGGAAGCCTCTGGACCAGACTCTGTGCTAAAGACAAAGTAAGTCTTCAAGAAAATCTAGATGGGAAAGAGAACCAGCTAGCAACTTCATCATTAACTTTTTTTATACACATGGTCTGTGTTAATTTTGCTTGAACACAGAAATTCAAGTAAACAAACAGAGTAGGTTTTAGCATTAAGCTGGAAGGACAGGATTGCCCCAGTGCAGAGATACTAAAAGAGCAGAACTTCTGGTCTGGTCACAGGTTCTGTAAAGCGGTGACATCTATAACCTTTTGATAAAAAGCAGCAGGACATTAACATGACAAAGTGCAAAAGACAGTGGCATTTCAGATGAACAGAGCCAGTCAACACAGTTTTGCTCCTTGAAGGGACATACCCTGCTGTCATAGGGACACAGGGTGTCCAAGCTCCACAACCCTGATCATGCTGCAAGGGCACTGAGGGACAAAACACTACAAGAGTGCAAAAGGAGGCAAACCAGCAGCTGCAGTAGCAATGGAAACAGTGTATGTATCTAGATTAAATCTGGAAATCAGGGAAATGTGACATTAATAGCAGAGGTAAGTTAATAAGCCATAAAAAAAAAAAGGTATGCGTACATACAAACACACGTGAGGCAGTTTTATACAGACACAGGGACACAGAACAGAGCTACAGAACATAAGCAGCTTTACTACAACATTAACATAAATGAAAATGAAATTACTATTTCAAGAGAAAGGTTAACAGTAGAGCAACTATGATGAACATCAGAGTGTAAACAGCAGAGTCGTGCAATATGCTCTGGTAAACACACAGTCATGAGTAATTACAGCTGCTAACCAAATCATCACTCCATAGATCCAGAGGGTTGAGGCAGAGTCTGCTGCTAAAACAAACCCCTTCTAGTTAAAGACTTGAATTGTCTGTCTGAAACAGTGTCAGACACCAAAAGCTTTACTGTTAAGACAGCAGTGGCATGAACAACTCAAGTTCCTCAGGGAGTGGAAAGACTGCAATTAAACCACAAAGTCAAAACCTCTCCCACTCCTTAGCAGAGTCGAAACTCGGAGAAAAGCCACGGAACATCAGAAGTAGCTGTCAGAAGCTAATCTAGAGAGACTCCTTAAGCACTAGCAAATGCCACCATGTCTGGGAAACCAAGATGATGTACAGCAAATAAAATTAACTCCATGCCCAATCGGGAGTCAAAAGCTTGGGCTGTACCAAGGCTACCGATCTTCTGCAACAGACTATATAATGAAGTCTAGGGCCCATCTAATTACATGAGAGAGGGAACCCTGAAAGCTGAGAGTGCTGCAACAAATACAGATATTTCATTCACAGAATCACAGGAAACCTGCAATAAGCAGCTGGAATAACTTTAAAAAAGCCAAATAGAAATAGATTATAAATGTACTTCCCTAGATTTACATGGACAAAACCCTGTGCAAAGACAGTACAGACAAGATATCAAAAACCAGGAACCCTCAAGTCAATTTTGGCCACACAACACGTGTTCTGTCCCCTCACAGGTACAGATTGGCAATGTTGTTTTACCACGTGGACATGAATAACACCCTCATGAAGCAAGACCATGCTCAGAAGTATTAAGACTAAGCTGTAGCAATAATTTAGACATCTATCCTATGACTGCTTCCCTTTGTAATGTGGGACTTTGCCTTGCAATTTACCAATGTGTCTAAACGAGATGAGTATTTCCAAGTGTGGTACACCTATGCAAACATGGACATATGAACACAATGTTACCATGATACATTCCTGGCAAAAAAAGAAAAAAACAAACCCCAAGGTTCTGAAATTGATAATGCACTGCAGCTTTGTGGTTCAATTAGGTTTTTTAATATATGTTTTTGCTGCCTTATCTCTGAGCCAGGGTCTCACTGCTTCCAGCCAAACAGTAACTACTTGCATAAACTCACTCAGACGAATATTCCACAAAAACCTGAGATCTAGTGTAGCTGTTGGGATTTAATAGCTGCAGTAAGAACTGTGGCTCAAACTATTTAGCTACCAAATTGATTCAGCTCCCTACACTCTCATGAATAGAAAAAAAAATAAATTTTTGCACTGTCATAAAGACATGGGCCTGCTTACGCACACCACTGCAGTTTGTGCACCGTTTGAGGGCTAACCACGTTCAAAATGTGGAAGTAGATGGGGCTGAGAAGGAAGATCAAAACTACTGCACCCTCAGTACTCTTCATATAGATGGGAAATGATCCAGAATGGCTGCCTTAAAAATATCCTCATAGCAAAACTACTGATATCTGTAACATGACTAGTTACACAACCTCATGTATGAGAGGAAAGCGGCGTACCACCTCATATGCAGAAGACCATATATACAAGAGCAAGAGGAAAGTACAAAAAAAACTTCAAAATCTGCCTGAAATCAAACCATGCATGTCGTCTATCAGGGTTCATTCTGAACCATGCACTGAACATCCACCTTTCCCCCGCAAAGAGCAGTCCATAAAATATAGAAGTTTAATCATAGTGGCAGGGCCAATATAAGGCTAACTTCTCCTGAGGGGGTTGGGGAATGTTCCCACCTCAGCAGCCTATTGCAACATTTTATGTTCACCAACATACAACTAACAACTATAGGATGGACTTGGCTTTTCAGAAGTGCAATTGAGCAATCCTTAAGGCTAACAATTATTTTCCTTAAAATATCAAGGAAACTTAACTTACATATAATTGTTTGTGAATGCATTATTGTACTAAAGAAACAGGACCTTCAACTCAGCCCACCCTTCTGGACATGGTTGTGTGTAGATCTTCAGAACTGGGAACTAACCTAATGAGACCGTAGCAGCTCGCTGTCAAAGTGCAGTACAGCAGCAAGGACACAGCCAAACATACACAGAAGTGCTCTCTCTAGTTAAACAAATTTTGCCTCTTAACTGTATCTAGACTACCCTCCCTCCCCCCGCCCCCAGCTTTGGTTTGAAGCAAATCAGAACATTTTAATGAAGAATTCAGAAAGCACAAATAGCGCAACTGATAAAGGTCTGATGTCACTGGAACTATTCTGTTCGGCTGAGTTTTAGGAGACCATTTCACAAAGACTTGCTTCACCTGTGTTTCAGGTGGAACAAAAGAAATCATAAAAAAATAAGATTCTTTCCTATTGGTTTAATATTTTATTTAAAAAATGCTCAACAGTTTTAGGGTGTGCTCAGAGATTAAAACTGCCACAAATGTCTCTGGTTTCGGTTGTTTTCAGTCGAACACCTGAATCAAGTAACAGCAAGAACAGGACCTCACCTCTGGAACATAACTGACAGACAAGGTAGAAATGTGCAAACATACATTCACCTGCAGCAATTTCTAAAATTTCACATTTTCCAAATTACTGTCTACACTATTTCCATAATTAATTCTTACATTAGCTTAATGAAGAATCTGCACTTGGGTGGGGTTTTTTCCGCTCTTTGAACAGGACATACAAACACTGTTTAAATAAGCCTGTTACATTCACAGGAGACAGAGGAATTCTAGTTCTAAAAAGCAATAGGAATATAGCCAATTTCAGTATCTTATTTTAGTGTTACTTCACACAGCCATGAGAAAGCACAGGGAATTCCTAGATGTTTAAATAAAAAGCAGTGATCATTTCTAGCAAATATAAAGATGTTAGAAATATTTCTGTTGCAATATAAGCACCCACTGTAGCTTTTCCATCACTGCCAACTAGCACACCAAACAAAACTGTTTAATCCCACATTTAAAGATTTCCGAGTGATTGAAAACTGCATTGCACTACATTAATGACCACCTGCATTATATTAACGTTACTATTTATATGTATTAGTAATTCTTAGCACAGGTATAGAATCAGAAGGGAAAAACACAAGCTTGTATAATTTAATGAGTACCAAAAAATACATCTTGGTCTCCAAGTGAGCTATTTTGCAGTCAGAAAAAAAGAATTCCAAGAAAAATTATCCAAAGCTACAAAGGGTTATAGTATCATGCTCCTATACACTGTCAGGTAATCCATCAGCCATCAGGAACTACAGGCATCAGTAATTTTGACAGTGTTCCCTTACAAGAAGTTGAAAGAAAATGCTATACCCTTCCACATGTATGGATTGAGTGATGATTGACTGATGATCGCAGACAAAATGCAGCCAGAACTGTTCAGTGGATACAAGCTGGGACTATTTGCTCACTTTTGCTCATTTCATCTTTGAACAGACAACTTTCTCACCTGTCACATATTTGACTTTGCTGGGAATCACTAGGGAGATGCTTCTGCAGAAAGCAATTGCTTTGAAAAGAGCAGACACTGGAATTACAGTACTTAGGTCTGGAAAGAAGGCATAAAAATATTCTTGTGGTTAAACAGGTAGCAATGCTATTGCCTCAGCATTTGATTTGACAGCTTATTTTTAAGGTGAGCATTTCTGTTGTCTTCATTTGAAATTAGTTGTCATTGTCAGGGATCTTCATTTATTTGTAATTATACAACTGAACTCCAGTGACATTCTAGGAGTAAACTAAAAGCTGCCATGATATTAATTTTTGTAATTTTCACATAATGACAAATATATGCCAATTTACATTTTCTCTAAGCCTCAATAAAATAACTCTTTTTTAGGCCATTTTTCATGTTTGTTCCTAATCCTGGAGGATGATTTCCAGGATTACGTTGCAGCACTGATTTTACAGTAGCAAGGTTAAAATTCCATCTGCTTTACTTGCTTTTAACATTATATAGTAGAACATATTTAATATATAAATTTTCTCTACTTTTATTCAATTTTTCATCAGCCTTCGCTAACCCATATTTTAAAGATAGTATCTGAATAAAGTAACATAGGTGTTCATGCTAATATTTTATCATTGCTATTTCCTTTGCTAGATAAACTTGGCACAGTCAGTGCTCAAAGCAAGAATACACTCAGTGACTTGGGGGTCCCTTTGATTTAAAAAAATAACTTCTTGGTGAAGCAAATGAGGTATTTTCTTTCAAAGTTCAGTGATACCTGTATCCCTTCATGCATAGACGGTATGATCCTGCATAGACAGTACGATCACCAAAGCTCACTTAATTGTTACAACACATATGCTTTACTCTACCAGGAAAACCTTTAAGAAAAAAAAGGTCATTACATTGCTAAGATTAGAGAACAAATATTCCAGTTCAATACATGAAAACAGAAATATTTCTCCCCACGCTACTTTGCTTCTGGTTGCTTTGCTGAAGCGTCTGGAATAGCAGATACAGAGAAGTTTTGTTTTATTCACACTCATTCCATCACATCTTTTATCTGCAAATATCACAACAGAATTGTTTTAGGTAGCCATATGAAATCATGCACCTAATTATCAGCTGTGCTTCCATTACCCCAAGAGATACTTTCCTTTTGAAATTATTTTCAAGGCAGAAAAAGAATTAACAGTAAAGAAAAATTAAGAAAATTTGATAAAATAATACACAAGAAAAAAAAAATCCCAGTTTCAGATTCTCTCTGGCTATAGTAATATAACAAAAGCAAACAAAAGTCCTTAATAAAGCACAAAGTGTAATTCCCTCTTTGCAGCCTGTATGATTCTTAATAAAGATGAAGACAGTATTGAAAATCAGTGCACTGACAGACAATGCTTTCCTTCCTGCAGCCTATCTGCTACCTACAGTGGATTCACTGAAACAGATTTCAAAAACAGTAAACAGGAACTGGAAAACTTGGAAGTTCTCTTACCATCTGACAAGTCAATTAGCCCGAGGTAGTGCAAAAGTTTCAGAGAGGAGCACACCACCACCACAATCCCTAAAGTCTGGAGTCCCTCCGACTCGCCTTTAGTCCACATCCTTTAAGGCACCACACAGATACCTACTGGTGTGCCTGCAAACAACTGGCAGACATCTAAAGCTGAGAAATCCTCTGTTTGAAGCTTTTCTTCCTGCTGCTCAGCTAAGTGTACAGCACATTTCCCCCACTCCCTCCCTTCTCACACTCCCTCGTTTCTCAACCTCTCCCCCTGTTTCTGGTTCTCCTCTTCCTCACTCTCTTGCCTTTTTTTTTTTTTAAAACATGCAAGCAATTTCTGCATTTAACCATAATCTATGGGTTAATTTCCTTGCACTTCAGGATAATTCTCTCAAGAGTTTATGCTCCCCCTCAAGAACTTAGCACTGTGCTGCTAACCTCAGCAACATCTCACTTTTTTTTTCTTTCTTCTTTTTTTACATCTGTGATACCAGTCAATTTTTGCATTTAGGATTTTCTCAGTAATCCTGCCAATGCAGATGCTTTTTGTCAATGCCTCTTCTGTACTGCATAAGAGAATGTGGCACATGACAAGAGAGGAAAGGTCTTTCCTTTTCTTAATTCCTCACCCTGCCCCAAACATGCTGGGATATACCTAAATGCATATAGAGCCCCGGACCTACGCAGCAATTCTGTTTGTAAGCAACAGCTCCAAACTCTGTTCCTCTCTGTTAGCTGCTGGACAGCAAAGAGCACATTCTGCTGGCATTTAACCTTTACCCAGACATCAGTGTGGACCAGTGCTGGCCTGGAACAAGCATCCTTCGCAGGTAGCTAAGGAAGACAGAAAGATAGACTTTACACTTGTTTTTGCAATTGTTTTTGCGATATTTCATGAGGCTGCTGGCATAGGGTAGCACTGTGGGTTGCTCTCAAGTTAAGTCAATTGTGTATTTCTCCATTATCACCACAGATGAGTAAATACTTGGCAGGTTGAGTGTTTTATCAGGATGGCAGATGCAAGATTGCAACACCAGTAAATGCTGGATTTTTCAAGCATGCATTAGTGAAGATGCTGGTATGCCCCATGTGGGATGTTCTGGAGAACAGAGATAGCCAATGCCTTTTATTTTAGAATCATAGAATCATTATGGTTGGAAGACACCTCCAGGATCATCTAGTCCAAACAAATTTACAGGACTCAGAGACTGTTGTTTTCCCCACACTGTTTGCACACTCTCACACTCCTCCAAGCAAGTCCCGAATGAACAGGGCAGGCTGCCTTTCACTCCACCACACTGCTCTCATAACCTCTACTGATGCTGCCTCTGCCTTAAACTACTGCTGAACAATAATGTCAGGTGCAGAACCTCAAAGGGATTTTGTATATCACATTAACTAAGTAATGCACTTCAATTGCTTAGAGATGTTCATATTAAAGCCAGATTGGAGTTGCAGACTACTCACGCATACTTGAGGGATCAAGTCAACGACTAATGAGCACTTCAATTGAATTTGAGCCTTGTTTCCGTATGCAGGTGGCCAAGGAAGAGATCACACTTGCAAAAGTATTATTCATGAGGGTTCTCTGTCATTGGCATCTACCTATCCAGAGCTCAATGGAATGATACCAAAGCCACTTCTACTGATGAATACTTTAGAACAAAGGATTTATTTTTTTTGTACTCTGTAGCATCTGCCACATTAGGTTTTCATTGCCCTGGCTGTATGACTAGCTATAATGCCACATTATGGTTCCCATTTCCCAGATTAACACATTCAGCTTTAAAATTATGAAGGAACTGAAATCACTGCACAGTCAAATCTCTCCCAGACAAGGGGAGGAGAATTTGAAGGAGAAACATGTTATAAACAGACCCCAAAATGCGTAGATAATTTCTTGGTTTTATTTAAAAAAAACAAACCCAACACACAACAAAAAACCCCACCCCAAAATCAAAACTACAAACTCAAACACTACTACCCTGGCACATTAAACTTGGCCAGGCATATTGACCACAAAAATAACCAAGTTCCTTCCTGTCCACAGAAAGGACATTTGACAGATTTACTGGCTGCCTGATAGACTTTGCACTGTTTTCTCAGACCCCCAAGCTAACAGATTTTAAAGAGTGCACAGAATTAAAGAGGCCACCTCACCTACCCACTCATTCCCAGGCACATTATTTACTCGCAGATATATCTAATCACAAAGTTTCTTCCCACCAATGCATGAACCTCCTGAATCTACTAATTACTGCAAAAAGAGCAAAATTTACAACTAACAATATGTCAAACAATGAAACGCAAAGCCCTGGCTTCCTATAGGTATGCCTTGCAATTCTACAGTTCTCCCACCATAATGTCCTACCTCTGCATCTTCTAAAGTCCTGCAGCAGCACCTGAGCAAGAGGCCTGGTGGAAGGGCACGAAAAACTGGTAGTTCCGATGTTTGTGTTACTGCAATTTATGCAGTCTAACAGTTCTTTATTCTTTAGATGTTCCTGATACAAACAGTTACAAAAGAACATTTGTTATTGGTCCCTAGAGTCCTTGTTGTATGAAGACCTCATGCATGCCAAAAGCTCAGAGTTAAACAGTAGAGCTTATTCTGTCAAAGCCAAATAATGATTTTTGTGGAGGTCGACTCAGTTTTTAAACAGGCTTGGACTGAATGCTGAAGGAGAATTTTTCCATTCAGGACCTTCAGGGTGGTTTGGGATCACCCTCAAGCCAGGAGTTCTTCCTAAATGCTGATTCTTCTCCCTCATTTCCCAAAGCTTCATTCCTCCCAGTCATTTGGCTCATTCTTCACTTGCTCATTACTGCCCCAAGAACCAGGATTCCTTTATGAGGTACAAGTTGGTATCATGTTGTGCTAACTTTTTATGGAAATTGCTGCCTGACGGACAGAGCACCCCATCCCTCCAATCTATCCAACCATCCAGCTTGGAAGTCACATCCTGACCTGCTGTTATGGCATACAATTAATTGAAGCAAATCAGCTTTCTGCTGCTGTTTAAACATTCAAATCATCAGGAGCGACTGACTAGAGAGTTGGCTACGGACACCTTACAGGAGACAAATCCTATGGACCCAAATAGTCATCTGTGTTTTCCCCACTATAAGAACTGATTTAAGTAAAAGATGGCATCTTTCCTCAAAAACTTACCCTCCCAGGTTGGCTCACTAGCCCAATGCTACACAGTAAAGAATCAGTGTTGCTGTTAACTAATGAGAGAAATGGGTTCTGTAATTTTAACCAAAGAAAGGCTACTCAGTTTAGTTCTCCAATAGAAATCGGCACAGAAATAGAGGAACATCAACTCTAAACAAGAGGCAGAAATATCAATCAAGAGTTTATTAGGTATTTTATTTTACTCACTCCTGGAGCAATAAAAATGCACCCAAACCAATGCCAAATAAACAGTGAGATTCAAAATGTTTGAGTTCTAGAGAATAAATATTCTACATCCTAAAAAGTGTTCTGTAGATCTGCAGTTGTTTTGGATCGATGCTTCCCAAACATTCCTAAATCTGCTGCAAAATACATACCGTTATCCTCAGAAGGGGTAACTCAACGGACTAAATTATTTTAACTAGAACCACACAAAATAAATAGCACAAACCGAAGCGCCTGGTTTTCTACTGTAGTCACTGAACAACAGGTTTTGTAGAACACAAACAGGAAGAACATTTTTCTAGTTATATGCAGACAAGGTTAAGCTCACCACAGAAACAATAAGCATTATGTTTGCCAAATCCTAAAAAAAAGTAAACAGCCAAATGTTTAAAATACCAGATGCCTTGATAATAGAGATAGATGTTCTCGCTAATGCCTAGTGTACATCTCTCTCACATGCAGCAAAAGAGGTTGAATGCCTCAATTAACTGTGAAAAAGGTTGTGCTGGGTATGCACAATGTGTGCCCTCTTCTGATACTTAGTAGTTCTGAACAGTCTTCTCACATGGCTATTGTCCATAAATCTATTTTCATTGCAGATGTCCAAAACCCTTCCTCTTCTGTTTTATTTTAGAAGTGGCATAATAAGATAATTTGCAGTATTGCAGGTGGCTGCACCATCGGAAGTATGAAATTACTATTCCACACATTTATCCGATATGATTTCTTCTGTGTGTGCATAAAGTTAGAAGTTTTTGTTGCTGTTTTGATTTTAAGCTAAACAAAACAAAATGAAAACTAGCCCTTTCTCACGAGTTATTTTAACTTACCTAGTCCCAAGCAGTGATATTAACTGCTTGAATTGCAACTTTTATCAGTTTCCCTTGGTCAACAGTCACTCATCTGCCCCATTCACCACAGGTGGTTAAGCCCCTCTGGTATTTCTCTGATTTCTCTGGACCATCTAGCCCTAAGTAATTTGTGCCATCTGCAAATTGTGTGGAGACAGAAACATTGTTTGATAACTGCTGACTATAATTAAAAAAATGCTATGAGTAAATTAGCAAATCTAATATTTAAGTAATTGATGATTTAGGACTCCCATCTAAAGTACAAGCCATCTCCAGTTAAACTAACAGCCATTTGGTGACAATGAGCTCAGGTCCATTCCCATTTGCACCACTACAATTCCACTCTGAACCCTCTGCCTGCAAATTAATTTAGCTTTGTATCACACTTGTGTTTCCCAGCAGTTACTCACAAGCTAGGAATGTTGCTGGAAGTCCTGGCTAATTACCAGTTATTATTTTTGTCACTAGAGAAACATTCTGTGTAATGATAGGTGAACCACGAATGTCTCATTAGTTGGTTTGGGTAATAGAGAAATTTGGATGCTTTTCGATAAGTACTGCACAGGGAGCTAGGAATAAGGAGCTCAGTTCTTCAGTCTGCCATTCCTCGCTGTGTGAGTGCAGGGAAGTAACCGGCAGATGAACTCTCATCATGACATAATACGAATTGTTCTGCCACAGCAAAGCCACCTATAACTCCATCAAAACCTCTCCCCTTAGTTCCATTCTTCTGATTCATGTGAAGGAGCTACTGTCTTCATTCAATCAACACCTCCTGCCTTGCCAGCAATGGTATGATGTTGTTGGTCTGAGGACCCATGGACAATCTATGCAGAGAAGCAGGAGGACCCTATGCATTTTTCCCCTTTAAGAGGACTGTCTTGAGCTAGCAATGTCCAGTCTTCTGTGAGCCTATTAGCACAATTCACACCAACTTTGAAGAATGCAGAAATATCTTTGAAGGATTCCAGAAGCCCAATACATCATTATCGACTTTTTCTAGGCCAGTTGGTGGCAGACACAAGCACATCCTACCTTGAAGTTATCAAAAACTGCTGAATGGAGGACTTCGCTTTATTCTGGACCTCACAATGGCAAAAGCTGGTGAATGTTAAAGATGCATATGCAGGTCAAAGGTAAAGCAAGCCTCCTATCAAGCTACAAATCATAAGACCAGCAACTAATGAAGAAACCATGTAACCTTTTGAAGGTTTAACTTGAACCACAGTTTACATGCACATTGTCTGAAAACTGGTCAGTATACAATTGAGGCAAAATATAACCACTGAAAGGGTAATAAGTACCTCTCCCAATTATTAAATATCCTTGACAGAAGTTCAGACAAGCTCTATTACACTTTTTATTTACCTTATTTTCACTTACTTCTCTACATAGTTGCACAAGCCACAGCAACAAAACCAAAGTCAGCAGCCTCCTCTAAGATCACCGATCCCTATCAGACTTACAGCACAATGGCTGCCCTCAGGACTGACCCAAGTTCTCCAGCACCAAACTTGCTCTTTCCAGTGCTGTTTAGGCTGGATGAACTGCTAGCAACTGCTTAATAACCTCTGCTGTACTAGGAGGGGTGATAGGGAAAGGCTGCAGGACTTCGCATTGTCCTACTTTTTAAGCAGGCAGGGAAAGTTGATGAGGACACATGCTGTGAGGAAAAGAAGAGTAGGGGAGAGGAAGTGAAAAGTTAAAAGAAGAAACAGCACAAGAGGGTGTTTAAAGTCTGAAATAAGGAACACTGAACAAGGGATGTAATGTGAAGAACAGATCTGGGAGGGACTAGGATGGGGCGAAGTACAACCTGAAGCTTTGCACAAAAATATAAAACCCAATGTTTTAATTACACTGAAGGTTCATTCCCCACACAGGGAAAATGGCATTGCACCAGTCTATGCAGCCAGCCTGCACTGAGCCCCACACGCAGCTGAGCATTTCCCCTGAAACCCATACTTGGAGATGAGCACTCCTCTGATCAGTAAATATGCTTAAAGAAGCTGTTAAAAATCACAGTCGCCAGAAGGCAGGTGTGCTTTGCAGTGGCAGTTTCTTGCTCACTGTATTTCTGCCACAAGCAAGAGTAGAAGTGACCTGTCACCTGTGGCACTGGTGATAACTGCTTCCAGAACCTGAACAGTGAAGAAGCATAAAGCTAAAAGCCTCTGCTGCTAAGCCGAACTGCAGTGGTTTTGTCATCATAGGTGGATTTTCCCCCATATTATATATTTCCCATGGGCATCAGCTTGTCACAGCTTCATGCAGAGTTTTAATAAAAGTGATGATTACCAATGCAGAACCTCTGCTCTCAGACTTTTTTCCCTAATGGCTTTTGGTTTTCTAGTTTCATATTGAATTAGGTATAAAAGAATGACAATGAACAGTTAGAACGTTGTTGCACCCCCAAAGATTTAAAAGATAAGTTTACATCCCAGAAAACTGATGCAGGTTGAATTGCAGGATAAAAACAAAATTAAACTTGCTTAGCATCAATCATACCCAGTTATTTGACACAACTGCATTTACTATTTACAGTTTCTACAGTTGCAAGTATCTTACCTTTCCACTGCATGTCAACTTGCTGGTGACTGCCGAGACGCTCTTTCTGACCAAATCTTTTCCACATTCCAACCTTACTGGTAAAGGAAAAACTCCTGAGGGATAAACCCAATCAAACCATCCAGCACCATATATGCTTTACTACTCTCACACTCATATTCCTGATTTATCTTCTCTTGACATCAGTCACAGCAAGATAATAGGGAACTGGTTATTGGGGGTTTTCACTAAAATTTTGTGAATCTACTGCTGTGTCCAGGCACTTCGTAATGTTACAGAAATGTTAGTTGGAAGGAATACCAGATATCCTCTACTCCAACCTGCTGCCCAGAGCAAGAGCTGCCTCATTGCTAGCACAGCACATACCAGACTAGCCAAGACTTTAAGACCTGCAAGGCCTCTGAGACAGCTGCTTGTTACTCTAAGGAAGAAATTTCTCCTAATGTTCAATCTAAATCTCTAAAGCTGTCACTTGTAGCCACTACCTCTTGTTATAAAAATACTTATCTTTCAACAGTGCATGCACAGGGTCACCTGTAAGCCACAAGCCTTCCTCCAAGCTGTCCAGCTTTTGTCCATGGTAAAAAACATGCAGGCTGCTCTTTGCAAGACAGCATTTAAAGCCAATGCTTTTGAGTGTATTCGTTAAAGTCCTTGAGCATGGACCAAGTAACTTCACTACTTTGCTGCCGTCTGTTCTGTTCCATTGCTGCAATCCAAAACCTTTTAATTATCCCAAGAAGGGCTAGACTACAGGCCAACAGCACAGGCTCTTCCCCATCACAAAGCACTTTGAACTGAGATGCAGAGTTTAGTTTCTGAAGTCAGTGAGCTGGTCATAAAGTTATCTATTATTTCAAAATACCAACTGTAAAGTACATAAAAGGGAGCATTTTCTGAGGGGAAAACGTCAAGGCTATCTTCCAATGTGGTCTAATCAGGAAGGAAAGTGCTGGTTTGGATCGTAGTTCTGAAGGTTGCACAACTGACTGCAGAATAGGATTAGAAATATCAGGAGCTGTAAAATACGTTTTGGCAATGTTTCACACATTGCCTGGCTACTCAAGGCTTCATACATGATCCCATCCATAAGAACACACAGTGACAAGAGGGTGGCTTTGCACCTTTAAGATCAGCAGTATTTTGCACTAGTCTTGAGGACAACAGAATCCAAGTAGCTGTGAAAAGATCGTAAAGAAATTTAACATTTGGAACTCAGGTTTGTAAGAACAGCTGCAAATTTGGAGAAGGAAGAAGAACACCAGAAAGCCTGGCCTTCACAAGTAGTTTGTATCCCTCTTGAAAAGCCATGGAACTCCACTGAATGCCATTAACATACATCTCCGTTGGTGACACCTGCACCAAACAAATGATTAGCAACTCATTTCTTTGTCTCATTAAAAGTCTACGTAGTTATTTAAGGAGTGTACTAGGGAATATAATTACATTTCCCTTCATTTCACTATGGCAACACACGTAATTTAGTCAGCCATATAGTCATCACAGCTCCACAGGTCTCCAGTCAAGACAGCTTCTACCCCTTTATTTACCCGTTTCTTTATTTTTAAGTAGTGAACTGAAGAATCAGACTGTTTCATGCATTTTTTTTCCTCATGCTCTAGTGGAATATTAAACTATGCTCTTATTTTTGCATGAGAATTATGCAAAATACTGCCCAGTAAAGATATCACATTTTTCTTATTTACAACATATGTATTACAGACTTAGGCTCTGAACAACATTCTCTACTTGAACACTGTTCCTTTTCCTGTTATGTTAAACCACATAGTCTCACCACTTTGCATGCTGTTCTGGATTTCTTATTTTTAAGTGGCCTCAAGCAATGAATCCACACACAGTTTTCTAAATAAGCCTATGTTTCTTTCACTTATTGATCTGTAGTAAGAGGAAATACCTTTAAATACTCTTGCTGACTCTTTACTGGCATCTCATCTTCATCATATCATCTATGCATTACTTGCACTTAAGTTTTTATTTTATCATCTGTAATTTGTATTCCTGTTCTCCCCTTAGCTTGAAAAATTTAATTAGTTATTTGCATAATTATTCTGCAAAAAATAGCACTATAGAAATAAGGTTACTTCTAGGAGGTCAGAGTAATAAATTCATGAAGGAATTGTGAAATTGTACAAAACTAACCATATTTTAGGTGCATCACAGTGAATTATGAAATAGTACAAAACTATTTTAGATACATCAGTCTCAAACCACATCACACTGAAAATGTTTGGAAACCTGGGCCAAGTAGCAAAACTCTCAGCAATTAATGCTTTACAATGAAACAGAATCCAAGAACAAAAGGCAATTTATAAAGCCAATGTCTGAAGCTAAACTTTCTAAAGAAGTAATAGTAAGCTTGTAAAGTATAACACGGACAACAAAAAAACTAAAAAAGGAATTTAGGCTGTAGTTCTAAATACACAGAGAGTAGGAGAACTTTTGGAGGGGTCTCTGAAAAGCAGAATGGTTTTACTTCTGCCAGCACAGCTCCAACTATTAGATGCATGACAGCAGTTTCATGTAACATGCACTCAATGTAGGGGTCAGCTCTCCTAAGTTTATCAGACTGCTTCTGATTAATGAATTATGGTTTAACTGCTCCTCTAGTGGCACCACTATTTAAATTCTGCTTCTGGACACTGCACAGATAGGCTGACATTCATGGAAATACCAAGGTCTGACCAACAAAGCACTTGAAGAGCTACACGAGACAGAAACGATACTTAGGATGTTAAAGCTACGCAGCAGCCTGAGATAATCAGTCTCCTTGAAGCCTCTTCCCATATGCGGGTCTACAAATATTCCATTATCAAGCAAGCTAGACATTGGTGATGAAGCCAGCATCTTACTCACTTCCACACTGCTGCTATCAGTCATACAGCAGAGGAGAACAAAAGGAAAACAATATGGCAACAGCATATACTGTCTGTACAGGGGATCTGTAAGGACAACAAAGAAAGTGTCAGGAAATCAGGGAAAATGAGGAGACCAGGAAGAAAAGTAAAATGCTGGAAGTGCATCAAAAGATACGAGATGCATGGGGGAAAAAATAACAGTATGGAAAATTATTCACATTCAGGATTTAAGCTGAAACTCAAGGGCAAAAGCAAACTGAAGTAGATTTATGACTATAATGTCATCGTCCAGGAAAGGGCAGCACAGGTAAAAGAATGATTTGTACACAGTGCATCCCAGGTCTGTAAATATTCATATTTGCGGCACACTATGTATCATACACACCTCAGCAGTTAGAATACTCCCCAAATAACCAACAAGCCTCTTGAATAACTCTGTGTATTGCAGTTGTGTTTCCATGGTTGAAGACGATATCAGAAGCGGGGGGGGGGGAGGAAGGGGGATTTCTTCAAAGCCCTCATCATGTACAACTCAAAGCCTAACTTCCCCCCCCCCCCCCAAGACAGTATAACACATTTGAGAGCCAGCTCCCGATATAAGAAACATTCATCCGCATGAATGAGTTTGTTGGATCTTATCACAGAAGTATCTATCCTCTGAAGCAAGAGCGCTACACATCTTGGGATAATCCCAGTGTCAAATGGGACAAGCCCAGGCTCCAGTAAAGATGAACAGAGTTCAGTGCATTTTAGGAGTGCTGAACCTTGGGGCTGAAGGGTTTCTTCCAATGTCTGCAGAAGAAATACAATTGCCTAGACTCGTACTACAGACCTCTCCAGGAACAGCTACTATACTGTAGGACAATACTGACATTGGTGCTGTAAGCCAAACAGTTAACCCTCTGTGTGTCTATAGACATATAAAAACTCATCACACTGTCATTCACATATATCATTTGTACTATGCCACTTCTTAATAAAAATCACAGCATGCAAGGTGCAAAGATGAAAGGCCAAATCCTAATGTAAATGTGCGGGTCCAGTTCCAACGTTAATCTAAATTTTGGTCAGGCCAAGCACAGGAAGATCACTGCTCTTCAGAACATCGTAACTGACTATCCAAAGAGCTTTTTAAGGAAAAATAGAATAGAATAGAATCATTAAGGTTGGAAGTGACCTCAAGGATCATCTAGTCCAACCATCCCCCCACCACCTATTACCCACTAAACCACGTCCCTAAGTACCACATCCAACCTTTCCTTAAACACCCTCAGGGATGGTGACTCCACCACCTCCCTGGGCAACCCGTTCCAATGCCCGACCACCCTTTCCCAGAAGAATTTTCTCCTCATCTCCAACCTGAACCTTCCCTGGCGCAAATTGCAGCCATTTCCCTTTGTCCTGTCACTAGTTATCTGCGAGAAGAGGACAACCCCCAGCTCGCCACAACTTCCTTTCAGGTAGTTGTAGAGGGCAATAAGGTCTGCCCTGAGCCTCCTCTTCTCCAGACTAAACAAGCCCAGTTCCTTCAGCCGCTCCTCATAAGACCTGTGCTCCAGNTGGCTACACTATTCCTGATACAGGCCAGGATGCCGTTGGCCTTCTTGGCCACCTGGGCACACTGCCGGCTCATGTCCAGGCGAGCATCAATCAGCACTCCCAGGTCCTTTTCCTCTACACAGCTTTCCAGCCACCCCGCTCCCAGCCTGTAGCGCTGCCTGGGGTTGTTGTGGCCAAAGTGCAGGACCCAGCACTTTGCCACATTAAACCTCATCCCGTTAACTAGATATTTTCATGATGATCCATAGCACTCACTGGAGATTTTAATAAACCTCTGTCTCTACTTAAATATTCCTGTCAATCTGCTGATTGGAACACATTCTAATTAAAGGAAAGGAGTGTGAGAGAGGACACTACTTTCCCCTCCCTCCCCACAATTTAATTAAACTGCAGCTTATTAATTGCAAGGTACATTCTTGTGAAATAAGTGCAATGTTTAATTGCTATTATTAAACCAAATATCAGCTTGGATACACCAGTGGATGCTTCGCTGCTGCTCAAATATATCATAGCTCAGGCCTAGAGGGTAATATATTTAGATGAAATGAAAGGGTATTGCAGTTGTTGATACTTATGTTCAGAGCTCTTTAAGGCAAAGATCAAACCCAAAATCTAGCAATGATGCCAAACTATGTCCAGAGGTATTGGAGATGATAGTTTAGTTAATCTAAAACGCAAAACACTCTTCGGAAAAATCCTTGGCTGGAGCTTTCTCTATCCTTAAGCATTTTCCTTTCACAGCGAATAGCTAATTATGATTAACTCTCTTGTTCATCATCAGGAAACTGTGTGCTACAATAAACTTGTTTTACATATAAGATTTATCCTGCAGTTACAGATTTATCCTGCAGTTACAGCTTAACATTTTTAAACAAAAGTATTATATTAACTGTAGAGGTATAGCTCTAGATATACCTCTACCATTTCCAGAGAGGAAAAACAGATGGCATAACACAGAATCATAGAATGGTTTGGGTTGGACGGGACCACAAGGATCATCTACTTCCAACCCCCCTGCCATGGGCAGGGACACCCCACACTAGACCAGAGCGCCCAAAGCCCCATCCAACCTGGCCTTGAACACTGCCAGGGTTGGGGCCTCCACAGCTTCTCTGGGCACCCTGTGCCAGGGTCTCACCACCCTCACAGTAAAGAATGTCTTCCTAACATCCAATCTAAATCTCCCCTCTTTTAGTTTATACCCATTCCCCCTTGTCCTGTCACTACACTCTCTAAGAAACAGCCCCTCACCAGCTTTCCTGCAGGTCCCCAGCACTAACATCCGAGCACTTAACTCTTTACTCAACAAGAAAGTACCCTGCAGTATCATATTTCCAGCTGGCCTTGAATATGGAAGGATGCTTCTCTACAGAAAGTCAAAAGCTTGCAGGAAAAACATTTGGGAAATGAAGGGCAAAAGTTCTTCCAGTTCTAACAGATCATGAAATAATTCTGCCAGTTTAGGCTTCTTAGAATTTTAGCACTTTGATGATGTAAATTTAACCATTTAAGCAACTATATCAAGGTCTAGTTTGCTTGAGAGAAGCTAGATTATCTACGCTGAGAGAACACCCTGTTTTCTGCCCCCCGTTCCCACGGTTTTGTGTAATACTCTGTTATCAGAAAGGAAGCCTTTCCATACTGGCCACCGCCTACAACTGAATTGGAACAGAGACTCGGCTGGCACAATTAGCACCTTTCTGCATAGTTTTGCCTTTTCAGCTGTATGGGTTACTTGCAAGAAGGATTGTCTTTAGATTAAAAACAAATATGTACACCTGTATCTTAAGGCATCATGGAAAACTCCATACCTCATGGTTAGTTTTTTTTGGGGAAAAACACACATAAATATATTCGTAAATATGTGAGGCTTTGTGAGGCTGAACACTATTTCAAGGCTCTCAAACCATCCAGTTCCACAAAATACACTAATCCTGATTCAGTTGCTAGCTCCAATACCATCCAGATAGGAAAGTGGAAAAGCACTTGATTTCACACCTAAGCACACAGGCAAATTGGCATGCATTCTGCTAAATAATTGATCTGAACAGGAAGGAATTTTCTAGTGTCTAGTTTGTTTCCCAGATTGCAAAGCTACAAGCTTTTGTGCCAACATAAAAAAAAGAAATTGATTCCTGTGCATTTCTGCTGAATATCAAGTAGGTAATCCATAGCTGTTATTATATAAGCACCAGCAAGCATTAATACTTAGGTTTCTTCAGACCTGGGTATAAACTACTTGCCAGTGGGATATATATATATATCTTCCTGAACAACAGAAGAGCGCCTGGAGAGTCAGTTAGGAGAGAAATAGCATCCTCTCAAATAACATCATCTTGAATCTACTAAAAATTTCACTGTTATAACTCTAGAAAGAGATGGTGAAGTTAGCATATTTATTCAATACATTCAGTTCAGTTTATACAGTAATTGTGCTCGGAGGGGGCATTAGACAGTGCAAAGACTTGGAAATGCCATACAACAGCCTTAAACTTTAAGCATCAGCTGAGGATTCTGGTTATCACTTGTTTATGGTGATGTTAACTGCACAGACACTCAATTGACTTTAATGGCACAATGTCATTTCAGGCTTTGCTTTGGTCTCTGCTACAGCTCCAAAGCACGGAGACAGAGGAATTAAGTATGCCACGCAAGCTGAAGCAATGCATCTTAAACAGGGGCTTTACTTCAAAGGAAAGCTGTGCCGTACACAGGTGAAAGACTGCACCCTGCATCATGATGAATTGTAAAGGCTCAAGCTCAGGTTTGACAGGAGCAATTTCTTCAATACCTCTCTCCCTCGGTGGGCTGAAAGAAAAGTATGTAGGCTCCCCACTCTTAGTCAGGTGGCAGCAGAGCAGGATACACTCTTCATACTTTCCATAACAGACATACACAAGTGAATCATAAGGGCATCAGAGGCCCCACTGAGACTTTGTGGTGGCTGGCTGCAGATACACGAGAACTGGCAATAGGACTTGGATAGGATGTATGTCAAGCATCTTTTTCTGCATACCTGTATTCTGCCTGACTATCCATAAAACCCTTACACTATTACTTCAGCTTTGAGGGTAGTGCTCTATTTCTGTACCCTTTATTTTTCTCTTGGGCACATCTAAATCAACACTGCTGATACTGGAATTGACATTTTCTCTCTGATGTTCAGTCTTACTTGTCTGAAACACTGTTCTGCACTGCTGCCATTATGGTACTTCTCAGTTACTGCTGGGTTATCACTCACATGTTGCTTCAAGCCATTAACAGCATTTAACTAACAGGTGGTCAGTGTCAGCCCTTACTTGCTCTGAACAGGGAGTTACAAAAGGAGAGAAAAAGTGGATGTTAGCCCAGTACTTTGGAAAACTGGTTGCTCTGCTGGGGAGAAGTTGTAAAACCATGGCCAAGTCACATCACCAAGATGCTCCGGTGTGTTTAGGGATCCAGAAAGGAGGTACACATCCACCATGAGCTCTGTGCTTTGCTCCCCCTTCTGCAAGCCGGTTAATGGCACTGCCTCAGAGGACTCTCCTAAGTGTGCTAAGTACCATGACACACTAGGAAGCTACAGTATAGGGGCATTTAGAGAGTCTTGAAGCAGGGATAATAGGGCGATACGTTGGTAGAGGAAAGATCAATGTGAAAACCACAATGCAACAAATTGAAGCCATGAAACATCCATTGGTATCAATGCAGGCCTTAGCTCAAGGAAGTAACTGTATGTCACAAAATCTTAATAACCTCTTTATTTGAATTTCAGCATCTCAGAGCTTGGCAAATCATTGCTGATTTCCTCAAAAGCAGCCAAGGACACTTGTCTCCCAGGAAGTCACTTGAGGTAAGACTAGATCTTTTCACCAGGCCTCCCTGGCAGAATTTTGAAGAAGGTTTCCTGAAAAATAGTTCTGAGTTCTGCCCTGTTCTATTAGGAGATGGGAAAAATACATTTCCAGCTCGCTCTGCTTCTGAGACTGCACAAACTGGGGTCCCCTTTACATAATGGAGCTCAGTAAGACGTTAGCTGCTGGACATGTTGTGATATGGGTTTGCTGTGACTTTAGGGGAGGCATAGACCAACATTTTCATTTTAATAAAGAAATCAATTATAGAAGATGCCATTGGGGGAAGGTAGTTCCAGTAATGGGGAACAAGTTCCTGTAATTAGCCAATTAATTATCTTTACTCTAATTCATTAAGAAGTTGCATGTTCTCATTTCATTTATTTTTCCTCCCGGCCTCCACTTTCCAGCTAATTTTAATTGCAGAAAAAGGTAAGGTAAGACATGCAAGAGACATCTAGTTCAACTGCTACACAGTCTCCAAGCGCATTCCTAAGCCAACCCACATTACACGGTTATCCCCTCTCCAAGAAAAGTTGGAGGGGTTCGGCAACAGGCAGGTTTGCCCAGGGCCAGCTGCCATTACACAAAATATCATAGAACTATAGAATTGTTTAGGTTGGAAAAGACCTTTAAGACCATCAAGTCCAACCATTAACCCAGCACTGTCAAGCCCACCACTAAATCACATCCCTAAGCACATCCACACTGTTAAATCCCTCCAGGGATGGTGACTCAATTGCTTCCCTGGGCAGCCTGTTCCTGTGCTTGACAACCCTTTCGGTGAAGAAATTTTTCCTAATATCCAATCTAAACCTCCCCTGACACAACTTGAGGCCATTTCTCTTGTCCTATTGCTTGTTACTTGGGAAAGAGTGGCTGACACTCACCTGGCTGCAACCTCCTTTCACTAGTTTTAGAGAGTGATAAAGTAGTTGTAGAGAGCAAAAATATATGGATAGTTTTAAGTAGTATTCTGAACAGGATATTGAACTATGGATGAATTGGCACAAATCAAGGCAACATAAACCTCTGTGCAGGGTAACTCTCATATATCAAAACTTTCAGGATCTAGAGGCATCTTAAAAAGCTGCTCCAACACCCTGTTCTACCAATGCAGCACATGCTCAATACTTAGCAAAAATCAAAGACACAAGGACAGGCAGAGAAAGCCTTAAATCACACCTTTCTGTCTGCCTGTTGCTGGATCCAAGCTCAAATATTAAAGCCTGATGTTTTCAAAGAGCATAAAGAGAGCAGCACTTCAGCTCTGCCTGAAAACCACTGATGGATAGGGAGCGCTGAATTCCCTTTCACAGCAAATTTTTTCTAAGTTACCAACTCAGCTCGCTGCCTCCTTTCTTTCTTAGCATTAAAGAAAAACCACAAAATGATGGTTTTGCTTTCATTACTGCTTATTAAACAAGGCACAAAGTCTGTCTTAGCATCTATCTGTTAACTAGGAAAACATTCACCAGCTGTATTATAAACAGGCACTGCAATTCAGTCTTCTTCAGTATAGGATTATTTCTCAAGAAGCAAAAAAACTGACACAAAGGTCCCTGTTTCCCAGCTACAACAAAATGGAAGCAAGTCCTGAGAACCTCCCTTTTGTAGTAAGCCTGCAGATATTTTTTCTAATTCTAGACGGTATGGTTTGTAGACAATGTTGCTTAGATGGGCTTTAAATTTATATAGTGCATAAAAATTTAGCAAACTGCTAAGAAATGGGAGAAAATGTCCACATAACCTATGAAATAAACAACTATTAGCAAAAAAAAAAAAAAAAAGGCAAATTCTTTATGTAGAAATTCATCTTATCTAAACACCAGCCAGGAGATAATTACTGCTATTACTATAGAGCTTTGACCTACAGTTTTGGAATATTTTACGAAGAAACCCCTAAAAAGGAAATTGAGAGAAAGCAAGAGAACATTACCCAGAGCCCTGAAGGGAAACCAGGGCCAGAGATGAAGTTAAGTTTCACTGAGCTTTAAAGCACCTTAGTTTGGTATACTACTTTCCTCCCACTGCCTTACCTGAACCCCTTAATTCAAATTATTCAGGCTCAGGTTTATACATGACTTTGCCTTCATTTTTTTTCACTCTTAATTTTAGTTTTGTTTTCAATTACTTTTTCACTAAAGTCTATTTTTCTTTTGTTCCTAAATCCATTTAAAAAAAAATTAAATCACTGATTCAAAGTCTTCAATATTCCTTGGCTGCCATTGAACACTCTTATCCTTTACCAAGCTTCAAAACAGAAGAGAGAATACACAGCAGGGGGGACTAAAAAGGAGAGAAACATCAGATAAAAGTCAATTTATCCATGCCATATGTGCCAGACAAACTTAAGTTGATTATTCTTCTAATCCTACATAGAGATGCCTGCCTTTGTGATAAGGAATGTGTCAATTTACTGAACCAACCTTGAGGAAAAATGCCTTTCAAAGTCCAAGAAAAAAAATTAAAATACAGAGATGGTCTACCACAGCCTCAATAAGCAGCTTAAAAACCCAGGATGGATATAAAGCATTTATCTACATCCAAATGATTCTGGAGGTAGGAGGAAGACAGCCTAACATCAGGTACTCCTTGTTTAAATCTGCAGTTACCCAACAAAAGCAATTCTGTTACCCCTGCAGATGACACTGGGCATTAACA
Organism: Psophia crepitans; assembly: GCA_013399095.1. NCBI lineage: Eukaryota > Metazoa > Chordata > Aves > Gruiformes > Psophiidae > Psophia > Psophia crepitans. The sequence goes on from VWZZ01006212.1 coordinate 309,983, forward strand.
AAGACAAAGCTGATGACAGCAGCAGGTTCTCCCAGTAGGATTTCGTTTCAAGGAGTAATTTCATAAACCCATTTGAAATTCTGCTGAACAAAGATTGTTTTTGGACTCAAAAACTGTGCAAGATACAGGCAGACTGCAGCTCATTAAAACGTACAGGGCAGTTCTTGAGGTCCTTTGCTTTTACTCAAGCAAATACCCATGAAGCCGTTTTCACTTTGCAGAGAGAAAAAACATGACAATCATGGGGAAAAAAACCCAACCCAACCAAACCCACAGAGCCCACTAAGGCTGTAGACTGTTGAAAGGAAAATAAACACTGAAAGAGAAACCAGTATTATACTTTTATCTCATGTCTGAGCATTTTGTTTGCTGAGATAATGCAAAACACACAAATTCTTCTCTGAACAATAAAAGGTTTAATGTCATTGGGAAGCTACTCATTTGGGTGAGAAAAAGTAAACAAAATTTGAAGATTCTATTTACTTTCTCTTCAAAAGATTTTTTTGGAGTGAACTCTGGTATAATACAGGAAAAGCATATGATAGTGGATCAGCAATAATGATTCCTCTAGCAATAACAAGCAAATACTGCATTTGTGCATAGAACTGTACCAACACACATCACCCAGAGAGATGAGACCAAGCTCACTTCATTTCAGAGGAAGACTGAGACAGCTAACAGACACTTCAGCAGAGGAAAGGGGTTGTCTTCAAAGACAAGCTTTTGTACAGACTACTGGATATTACATCTCCACTGGTTGTTTTCGTCCCCTGGAAGCAGCAGCAAGTGCAGCAACAGGGTAAAACCAACAGACAGACAGCACTACTTGTGGCAGGCGAGAAGCATGCTGAGCAGACCCTCCAGACAACACGCATGTGTTAGCACAGGCTGAAAGGGATTTTACCTCCCATCTTAAACATCCCAAGTCAATTTTCTAACCATTAAGGTATTGTTTAGGAATGCTGTCATGCTTTGTACCAAATGTACCAGACCAGTCATGCCTGTGGAGTTTTAAATAGCAGATTTGAATTGGAGGAAATTTGGCTAAAAAGCTCAAACGTACTTGCTTCAGCACATCAGCAAGGATTCTGTTGTCTGCTTTTTACTGAATAAGAATATTAGAGAGAGGGAGAGATCACACACATCAGGAGGAATTTATTCATAAAGATAACCCTATTGGGTATTCTCAGCACTGTTACAAAGCCTAAACACTGGTCACTTTGTTTACATTGATTCAAAATTTCCTGGCTCCCAAACTATCTATAAATTTAGAAGGAACAGTTATTTCTTCTCTGACATTGCTTACATCCATTCAATACAAAAGTTCAATAACACATTCGGAAAGGAGTAAGTCACCTTTGGGACAGAAGAACAGAATTCTCTGCGTCATTCCTGAATCTGCATGTATTTTGGGCTATCCCCAATAAAGAAGTAGACTTAAACTAATTTATTTCCTTAATTAGTCAGACTCACTCTCCCAGAAGTCTGGATTTTAAGTGAAATCTATTCCACAGTCCAGTGGTTTTCAGCACTGAATTTAAACTAGAGCTTCAGAAGCATGCTGTAAAGTTATATACATACCTATAAATTGTTTATTTTAAGCCACACTAAATAATGCTTAAGCCATGGGAATTTCAAGCTTCCTTTACATTAAGGCAGACCCTTGCCTAACACCAACTCACGTAGATACGCAAAGGTATTTTAAGTCCTTTAAGTCCCTGCCCAATAATATTTTTTGCTAGTACCATAACTGAAACCTTGAAACGCCATGCATAAGACACCCAGATATTATGCCATCAGGATTTACTCAGTAATGCATAAGATAGAAAATTTTTATGCATCTTGGTTATCAGAATTATGCTGGATCACTTTTCTGAGGTCATTTGTAATCACCGCCCGCAATGAATGACAGCAATACCTAGAGTGCTTTTCCTTCCAGGTCTTATCACAAGTCATTATTCTCATGTTTTCCTATACCATCCCAGGGGGGGAGAGGTACGGGGAAGAAGAGTTCACCAGTACATCTTACACTATATTCTTAGGCAATGATATTTTACTTCAGCAGCTTTACACCAATGCACACAACCAGGAAATTCATTCTGGACTCTGAGTTACAACCAAGAACATAAAAAGGCAGGTTACATATAGGCAAGGGTGTTAATGTTTCTGAAGCGATGAGCTCCAAGAACATAATTTAAAAACGTAATTTCTCACTGGTCAGGAGAATGCAACTATTCTAAATTGATACAGAGGTAGGCAATCTGTAAAAATAAGGAGGCATTTACATTTAGTGGCCTATCCAGAAAACCATTCAAGGGCAGGCACTTTATAAGAATTTTTCATTAATTATGTCCAGCATCAATACAAATGAACAATTCACTAACATGTATTTGGAAAGCAGTACTTTTCCTTTTGCACAGAGAATTCTTAAAGTTCTACATAGAAGGAGAATAAAATAGCTGTAGCTGAAAAGCTCAGTATAGCAGATTTAATAACCTTCACTCAGCTACATTATAAAGCTATTAAGTATCTGCCATTCAGGTAATTATTGGAGGTTTGCCAGATCTTTTACTGTCTCCAGGCCAAGATGTGAGGAAAAGAGAGGGGGGAAAAAAAAAACCACCCCAAAAACCAGGAGGGAAACTTAATGGATCCAGCCGAGGAGCTTTTCTCAGTAATTATGCCTGATTGGAAAATTGTCTGCTTCAAAGAACACAAACCTGAAGCTTTATTAGTAATGAGAGATCTCAAGTTTCTAATTAACTGAAAACAAAAGTACCACACATTTCACCTCATACATTCTTGTCACACATCAGCCCCTGTTTTCAAATTACTCTCTGAAGGATTAATTTGTGCATGACATGATAGAAAGGGAGATGGGGAATCTTAAAAAAAAACAATCCAGGGCTTCAAAAAACACAGTTTGTCTTGTCTAGAAATCAGGCTGCTTAACTGTCAAGCTAACTACCCTAAACTTGCCCAAATTCAAGTCCAGATGTATACTACCGTTATGCATACCTTCATGCATACCTTCATGTGAGAGGAAATAAACCCAGGTTCACTGTGAAGAAAACCAGGAAAACTATTTGAATTATATGCTTTTCTAGATTAGTAATAAGCTGGATCTGCACAAAGCTGGGAAAGAAGCCTGCATAGCAGAGGGCTAACTCCTGTGCAGGTTATTTTCACCTACACATTAACATCCATTCCCCTCATACCTCTAGACGAGCATAAATGTCACCTTCTTTAAGGAGCTTCCCACTCTGCACAGCGGATAAATGTCGTGAGTTTTGAGCTGAAGCCAGAAGGCCCACAAGCAAGAGACCTACTGCAAACACCCACCATATAAGAGCCTCTCCCGACAGAAGTCAAATCCAGCACAAAAAAAATTATCCCTACCCTTGATTTCTGTGTGCCAAGAGCTATCCTTCACTTTCACTAAGGCTAGCAAGGCAGAGCTAAAGGATGGGACCTGGAGGACACCTGAACTCAGTGGAGACCGGACATTACACGTGCCTCAAACAGACCTATTTCCAAGTATCTGGTTGTGAAATTCTGTACTTGGTGGTCTGTCTGCATCTGGCAGCTTCAGTGTCACCTTTAACTGACACAGCACTTCCGAATAGCAACAGTCCTTTTGGCGCCGATTCACATGATATCCTAACTTGATCTAGTTCCCAGTTTTTCAATTTCCATCCCATTTTTGCAGGTTATTAGAACAATGTCTGCCAACATTGGAAGTGACAGAAAAGACATACTTACATTTTCCTGCTAGATAAGATTCTTACAGAAAGCAATCTCACCAGCAAGGAATTCGGAAGAAAATGCTTTCTACTGAGCTGGGCAGCTCACTACATCCAAAAGAGGAGTTTAGCGCATCAGCAAGCACAGGAGAAATGTCCCTAACTGAAAGCAGTATGTGATCAATGCTAATGGGCCAGGTACATCTTTCAGAGTCAAAAAGCTGGTCCTATTGCAGGCGAAGAGAACATCTTCCTATGCCACTTTCCTGCAGCCTGGCGTTACAGGGCACACTCACCCTCCACTAGTGACAGAGGCACTATTTGCACATCTATAGTTTGCAAAGCTGTGTACAGCATTGGCCACATGTGTCCTGGCGTGCTAGACAGTTCCCACAGGGTTTCAAAAGGTGCTACAGCCACTCGCTGCTGACAACAGAAACCGCTTGAAAATTGATGCCAGAGTCACTGCAGATCTAGGAGGGAGACAGAATGCAAAGCAAGTGCCCCTGTTAGACATGGAGCACAGAGCTGACACCACTCCTGAAGCAATACACTACACGTGCAAAACATGGAAAAAAGTGGTGTGAAAGAGGTGGCACCAAGGTCATCCAAAGCCGGAACCACAACTGGATATTGAAAATGAAGGGATAGATAATGCTGTTTTGAATCCCAGAAGGGGAGATAAAGGGCCTACTCCTACCCCTTTAGGGCAGAGGGGAAAAAAAAACAAACCCAAAACAATACAAATCAGAATGGAAAGACTGAACCCAAGACAGGGCATAAATGAAAGTATACGGACATATCACAGATGAAAACAAGACTGTTCATTTCTGCAAATCCATGCAAGAGAGTGGGGTATGTTGAAGACTCACTGAATGTGATCGGATTTAGTTTAGAAAATTCCAAATGCATCTGAAATTCTGGATTACATTAACAATTGAAATTGTCATCACAACATTGGCTGGAGGAGGAAATAATCAAAAACTGCATTTTTAAGAGCATTCAGAAGTAGCTGCTGTGTGCATAGGCTGTTGTAACATGACACTGAGAAGGAAACCTCTGCAAGACTCCAGGGCTCTGAGTGATCACTGAAGGACACAATTCTTCCACTGTCCTAAAAGATCTGACAACTCACTATTGCAAGGCTAATTGCCTATCCTTTCAGAGATGGTCTTCAACCTGCCACTGGATCACAAACAATTCTTCCTTTTTGGAGAGGAGCTGTAATATACAATTTCTCCTTTGAACTAGGCAGTGTTGTTATTTAAATACAGTATTTTTTTTAATCTTTTTGAAACTCATGCAAAAGCTCTGAGGGGACCATAAACCACATGTTCCTTTCACTGTAAGTCCAGCTTTACAAGGTTTACAGCGCTAAACATACAATATTCATTGCTGTTGAAGATGGCACTGGTAAATCTTTTCAAAGAACCTCACTGAAATACCTACCAAAGTCTGGGCCAGGATATTTCCATGCTTGATCTCTTTGCTGATATTATCAGCAAGAAGATGCATCACATCCAGCTGTGGAAGCAGACAAAGAAGAGCTCGCCTGGCCAGTGACAACTGGAGTAAGACTGCCTTATTTCACAGATGGTAAATCCAACAGTTATTATCTGGTAATGACAGAGCCAACATTTAATCTATCACATACAAGGACAATCAAAACCAGAATGCCTATCTCTACTATGTGTCCAGTGGAAAAAATAATTACATGCAGAGAGGGCAAATCTCACTCCCCATTACATGCAGCACCAGCATAATAGAAGTTTGTAAACTTTCTTTACTCCCTGCTGGAATTATGTTAGAGTCATCCCTATACTTCTCATTTCATCAGAATAAATCAGGAAAGCTTAATTTATTCCAAGATAAATACAGCATTCGCTAAGAGACCCAAGTTCTCTTCTCTGTTAAATACTTGATTTTGCAATTTCATCTCCTCATTCTTCTAGTGTGAGATAGTAACTTTTTTTTCCTTACACAGAATTACAGAACAATTGATGTTAGAAGGTTTGGAAGGCACTGCTCAGAGAGGGGCTAACTACAGCAAGTTGCTCAGGTCAGTTTATAGTCAGATTTTGACTGTTTCCAAGGACAACCTCTCACATCAACCTGCTCCAGTCTGACCTAAAACCTGCTAAAGTCAAAAAGTAACCTTCTACTGACTTCCACATGTAGTGAGTTACCTTGCACAATCCCACTCATCATTTAGGCTCATAAACACTCTAGAAAAATCTTGGAGTTTTTCCGAAACAAAGTGCTTTTACACTCCACTTCATAAGACAGTTTGATGCAGTGGTACTGGAACAGTACATCAATAATTCAGAACAAGTTGGAGTCAAACGTCTTGATGACTGTATATTTATCAATTTTCCATGTCTCATTTGAAGACAAAAACCAAAGTAAACCTCGCAGATGTGCACTCATAATTCACAATTTAAAAGCAGATAACTTGTCTTCTACTTTGTACTGAATTTATCTAGATACTTTGGCTTTAAGGACCTGTAATAATACCAAATAAAAACACCTTGGCTTAAGATCAAATTAAGTATCATTGTAGGAATTGATTAACTAAATCAAACCTAAAAAATAGCAGAAAGGCTACAGAGTTTATATAATCATATCATGAAAATAGTATTTTCAGAAAATTGGAACAGTGCTGTTTCAGCTAACTAAAAAAAGCCCCCACCAGCTTTTCATTATCTAGAACCAAAGCCTAGGGAAGTGTTTTGGTGCTTGGAAGGCACTACTTTACTGGAAAGAACAGTAGAAATAATAATTAAAAAAAAAAAAAGATTCAAAGAAAATCTGTACTTCAGAGCAAACTTTGACAGGGCACCAAGATTTTCTCATCCACCTCTATATTTAGATACTTAGGTCTATAATAAAGGAAAATACTTAGCTAAAGGCTTTTTTGCTGTCCTGCCCCCCTCCCCCCCCACCCCAGTTGGCCTCGCTCATACTGATCAATGCATCACTAGCATCAGAAAGAGCTAAAACTTTGTGGCTAAATCCAGGCAGTTGGGATCAGGAAAGTGAATTACACAGGGGCAAAAGTGGCTTTGTGTTCTTTTGCCTCTGTGACAGACTCAGGAGACAAGCATGGGCCTTGTTCTATCCCCTGATTCTGGCTGATGAGATCATGAATCTAAATCAATCTGAAGTTTCTGTTGATTTGATATATCCATTCTATTCTCTACACCTTAAGGAGGGAATAAATTCTACTATCTTTAACAGAAACGAACTATTGTGGGACAAAACTGTTGCTCAAAATGTTCAAAATTGAATAGAACTCCATCATATTAACTTCTGCAAGCCAGCTCCTTCCTCATTAGGCTCAGCAAAGGTGGCAGTGCATTAAATCACATACTGCTGCAGATGCAGCGCAGAAAGAAACAGTGCATTTTCATTCCTTGAGCTTGCCATATTTTGCAAGGCAATCAAGTCCACACATGAAGAAAGGAGTCTTCCAGATGCCTCCCCCATACTCCCAAATGCATTATATTCTTCCCAACTCCTATTTTAGAGGGAGACTTTTAGATGAAACTTTTTACTGATGTGTTTTATCACATCAGTGTTAACAGACCTTATAACCATTAAAACTACAGCTTGGATAAAACCTAAGCATAAGACAAGATTTGGGGAAGAGGGGTGATGAATGCATCCCAACAAGACTGTTTGTGCAGTTCTTTATTATTCACTTGGTACCCTGTGAGTGCTAAGCAATGCACAGTATTAGCTCTTTACCCAATTATAAACCAAATGAAAGTGGTATTTACTAGAGGGATGATGGTTTAATTAAAAAGGAAGTATTTTATGAGTAAGACATGGCCATGGGAAGCAATTACACAAACCTTCAGAGACCACTGAAAGCTGTGGTCAGTCCTTTTAGCAGGAAGGTTCAACTTTAGAGTCCTTCAGCTAATTCTACTAGTCAACATGCACTTTCTTTTACAAGGCAAACTATTTTACTCACAGAGGACTGCTACAAATAAGTCAACCTTAAGCTAATTTTTCAGTCTGGATAGCTAGTTTATCCTTTTTTTTTCTTAACACATCACATAAGCAGTTAATAAATAAAAACACCTTTTTAAAATATTGTTGAAGAGAAGTGTTCCACCTCAGCATGTTCAAGTTAATTATTCCATAACAGTCAGGGCTCAGGAAAGCTGCTACTCCCAGTACCATGATTAAAAGTCAACATGATAATAGGGCCCTGGAAGTTGTAGTGCTAACTGTATTTCTTAATTGGATTGAAAGGGTTCAGTTCTACTTTTGCTGAGGGAAAAAGAAATGAGAGAAAAATGAGAAAAGAAAGACTAATACAAGTATTTAGATACAGGTTTTACTCCCTGTTTACCTAATTGCCACACAACCAATGTTGAACAAGTCATCTGTGTCCTCAAGCAGCTCATACAAACTTAGATTCTGACAGCCACCTAACAATGCAAAATATTACTTGGACTGATCTTCCCACTGCACAGAAATTTTGCTAAAACCTTCACTAAATGAAAATAGACTTCAGTTTGCCACAAGAAAGCCACAAACCCCCAAATGAGCGAGGCTGCAATAAAGCCCAGCAGGTGTGAAGATACAGTAATAAGTACTAGCTACTATGGTCACAGGCACTAGAATGAAACTCTGAAGATGCAGTTTGAGTGATGCCTTTTTTCTGACCATTTACCTCATAAAGCTGATCTACAATTGATTATTTTTATTTTTTTTTTATGGATAAAGATCTGTAGCTCCAGTCTCAAGTTGGTGGAACAGGACCTTGTCATTTCTCTCAACTACCAGTTGCACATCTTGGACCTGCAAACCTGAAGTTAGAGGCTCCTCCTGCAGTTCCTTATCATCTAGAAGGACATAGCAGAACATCGGACCATCTGTGAGAGCACAGGTACTCCACCTTTGTCATCAATGTATTGCTGTGAGGAACCTCTCTGGGCAATAAATTAACCTCACATTATAAAGGTGAATGATTGACACTTGGAAGAAGTTTTAAAAGTAACACAAAGTCTCTAAATTAATCCTTAATCTTCAGAAAGATTCTGAAATCCACAGTGAGAGAGGCTCTTAGTTCCAACTGTTCAAATGCAGGCTACCGTGTGCTTCCCCCAAACAAAAGCAAGTCATCCTGTACTGTAGCATTAGGAGTTAGTCTCTACATCACCTATTTTTGGAATTGAACTGGTATCCAACAACCGTGAGATGGAAGGAGTCTAACACATCCTTAAACAAAAGCATTTGGAGAAGAAAATCCTACACCGCGGTGTCAGGTTGCTGAGCTACCTCTTCCCACAGAAAGAAAGTAAATATGTACTATCAAGCGAGCTGGATCATATATTAAAGATTTACTGAATCAGAATACACTAGAAATGAGTAGGCTCAGTTGAACAGAAGCCACGCTTTGTTTCGTGCAGAATTGTATTATTGATTTTCCTGAGGTCTATGATTAATTTGAATACTCAATTACTCTGATGGCACTGAAATGAGAGAGTTGAAATTATTAGGTTGTTTGGTACTCCTGGTGACAGCTGAATTGAGATTTTGGAATGTTTCCATCCATTGCTACAAACAGAATAAGCTTCGATTTGCCTTCTGATCATGTTTGTACAAACACATACATCGAACAAAGGAACTTGCATCTTATGAGGGAAAAGAGAAGGCATGTGGACTGCTAAGAGAAAAGAGAGGTGAAGTCTCTTAGAGATTAAAGGTCTTTCATTTATCCTCAGAGTAAGCACAACAACATGTCTGCTCTACATCTCCATCCACGGCTGCTACCCGCGTCCATCACAAGATTCACGTATCTGCTGTCTCTGTGACATCTGCTACATGATATGGGGAAGATGCTTTGGCTACCTTCATTCAGATGCAGCCCTTTCATAACAGAATTCCATATTCACTAAATCAGGAAGGCAAATCTAGTACAGATTTTAAGACAGCAGTCAGGTCACTGAAATCCTCCTCCACTATACAGAACATACACAGGATTTGGTCACTTTGCTTCCCTTCTTCATTCACTGAAAACTCAAAGTGTATTTTCCTTCACAGCCTTTCTGATACTACACAGCTACATCACAGTTCTGGTTTGGTTTTTTTTTTTTTTTTTTTTTTAAATCAACTGCTGTACCAACAGGAAAATAGCAATTCGCATGGACCACTCACCATGTGACCATCAACTAATACTTAACAACCGATGAGCCAGGCTCCATGCACACACCTTCAACACAGCACTTCGAAATGACATCTGGTAGACAGTGACCAACTAAACTGGTAATTCCAGAGCGAAGCCTTTCCACCACATGGAGACCACATTTGTGACTTGCTACTCTCATCCTGTACAATATTTAACAAGTGTTGATGCATGCAGAGCATTTACCAGCTCAATCACAAGCCACACTACAAAATAGTTGCTGCAGCTTTCCCTGCATCTAAAGTATGCTTGGAGAGGTGCTCCACATTGCAAAAGTGAAAAATGTTAAGTTAGGAGTTGGTCAGGCCGACATTTACCTGCAGAGGCATACAACTGGGGGCTGCTGCCTCCATCACCAACGGGGCTCAAGGGAGTAGCTGGTGGTGTGGTACCACCACAGTGGGTAAGGACTGACCCTATTTGCACCCCACACTATCACTCTGGGTGGGAGCAGCAGCAAACCTGGCTTCCCAAACTGGCTGCTCACCCTCCTCCTCCCTGCCTCTTGTGCCAGGGCCACAGAAATTGAAAGCAAAGGCTGCTTAGCCAGACTACCTGTTCCTGCCCAGATAAGAAAAGCAAAGCCATGTGTAAAGTACCCATCTGTTTCCCCTTCTTCTTCCCTTCCCCCCCCCCCCGCCCCAAAATACATAAACCTCTTTACAATAACATCTACCTGTTCAGCAGAATTTTGAGAACAGCTCAACATTTCACTCCCTGACAGACATCTTAATCCCTTCCAATTCTGTTCAGCCCTGAGAAATCACCACCCTGAAAAATTTCCTGCATACCTAACGCAAGCTCTTATTTACAGCACAGCACTCCTAGTATTAGTCACTGCTTTGCAACCTAGACCTGTACAGGCAGTGGGGCTGCGTGCAATGTAAGTGCCATGATACAGCGGAAGGAGAGCATGCTGATGCCTGCAAACCAGGATACACTGGGAGAGCTGCACAGTTCTGCTGGGCACTTGCTTCAGATGAGCATAGTTAAGTGTAGGTCAATAAGTTATTCACATCTCCCAGACACTGTACACTGGACCTGAAGCAGCTTTGGACAACAACAGAAGCTGCCAGACTCAGCCGCTGTAAGCCAGCACGGCCATTTCCTGGGCAGAGGGGCCCAGCCCACAGAGCCTGGGGAGTAGCCTGCACCCTGCCAGCTCATACTGGCTGTGCTGTTCCCCAAGGATGAAGTGATAGACTGATGAGATTCCACATGCAAAAAGTTTATCCAAATTTTTTCCCAGCTATACCAGGTCTAATGAAGGCAATCTTATTCCTTACAGACTTTGTTCCTCTTTTCAGCACCAGCACAGATAAACAGCGCTATCTTCAGCTGGTTGTCACAAATGCTTCATATCCATTAGAGGACAATAAATTAAAAAAATAATTGAAGCAGGCTGGAGTGTGGTTTTAAGATGCTCCATACAGGTGGAGACCAATAGTGAGTGTTATGGGAACACTAAGATTTGAGAAATAAGAGCAGTGATGAACATCACAGGATTAGGCTCTGCAAAAGATTTTTCCTTCCATAGACTGGAATAGTGCTTCCTCCCAACGGTACCTCCATTTTTCTGGCTAGTCTAGAGCTAGAGTAAGTCTGTAATGGATCTCTATGGATCTGTAATGGTCTCTAATGGATCTTTAGTTCAAGCAGCAATAAAGGTCTTCAGTGCAAGGTGTGAGATGATGCTGGCATCTACCCTTTGAGTCCCTGCAAGAAGTGTAATGAGGAAAGGTCCATCATGATGATTCTTTTGCACACACAGAGATAGATGCAAAATCATAAAATCATTAAGGTTGGAAGAGATCTCCAAGATCATCTAGTCCAACCGTCCCCCCACCACCTATTACCCACTAAACAATGTCCCTAAGTACCACATCCAACCTTTCTTTATACACCCTCAGGGATGGTGACTCCACCACCTCCCTGGTCAACCCATTCCAATGCCCGATCACCCTTTCAGAGAAGAAATTTCTCCTCATCTCCAACCTGAACCTCCCCTGGCGCAACTTGCAGCCGTTCCCCCTTGTCCTGTCACTAGTTATCTGCGAGAAGAGACCGACCCCCAGCTCACCACAACTCCCTTTCAGGTAGTTGTAGAGGGCAATAAGGTCTGCCCTGAGCCTCCTCTTCTCCAGACTAAACAAGCCCAGTTCCTTCAGCCACTCCTCATCAGACCTGTGCTCCAGCCCCTTCACCAGCTTCGTTGCCCTTCTCTGGACACACTCCAGGGCCTCGATGTCTTTCTTGCGGTGAGGGGCCCAAAACTGGACACAGTACTCGAGGTGCGGCCTCACCAGGGCTGAGTACAGGGGGACAATCACCTCCCTGCTCCTGCTGGCCACACTATTCCTGATACCAGCCAAGATGCCATTGGCCTTCTGGGCCACCTGGGCACACTGCCGGCTCATGTCAGGCAAACGTTGACCAACACCCCCAGACCCACAAATGTAATCCACAGAACGATTATTTTTTAAAAGATTCCTGAAAATACATATGGACCACAGTACATTCAGAAAATTTCTACAGTATGTTGCTAAAAGCTGAATTGCTTCATTTTCTATTATAGTTAAACGGCACTAGTGCTTGTGAAAGTTATTGGACCTGACAACTTACATTTTGTGCCATTGACACCAACTGAATTTTATCAGTCTATTTAAATGCTAAAACTGACACCTAAGAACAGGAAACAAGCGCTTCAAGGAAATTCTTTTTGGTTATGTTTGCCTGTATTGTATCAGAATTTCACTAAATTTCCCCGACAGAAGTTATTTTATGCACTTACTAGAATAAGTGCGTTCAGGAACTCATGCAAACACATATAGGCATTAGTGAGCTGTCTACCTACTGCGTTTGTTGGGTGCATCCTGGCTAGAAAATTCTACTGGACTCTACTGTTACACTCATCTCCGGATGTTCAGGGAACTTTATCACACACTGCGTAACCAAGAAAGAAATTTGCCTGAAGATAATTCTGCTGCAGTATTTGCAATGTTATTTGCAGGAAAGCTTTCCCTCTATTTTGCTCAGACCAATCATCTAAGAGCCAAAAGCCTGTATAATTCTGAAAGGACATTTAGCCTAAAAATATTCAAGGAATATTTTACCTCCAGCAAAGAAAACTCAAGAATAGAGGATTCCCCCCCCCCCTCCAGTTGTGAGGGAAGGTTCAAATGTCAATCATCATTACACTATCTTTAAAAAACCAACTTGTTCTGTACAACAGTCTGAAATTCAAAAGATAAGACTTACTTCTCTGCAGGAGTAAACAGTGTGGTAAGTTTTAAAGTGGAAGCTGGGGAGGGTGGAGGGTTGATGTACATTCTCATCAAAAGCTTCATCCTCAAATACATTTCACAGTTCATTCATGCTGAGAAGCTGCTCTTACCTTCTGAACTTCCAGACTGATTGGCTGAACAAAATGTGTACAATCTGCTTTTAACTGTTTCAGTGCATTGCGCAGTGAGGAAAGCAGAATGCCAGAGGGATTTCCCTGATCTGAACAGCAGCCATCTTCACTGCTATTTTAATCTAAATTAATCAGCTCAGTTTGGCCATCACTAATTAAGAGCCTCTTTTCTTTCTGGAAATGCATCCATCAGCTGCATTACCATTTCAGCTATGGTTTAAACAACCCAATACTTAAATGAATCACTGTAAGGCATAGATCATAAGGCATATTACAACTCTCCCCATTCAGAAGTGTAATGAAGACAAGGCCTTGACATTTGAGAAGAGGATCAACAAAATATTTTAACTAAAGTCAGAAATAGAGCAAGGACTTTCTTATTCTACTCAAATCCCTCAGTCTTACATAATACCTAGCCAATTTTACAAAAGCAATGGATTCTGGGGGATTAAGAAAATAAATCTATCTTTACCACACTTTTTTTTCCCCTAGACATAGACTTGTTTATTTTTGCAAGGGATGACTGTGCAACCAAGTTTGTAGCTCAGTTATATCACTTTGCTCCCCACCTTCATATCCCTGCCTCATTCTTTGGGAACAGAATAAACAAACAGACCTTCAGCATTGTTGCTCAGAGTACTCTGCTGATTTATAGAGTGGATTTTGTAGCTGTGCTTCCTATCCCTGGTACAACACGCTTTTTTTTGTGAAGATGATGCATTAAGAAGAGTTTTTCCAATCAGCTGTTCTCTGCAACATCTAGATTTGTTTTAATGTAAGTTAATTAAGAAATCATTAATTTCCTTATGAGTAAAGTCATGTAGTTCCTTTCAATTTGCGTGATCATCTAAGTATAATTTAATACAAACAACTCAGAGATCCATATTTGGGGTTTATTCTATGAATATCCATAATTGGTTAATGATTTTAAAGCACTTTGAAGACAAGTAGCAGCAAATATTCTTGTCTATCATTTTGTTTAAACTTGCCAAGGGCTCTAATAACTGAAGCACCTTGCTGAGTGAATAAAATTGCTAGTTTCTCTACTAAAACATGTAAAATGTGACTCTAGGACAAAATCTTAATGAAAGAAGCAACAAAACCATAACATACATTTTTTTAAAAAAGGAGGGAGGAATAACTCCTGAGCACTATTGCTGGCAAATGGCACAGTGATTAGGCTTTGGGGTATTTTTGAAGTGGTCAGATGCTAGAAGAATTTTAAATAACAAAGATAAAAACATTTTTTTGTTGAGAATGCCATTTTATCAGGTTCCTTGATAACAACAGACACTACTAAAATACTGGTTTCTTTCCAGTGTTTTTTTAGACATAACTACAATAAAAGTTAGGCTTTTAAGCAAGTACCAGAGGAGAAAACCAATTTCTTTCAGGTGAGTATTTCCTCTAGAGATGATGTTGTCCTGGCAGTCCTCAGCTCCTGCTGGGCTGGGGCCTGGAGTCGTTCCCATCAGGACAGCATTAGGGACATAAGCCAAGCCCAGGCTTGACCTACATGCGCCGCAGGTCCAAAAGACTTAAGCTAGCCCTTGGGTAGCATCAAGAAGGAAAATACATTGGTCCATTCTGTCATGCTTCTGAGATAGGACACAGGTTATTTCTGCAGTGCAAGTTAAAACCTCTCAGTTCCTAAAATAATAACATTTTCTTTAGGGCATTAAAATCAAGGCAAATGAACATTTTATCCCATGCCGTGGGCCAGCAAAAGTGAACGTCCTGTCCCCCAGAACCAATGAATCACAGTGCATTCGGGGTCCAACTCAATTTTAAATGACTATTTAGCTAAACCTCTCACTAGTTTTTTTTGTGTGTGTTTGTGGTTCTGGTTTTGTTTTTTTTTTTTTTTTTAGTCTTCTATAGCACACCACATGGACACTAAGATCACACTCCTCTTCTGTTTTCATCCATATAACAACTCTCTATGTTGTATTAACCACCTACCTTTACACAGCATTTCTCCCAAGTATCCGCATACCACCTGTTTAACACATTCTGCGAACACACAGAAACATTTGTGCGTATCAAATTCCTTTACCTTTTAAGACTATTTATTCCCCCTTTCCTCCAACAACGGACATGGAAGCCTTCGTAACCAAGAAAATGCCAGTCTTTCAGAAAAAGAAGTTACAAAGAAGAAATGCAATGCCTACTTGCTGATTTTCAGACCTCTGTCTCTTCAAAAACTATTCCTCTCCTCCTATTTCAGAGAGGAAATTTTAACAGACAACATTTATTCCTGTGGACTGTATTTTATCATGGCAGCCCATTTCCCTTATCACCCTTTACATTCCTCTGCTTTCAGTTTTACAGCCTGAAGCGTCTGTCTCTATGCTAACGCTTCCCCAGGAATACTTCTTTTAATCTGTTGAATGGAGACCTACTTAAAAGCAAATTCAAAATGATGAAACCTCATTCCACATTCCCTGTAAGGAGCAACTACAGTAATGCAGATCTAACTGCCTTGAAGACATAGACTGGATTTGCCATCCAAGGGCTAGCTCTGCACTAAGGCTCTGCCCTGGAGTAAGCGCACAGCCTGAGCTAACAGCTGCTGTAACTAGGGGCACTGGCTGCACTCACCCCAGCATTAAACTGTGCTCACCACTGTCAGCACCAACCAGTGTGGTCCCTGCAAGCCAAATCTACCCTTTCACTGACAGCGCCACCAGGACATGCTCCAAACTCATCACAGCTTTGGCCAAGCCAGAGTCAGTTGCGTGCAGCAGCTCCTTTCCTAAGGGTCTCTGCTCTCCTAAGGCTCTTTCCAGTGAGCCTTTCTCTCCACCCAGGATACCTGTTCGCCATTCATGGGTGACACACCGACAGTGGCAGGCAGTTGAAGTGGGGATGGGCCACCGCCAGCTTCTCCAGCAGATTTCTCCAGCTCTGTCCCCAAGAGTGATAATGAGCACTATCCTCCAGGTCCCCTCCTGGAGCAGAGCTCCTCCACTGCCTCATCAGCTACTGTAAGCACCATTCACAGTATTTTCAGCAGGAGAAAAATTGCAGTCAACCCCCGTTTCTAGGTTGAAAATGTGATCTCTGTAGCATACAATGCAAGCAATTAGGCAATTCTATATATGACAGATTCACAGGAACTAGCTTATTAACATTTCATTCAGTAGAGGCAAGGTAGCTAAAAATTGCTCTAATTAGCAACTTTCTGGATTATGCAGAGGGTTGGTTTTTTTTGTGATAAAAACCCAAACGCTTGGGAGTCTATAGAATAATTAAATTTTTAGACCAGATGTGGAATCTCACAGTAAAGCTTCAAACTATGCTCCAAGTCATCCAGTTTATTCAAAACACATCTGTTCTACAGCATTATGTTCCTTCTAGTTGCAGCACCATATTTTAACACGCTGGCAACCTGGCAGAGATTTGTGAACATGAACCTCTGATTTAGTCCTGATTCTTCTTGTGACACAAAGTGATCGTCTCCATTCTCTGACCAGGATCAAACACTGAAGTGTTACCAAAAAGTGGCAAAATAATTCACTCTCTAAGACTTAATTTTGAAGTTTTAGGAAGTGAGCATTCTTTATTACAGCGCTGGGTGCACAGGGGATAGCTCCACCTAACATGTGCACCTGAAGACAAGAACTGCTCTGTGTTTGTACTACATTAACATACATATTCATTATATTTCCAAGTAATGCTTATCATATTCATGGATTTTCCGGGAACTCATTGTCATATGTTAATGTCCTTCGTGCATGCTTGTTGACACCTCTGGGTGGTTGTCGGGGGTCTTCAGATGAAGGCTTGTACTCTTCTTCACTGGGTTAGCTCACTGACCTTTACTTCTGTGCAAACTCAGTCCTGGAATCACTTATACCACGTCCTTCAAGGCTGCTTTTATGCTAATCTTGTAACTTTCTGATTTTTATAGTTCTGTGCATCTGCTCTTCCAAGGCCAAGTCATCTAAAATGAAATTATTCCCAAGCTTCTTATCTTACAAGTATTCTACATATTTTCTAAGTTATAATAGTTTCCTGGTTGTTTCATTACATCTATTGAGCAGTGGCTCTAACTGCTTGAATTGATCTTAGCATTTCAATATTCACCGGTATCAGAAGGAGGGTCTGTTAGCAGAACAGAGAAATCATTCTTGCTCTGAATCCACACAATAAGCTACAAGGCTTATTTTAGAGCAGAGGTTGTGTAATTATTTAAGAGTTCAGAGTGGAGAGTTCTATCATACCTCAGCATCTTCAAAATTTATCAAAAGCTTCAAGTAGATTAGGAAATGCAATTCACAGTAAGTTTAGGCCAGACCTTTTTCCATTTACAAACTTGTTTTCCTATACCTCATCTAATAGCAACTAAAATAAACAAAAGTATCCGGAAATTCAAGGGAGAGATTTATGAGAGTATGAATGGCAATAGCTGGGCCTTGTCTTAGCCAGCAATTCTGACAGATACACACAGTGCAAAGTGTGAAATTTACTCAAACTTTGCCTGGATGCAAGTGTTGAGGTTTAATTCTTTGAGGACAATAATCTTCTACAACAAAAAAACTGAAGCAAGAGAAATAAAGCAGAGGAAGGAAGGATCATCACATACCTTTAGACATGTACCATTTTGAGAGTTGGTTTAAGTGAAATAGAACCAAATTTCCCTTTTTAAAAATTTCATTTCAGTAACATTTCAATTGTCATGATTCAGCAGTAGTTTAACAAATGCTAATTTGAGACCCTTCACACACTTTTTTTTTTTTTT
>VWZZ01006212.1:328118-495947 GCA_013399095.1 Psophia crepitans
TTTTTAAGTGATTGCCTTCTCTTTTCAGATGGCAGAGCAATGGAAGCTGGTGGTGGTACAGAACACTCTCTTCCTTCTGTGCTGGGGAGAAGACTTACAGCAGCTCCTACAAAGTCATTTGGGAAAATCCTCCTATTCATCAGGCTCAGCACCAGCCTCCTGCTCCAGAGCATGCTGCATCAGGGGTATTCAAGGATTCACGTCTGGGTGTTTGAAAAGATTCTCCTGATCCTGCCTACGATTCCCCAGTATCTGATCAAGACTATGGGATGTATGTAACCACGAGGAGGCTATGGTACATCAGATGAGTTTCATAGTCCCTTATACTCACGAGCCCCATGCCATCTGGCACAGACATGCCGACACACCTGCCTGCACCCGCAGCACCTGAGCACCAAACTCCAATAGCTCTCCCACCAAGCAGCCCTCGTCTGCTGAGAGCTGCAATGGCAAGTTCCTTTCTCTGTGCTCAGAGGGAGAGAAAGAGCCAGTGCTTGCATAAAAAGCAATTATCACTTTCAGAAAAAAACAAACCTCAACTACATTAATCTCAATGTTTATTGTTAATCATTACTAATTCATTTTGGGTGCACTGCATTATAATTGCAAAGCCATTCAGTATTCATAAGAGCTGGGAACACAGACTGAGGTCCTTGCACACTGCCTGAGAAGAATGTAAATGTTGTGGCTCCCTCTTTAATGGTGAGGTTTGGCTTTGTGCCCCAGGAGCAGAAGAGTAAACTCTCCTGTGTGCAGTGACACACTCTCTGCTTGTACGTGGAGCCCCAGAAAACAGTGCCTTAGGGAACAGGACAAAGCCTGGAAATCCTTGCAGACCTGCACCATGTTTCACCTTCCTCAAAGGTTACTTGGTGAAATTTGAACAGGACAAGGTAACTTCTAACACAACACAAGCTGCCCTGTAGGCACCATTCACCTCCTGCCACCTTGTCACCACATGCCACCACACCGGAGATCTCCCTTTATCCCTATCTCCCCTCATCCCCCTCAATATACGCTGGAATCGAGCGTTACCTCAACTAATGTAATGAAACAGAAACAACTCTGGTGTCCTCCAACACTGGTAGCAGGGCCTGACACCCTTCTCCAAAGAGCAGCTGACCGGTTCACCCTGCTTGCAAGCTCTCCTCCTGCCTGGAAGTCTTTTGCCCTTCAAGCTGAGAATCACAACTTTGGGTTGACTTCCATCACCACCATCTTATTCATTGCAATAAGCACAACCAGGTCTTTGAGCAACAGATCACCTGTAAGCTACAGCCCTGTGTCCACACATAGACTCCCAGCAATTTTCTCACATCTCTGCAAGTGAAAAAGACGCCCTTTGCTAAAAAAAACCCAACCAAACAATCCACAAAAACTCAGGAAAGCTGGTGCAAAGGCGCTCTCCCAAAATTTCTTCTGAAGTCACCCAATCTGTTATACGGTAACGATGCCATCACTCTAAACATGAATTAACAGGGCTCATGCTGAAATTTGAGGGGAAGGATTGCCTTTCTGTGTTGATTCCCAGCAATAAACCTGTGCTTTAGTTTTGTACATCACAATTCTCCAGTGAGATCCAAAGAGGACTAACACACATTTCAGGTCTATAGCTTTCCCAAATTAAAAAAAGAACAAAACAAGAAACCCCACGAAAACCGAACTGTATGCGCACCACCATATAATTTTCATGCTCCCTCCCCTCACTTCTGCTTTCCCCATTTCATTTACAGAACTGCCAAAGGAAAGAAGCCTCACTTGGTATAGAAAAGACAATTCCAGAAGAGTTTGTATCCATCTCCTGCTAAAACTCCACAGCAGTAACCAAGTACTATGCCTTCAGGAGAAAACAGGTGTCACCAAAACTAGTTCCCGTGATCTAACTGAGTATCTGCTTTCTAAATACTGCATCTTGAGTGACTATATTTTTAATAACAGAAGGAATACTCTGTAGCTCTGTTTTTAGCAAGTGAAAGATCGTTCTCGGGTCATTTTGATGCAGTCAGCTCTTGGCTATGATATTGCTTCCCTGACAGCAATTAACTACGGTCAGCGATATAATTTTCCCCTTTTTAAATTACAGTGTAGAAACATTGCATAGAGGAGCACATAAAGTGTGTGAAATTTAGCAGTGACCCAGGAGTTCAATCATTAAGCACACAAGGGGGCATATTCTCCTCACTCTGAGTGCATTTCCCATTAATGCTAATAGCACACTGAAAAGAAAATATACTCCATAAACTTTCATTACTCACTTTCTCCCTTGGTCTTTGACAAATGAGTTGCTGACATAGACTCAGAGGTAGGCAATACATCCGCTTCCCTCTACGCCAGTGCTATAGAAAACCAAAAAAAGGTTTTTCTTGCAAGTGTAGACAGTTCTACATCTCACACAGTAGATTTGATTAAATCCTGCTCTTAAGCCATTCAATTCCAGTCAGTATTTGAGTGGGACTCACAGACTAAAACACTGCCAGAAAGGACAGTTGTCTGTCTTCCCTACCCACCTGCTGTTCTCACACTGCCCCCTGCGTTGCATCAGCCGTGGTACTTGTCTGATCCCTTGGAGAGTCAATTCACCCCATTAACTGAGCAGAAAAATAAGAATTTCTCTTCTAGCCTAGCAGAAAACTTTAGTATCTCTAAACTTATCATTCTCAAAGATAAATTTTTCCAGTCAGCTGGTATCCTCACGGCATTCCAAGTGTATAATTACTTCCTGGCTGTTCACATTCCCATAGCACGTCTCTGTAAGATAGAGATTTTTTTTTTTTCTTCCCTGTGTGTCCTAAGCCAACAGTGAAAGAGCTGCCACATGTTACTCTACCAGTGGTCAAATGCTGATAAATAAGGTAGCTCTGAACAATGAGAAATATTGGTTCAAAAAGAGGAAAAATTGCAGTGCTTTTGAGTATCATTACACAATTCGCACACAAATGGGAGATCTGGTCCCATTTTTCACAGGCATGAGGGACTTGTGAAGTTGTGACAACCTGTCAGGGTGGAAGATTCAGAAATAAAGGCAGTTATGGGACAAGACAGTCACCAGAGCTGTAAACAGAGCAGCAGTCCCTGCTAGCAGAAGAAAAGGGAATTTTGGGAGGGCTACCCAGAATGAAGGCTTCCTGCCTCCTGCAATGCCAACAGCTGCTGTCAGAGCTTGGAGCTGAAGCTGTAATCCTTGGTCTGTCCTTGTGGCCCAGGGCTGAGCAGGACACTCAGTGCTGGCCCACAAGCCCTGTTTGCTCCAACTGTACAGCCCATGCCTGCCCCTGCCTGCCCATTCTCTGCAGAGGAATGGGAAGTGCAGGCAGAGGCAACGTGCTCCATGGCACTTCTGCAAGTTCTGCCCCTCACCTTCCCACATCTGTTCTTGGCCTCAGCCTCATTTTCTCTTCCCTCCTCAGCTGCTAACCAGGCTGGCTAACAGGGTTGTTTTGGGGAAAAGAAAGCCAGGAAGAGCACATCTAAACTAGATGCACAACAGCATTTGCTTTATAGAAGTCTTTGCTTTTGTTAAGGTGCAAACACCACCTTTAGTTCTTTGACTGCTGGATTTTACAGGGGAAGGAAAAGAAGTTTCTTGGAAAACTGACTGGACATAGGAGGCTATATAGACAAATGTGGGTTCATGGAAGTCTCAACAAATAGAGGGAAAAACAAGTCTGAATGTGCCGTACCAATAGTGTTCCATGCCTCAGGTTTTCCATCACCTGGAACCCACAGAGTTCCTTCCTTCAAAGTCACACTGGCTCCACAGAATTCAATTTATTAAACACAGTAGTCTCACACTGACAAAATTCAGTTTTATCCACAGTAATGAGAAGTGTTGAACCAGGTCTAACTTCTTGAACTTGATCATCCCCCCCTTCCAATCTACATTTCTGTATATTGGAAAAATGCCCATGTAAGACAACAAAAGAAAAAAAAAAATCCCACCTTCTCCTAGATTTTCTGGCTTCCAAAGCCTGCCAAGCTCCCCACACAGCCATTCTACCCATCTCTTCCCTGTAAGCTCCCAGGTCACCAGCTCATAAACTATGCCCAAGTCCTTGACACAGCACATCTGCCTCCACTAAAACAAGACAATTGAAACACAGATTTCTTATTATCAATACACTTACAAGCTGGTTGTTCAAAGCCCTTTCAGTTCTCCTGAGAGATGAAAAGAGTTTGAATCAAAATATGCAAGTCTAAAACAACTCCACAGCCTCAGACAATCAGTCTTTATTCTAAAGTAACATCTACAGTCCACCAGGATTTTGTACCAGATTTAAGACTAGCAGGGAGTCAAACCTAAGCAATACATTTAGTTCAGCTTCACAGCACTCCTACCCTCTGCAAGCCTGATCCACCTGCACAGCTATACAAACTCTCTGGCACACAACTCAAAATTTTCACTAGACTAAAACAACCAGCAAGTCTCTTTACAACTAAATATCCTACTAAAGAAAAAGCAATTAAAAAAAAAAGGTTTCAGAAGCACTCAAAATACTTTAAAAAGGGTTTGAAACTCACACATGTAAATCTTTACTGGAAGACATCTGGAGAAATAAACAGACTACTAAATAAATAGACTTATTTGATAATAAGACAAACATACCTGAAACAGCTCTACTGCATTTGAGCATTCCTCCAAGCCATTCAAGGGTGCCAGCATAGACAGACATTGCACTTACCCTTTGTCAGCCTTTTCTTGCCTGGTATTCAGTGTCCTGTGCATTAGCACTCAGCTCAGGTGCTCACCTAGCAGCAAAAGCCACTCCTAACAAAGGGCAATTTTTTTCACAAACACATTTTTTTCAAGTGGAAATGTTGCATAATGAGCAAATCTCAACAACAAGACTAATGTTATATTGGTAAACATAAGTTTAGCATCTAGCAAAGAAACACAAACACCCTAACCACACTTATATTAAAACACACTGCAACACAGGCACTTATCGACCTGGAATATATATCACAGGTTTAATGGAAACAGCTGCAAATAGACTCCAAACAGGTGGGCTGAGTTCTGGGAGGTTTGCTTATTGGCAAACGAGCCTTCATTACAGCAAGGCTCTCTACTTGTTGAAGCTGGAGGTGATCAGAGCCTGGGGGTGCAGAGCTAGGGCAGCAAGTGAGCAAGCACTCAGTGCAGGTGTCCCTAATGGCCCACTTCTTCAACCAGCCATTGCCCTTTCAAGCAAGTGCTGTCAGACACTTGGTTTTGCCATCAGGCAGAGCGCCTGTCTCCTTGCGCAGGGGCAGCAGGCAGAGCTGCTCTTCCCACTCCCTCTCAGCCAGCAAGCACCTGCCTGTCTGATCCCTGACTCCTTTTGCTGTGTGTATGCAGCACCCTTTCATTTTAGGAGGGCTCATGCCACATCAAAGGAAAAAGAAAGGTTCCTTTGAATTCAAACACTTTCTGCAGCACACATATGTGTACAGAAAAGGAAAGCTTTACAGAAGTAACAATTGCTGTCCATTATCACGAACAGATTCCTCTTAAAATTCACCTGCTACCCAAGAACTTGTAGAAAGTGCTGATGCTGTGAAACCAATACCTACATGAGCACTTTTCATATCAAGCAGGTCCTCAGAAACCACCAATAAACTAGGAGTTGGTGCTGTCTGGTGTTGAAGGTTGGGGTTGGTTTTTTGTTTGTTTTGGCTTTGTTTTGAAGGTTTTTTGGTGTGGTGGGTTTTTTTTTGCCAACTGTAGGTCAAAATTAATTGTTTTAATTAAATAACTTGACTTTTAAAAGTTCTGAAATCCATAAAATCTCTGAAAGGTTCAGGACTTCAGAAAACCAGATTATTCATTTTCAGGTCTCCTAGCTATTAACACGGATAATTTTAAAAAATATTTTTGTTTGACTTACTTCAGCAGCTATTTTAGGAGCTATTTTGTAGTCTATCCTGACACTTGATCAATTCAAATCAGTGTTAAACCTATCACTTTCACCAACAGTACCTTCACTCCAAATTGAAAAGTGAGGATCTTATATATTTATTCACTGAGCTTAGTTCTTGTAAGGTGATGCTTTGACTTGTGATACAGCACATGTGCTAGAGATTAACTGGAAACTACTTTTAAATATTCAGTATTCTGTGTGATAGTATCAATGATCAAAGATGCAGAAAAATTCTACTTATTAATTAATAATCCAGGCTTTAAACCACAGATACAGAAGAACCAGAAATAGGAAGCTGTCAGTCATGAAACATAAATCAGCATTTTCCATTTCTTTTCCCACCTTGCTAATCACAAACAGTAATGAACCATAGACAAAAAACTTAATGGCTTCTTGAGGGAAAAAATCAATGCCAAACTGGCCTATTTAACCAATAGATAGTAATTGTCTAAAGAACATTGCCTCAACTTCAGTTTTCCGACTAATTACTGTAACAGGGAAGGCATGAAACTACGAATGAAGAGAGAAGGGATTCATGATATTTTTTACAGCAAAACCTACAAGGGAAATTGAAAATCCTAGTCATACTTACATTGATGTTGATATTCACAGCAGATTTTCCAAACTGCATGAATTTTTATCACAGATCACTCGCATACAAATATTTACTTTCTTAATGGACATTTTTCCTTGAATGAATGCTAAAATGTGTACCGAAGCAGAAGGTTATAAGTTAATTGCTATTGTCATTTATACTCAATTACTGCCTACACTAAAGCTGTCATCAGTAAAGGCAAGAAAGAGAAATACCACCACTAATGGTGAATTTCCTGGCTTTTATCACTGTGTCAAAACATTATCATTCTGTAATCACAGGCTTTCACACAAAATAGCTAAAATGGCAGCTAAATCCCCATGCAAAGCATTTTTAAATATCAGTTTAGTGATGGGAAGGAGCAGGATTAAGCACTTAAACACTGCTTAAACTTTTAGCAAGCTAGTACTTACAGGAACTCCTAACCTAAGCATGGGCTACCCTTTCCATTGTATGAGGAACCAGGCTCCTTTGAGGGTCTTCTGAATGGCTACACTCTGTGTAGGCAGCAGGAGGAAGGTGGGAAAGGCAAAGAGGACTCATCCTGTAACACAGGAAATTTGGCTCTTCACTGCCATGAAGCCTTTCCTAGAACTCAGCTTCAAAATTTAAGGACCAGGAATCCTGGCATTCATCAAAAACACACAAACCCAAGTTTATGCTGCTTTCCTGTGCCTCAGGTTTCTAAACCCAAGGTAACCTTGAAATGCTCTTGCAACAGACACCAGGGTTGCTCTTTGGCTTTGTGAATATTAAAGCCATCTCTATTACATGATGAACCTCACCTAAAGATGCTGAAAGAGATCTGGACCAGAGTACCTCTTGGGGTATGTTCTCCTGGGAAAGCGGAACACACACTCAAATCTCACTTCATAAAGATGGAGTTTCACCACTAAACCAGACCAGTGCTCCAGCCTCTTGGGAGAGGAATTTCCTCCTCAGGCTCCACAAATCTAGCTCATGGTTTCCTTAGCACCTGCCTAGACTCTTAATATTCTGTGAACCACCTTAACTTCTAAAATAAGGTGAAATGAAATGTGTTGCATATATTTCACTTCAGTGGATTATCTTAAAGGTGTCAAATTTATGAATGAGTTTGACCATTCTGCTGCATAAATATTTCAACAGAAAAAATTCAACACCAGTTCCACAGCTGAATTCATCAACTCCTTTCCATTTCAGTGCCATGCTTTCCTCTCTATCACAGTTCAGCCCCGAAACAAAGTATCTCAGACATAACGGAGTGCACAAGGGAGAATACACCATAGTGTTAATGGATTATGACAGCAGATAATGATGCATCAATGTATTATTATATTAATAGATCCACAGGTACCCAAGGCTGCAATCATTAAAAAGCAGCTGAATCTACCCATCCAATTGTGCATGGATCACACACTTCCAGATACGGACATTTTTGTATGGCATTTGCAAATCCCCCAGAAGTCAGATTAGCATTTGTTATTTTTAATCACATTAGGGAAGCACACACACTTACTGTACTTCTGCTCATGTGTAACCTGCTCTCCACACAGGAGGCTCTGCTCCTGTTGGTAGACCTTCGTATTTCCTATTTAGATTTGCTTTCTGGAGAAACCACTAGTGCTCACAGCAAAACTTCACCAAGACACAGGGCCGCTTCTAAGAAGCAGTGTTTATTACAGATATATTTATATGCCTCAGCAGCTCTTTCCCCTCAAGCCACTCAGACATGATTCCTTCCCTAGAAATGAAGCATGAAAGTGTGGGAAACTATTCACAGCTTGATGACTGCATTTCCTTAGCTCTGCGAGCCAAATTACTAGGAATGTGTGAATACACAGAAAGCTCATTTACAAATTAGGCTGTTAGAAAACTTGGATCCAAAGAAGAGGCATCTGTGTGTTCTCTGCATTACAAATACTCATGTTAGGTTGCCTAAAACTGCTTGTTTCTTTAGGTACTGGACAATAGTAATTTATTAAGATGATTTGTTAGATACTTGTATCTTAAAAAAAGAAAAGGCAGAGCAATTTGCAAATCGTAATTTATTCTGCTTCTGAAATGTCCAAGGAATATCACTGTGTCAAACCATGAAACCATTACCAGACTCCTTGGGTACGGAAACCAGAGCAGGACAAGAGGGTATGTGTTACTGTACAGTTCCCAGATTGGGTGTTGGAGCACGTCCAACATTGACCACTTCTACTCCAAATTTCAGGATGAGCCTCTCTGTCCCCAGTGAAAAGGCAATGATA
Organism: Psophia crepitans; assembly: GCA_013399095.1. NCBI lineage: Eukaryota > Metazoa > Chordata > Aves > Gruiformes > Psophiidae > Psophia > Psophia crepitans. The sequence goes on from VWZZ01006212.1 coordinate 336,848, forward strand.
AGAGAGGTGTGTAACTGATACATTCCCCCCACTGGCCTTACAAGCAGTACTGCAGTTTTCAAAGTACTTGCTGTAGCACCAAAGAAAAACTAACCTTATAAACCTAAAAAAAGAATTCAGCCAAACAGCTGAAATCTTGCATTAAATCCTGCTAATGAGCAAACTTCCAACAAGTGTTAATTTATGGTGCTTATAGCTGTGACTACCAAATCCTCTGAGTACTCTACACACAGAGATTAAAGCCTGCCAAGCCAACGTGAGTTAGGGTTTAGTTACTAACTCATTAAAATACATGGAATTGACATGGGTGAATTTCCTTGTCAGCTTTCCTAATGACAGCTTTTGTGTTTATGCTACACAGATTTTACACATGACTAAACAAACATCACATCTGACATCCAAGTTTTCAGACTTTGTTTCTTTACTTAGAACCAATGTTGTCACCAATACTGCATGTATTACAGATCATGGCAAATGAGGAGCTGGAACCAATTTCATTGTAAGAACCACTTCTTTGTCTGAATTAATTCTCAGAGTAATGAGCAATTTACTTCAGTATTAGAAGGAGTGATAGGCACCAGAACTTGCAGCAAATCATCACTAAAACCCACAGATGTTTTATTCACACTATCAAAGAAAATTTAAGCCTAATGCATCTGAGTGAAAGCCAGGCTTTCACTGAGGAAACAGTAAAATACATATTTTAACTGAGGGGCTTTTATAGGTCTATGCTGGTGGTACAAACTGCCCCAAATTGGGTCTAACCTTCACAGATGAAGAATAACTGAACTGAATTATATTGTACCATATTTTTCAAAGGCAAAAACCTTGAATGGCATCATTTTCTGTTAGTTTATGTTGTTAGAAGAGCAAGTATTTTAATTTGAAACTTGATAATGAGAGAAAGTCAGGTAGCTTGTGGAATCCCATCCTGACCTCATGTTTGTTTGATTTGTAAGCTGGCGTAGGCTTTTACCCCCAGCTGAATCTCATCACCTCAGAAACTCTCAGTCCCCACATTCTGTCTCAAGTCAAAGACACAAACGTGGTTTGGGAATTTTGTTCACGTGGAATCACAGACTGCTCATTTACAAACTATTACGATACAATGGATATCCCCCTATACACTTTTCAAGCATAAATCCTTTGGTTAAAACCTAAAACATGTTTTGAAAACTACCTTGCTTTTGAGAAAACAGCAGCAAACTTTTTTATCAGAAATTCTGAGAATTCATTCTGAATAAACAGAATTTTCTTTTCAGCATTATATCATGAGTTTCACATTATTGTATGTGATATTGACATTGAGCACTGACATACAAAAGCCTTTATATTATCTTTAATAAGGAAAGACATTGCTATCCAGAAACAATTGAAAACCTCTTTAACTTACCTTCTTCTAGATCAAGGTTTTCTGCACTGTATTTTCACAAGCGCCTTCCAGGCAGCGCCATCTTGTTCTCCAGGTCCCCTCAGGAGTGCTGAGGGTGGTTGCAGCTCCTCCCTGTGCAGGGCGGTTTGAATTCCCTCTTCCACTCTTCTCATTTCATCCTCCCAAGAGCCTGAATTCTTCCCAGGATGTAAAGCCAACATCCTTTTTGAACCAAGTAGGACATGTGGAAACTAAAATGTCCACCAGTGCCTTGGGTGTCCGTGCCAGGCGCTGGCCGCGGGGCTGTGGGGCGGGCTCTGTGAGGAGAGGCTGGCGCTGCCCCGCGCTGGACTCAGCCGGTTCCAGGCGGTTCTGCAGCTGCCCCACTGCTGGGCACAGCTGAGCGCCTCAGGGAAGCTGGTGGCACCCCTGGAAAAGCCTATTTCTGTCAGGGTAAAAGGCTGCTTGGGCGTGAGGAAAAAAAAGTGAGAAAATAATCCTGTAATGCCAGGAGGGGGAGTGGGAGAGCGGCTGGATGGGCAGCTGGCCAAGGCCAACGCACCAGAGGAATTCAGAGATTTTTGATGTATTGTGTTTCATTTTTCTCACAGCTGCTGTATTTAAGAACAGCAAAGAGAAGAGAAGGGGCAACAATCTCCTTACATATATATTCAGAACACCAGGTTAATTCCAGTATCAGGTAGTGGTTCATACTACTGGCTCGGTTTCACCATGGCCATGAAAAGGAAACAAATGCTTTCCTGACGTTGCTGACACCCATACGGACACTGCTGTTAGGCTTTATCTCCCGTCACAGGACTTCGTCCCAAAAAACCCGTAATCCCTGTAGATCAGCATTTGCCTTTCCAGGTTCTTCCCACATCAGGCATGCCTCCTGGTCTAGTTCAAGTCTTTCTCATGAATCAGCAACTGAAGATCACCTCAGCCCAGACAGCAGTCTCCACCATAACCTTTTAAAAATTCTGCTTTTAATTAATTGGCTTATCTCTCTCACACAAATGTTGCAAGACTGTAAGTTGGGGAGACCAGGAACAGAGGAAAGGTCAGGGCAGTCTCTGCTGCTTCCTTAAACAGGCACTAGAAAAGACGTGAAAGGTAAGTGTGATGGCAAAGCCCGCAGCGAAGGTGCAGAATGACATTTCAAACTCTATTTTTGACACATGGTGTTTCAGTAAACAGATATGTTTCTGTCTGGAAATACACCATGTGGTCTTCCAGCATGAGCCCTCTTTGCTTTGCTCGTTCTCACGAGCTGGCAACAGCAAGACGAACTTCTGCGTGGTCAGTAGATGTACTCTTTGCTTATGACACAAACAAGTTCACCGTTAAATGCCCATCCTTCAAAGATTTGATTTTGGCTCATAGGAAAAAGAGCACCAGTTATGTGTGTGGGAAATGTGAAGTGCTCAGACAGAACATAACACTGCGATGAGTCATGTCCTCCACCCAGTCTTGTCCCACCGCTTCCGTATGAGGGAGTACGGTCCATTTGCACCAAATGTATAGGACCTCGAAAATGCCAGAAGTCCCTTTGCCTCTGAGAGAGCAAAGCTATGAGACGCTTGGGTAAACTAACCAGGCAGAGACTATCAGGACTAAGCAGGGAACAGATCTTGTATTTTAACAGCTGAAATACAAAACTTCTGAGTTAGCTAGGGATTAATCTAAAATCCTTGGCTTGAATTAAAAAAAAGTGGGTTTGGTGGTTTTTTGTTTGCATTTTTTTTGGTATTTTTTAAAAACTACTGCTTGAAATATTTAAGATAAATGTAATTTCCAAATTGTTATTTAGAAGTTATTGTGAAATGCTTTAATATTTTCAAAAGCCATCTATTAAATTTTCTAGTCAAAACCTATTTGCCTAGAACTATCTAGATCTGTATAACTATTGAGACTCTCCAACCAATATTTAGGTTTCACTTCAGGCTTGGGACAGCGAAGGGCAAATCTGGCTGCATCGAAACCATCAGCAACTGAGTGAGGATGCGGAGGCATCATGGTGGAAGTGGCAGGCAGAGCAGTGCTGGCAGGCATGCGGTAACACCAGATCAGTGAGTTTCATTTATTTTTATTTTCTTCACTGGTCTCTAAGGACCGAGGTATCGTGAAGGTCTATAAATTGCAGTTTCCTCATTGCAGTGTCAGGGTTTTCCTGCCATGCATGCTCAAGGAGGACAGAAACTCCTGAAGCACATTTTTACAGTCACTCTGTTTAATGCCACATTAATAATGGACTTTGTTTAGGCTTTGCGGATATTTTAATAACCATACACTAATTCTATGAATTACAGGTCACATCTTATAATATATATATATTCAGAATTGCTTGAGACTATCCTAAAAAACTGAGGCCTTTAGTTAGGAAAAAAATTACCTTAGTCTCTTTATGGGCTTCTAAAAATATCTCATAGAATCTCTCTATCTACATGTTTAAGCTGTATGAATATCTTAGCAAAACAAGTATCTTTTGATAAGGTAGAAACAATTTCTCAACTTCATATATATGAAATGCAAGTGGGTTTTTTTGACTGTCAAAGAAGTATAATTTTGGGAACCTCAGCTATTCCCTAGTCAACAGCACCAAGACAGCTGTTAAAGCTTATTTATGGCAAAGTACCAACATGTTTTCTTTGACTTTGTACAAAGCAGGGTAGAATTGGTCTGGCTCTCTGTATTTTTTGTTCCTAATGGAGAGTTGAGACCATTTGACCAAGAAATTTCAGAAAAAGTAAAAAAGCCGCTGAAAATTATCTTAAGAGCAGTGTCAGACAACCAGCCCTCACAACAAATGCTGTGTCTGGTACATGGCACTCATCTACATTTTTTTTAATATACACTGGAAAATTTTACTCAGAAAATTTCAAAGGTGACAAACATTTTATTAGCCCACAAATAAATAGCAAATTAGTTGGAAAAAGAATTTAAACAAATAGTACTTTTAGGAAGGCCCCCCAGAAGGTCTAATCTAGAAAAATCGAAAGCATCAGTAGAAATGGAAGGTTCTTGTCCCAACCTGCCTTTGTAACCAGGCCTGACTAAATCACAGCACAAGTGGGGAACTAACTTGAGTGTTGAGTACCCATTTAGTGATATCTTAAGGTCAGTTTAAACTCAACCATATCTTACCTGAATGTCTAAAATGTGTATCTATAATATATAAAAGCTGATAAATTACTTCAGCGGTTTCTGCACAGGACCTGTACTGGCTTATGTATTACATCAGTTGAATCATTGCAAATAACATGCGACCTCAAAAGACACAATTTTTTTGTTAATTGTTCAAAAAGAGATTTAAAGAAATAATTCAAGACTTTCATGGGACCACTTAATTATGACATGGACAACATCTTCCTAAAGCCACAAACAAAATTCATTAATTGATTTTCATATTTGCATGCAACTTACATTTGAGGGAATATTTTAATTTAGTTAAGCTCCTCACCATTGAAAGATGTTAGTGTAATCCTAATGATCTAGTAGTGAAATTGGAAATGAAGCACAAACTCAGCTTTAGATGTCAAACACATAGCAAATGGAATAATTTGTAATTCCTATGATTTGAGTTGGATACAAATCAGAGACCTTTAGCTGCAACGTTGTATTTATTTACCAGTAATCTCAGACAATCAATAGTATCTTAGAAGAAAGCCATGTGTGCCCTGTATCCTTCAATTCATCTGACATTATCCCTTATCGTCTGATAAGGACTTTTAATTGCTCGCAGCTGGGATTTTTAAGGATATGAGCCTGCATCAAGTTGTCATAAAAAAACAGAAATGGAAAAAAGTCTCAAGATAAAAAAAGCATGTATGCTTTTGATCATGGGTAGGGTTAAAATACATTGTTTTCTCTGTAAAAAGTCCTAGAAAATTAAGGGGGCAACATCTTGCTGTACAATAAAAGAATCAGGATTGCATGGGGAAAAAAGGATGGGTTTGCTTATGAAGTATTTGCTCAGGGCACTAAATTAGAGTTCTTCTAGTGAATTTAATTATATTTTCTAACTTTTGAAGAGCCTGGGCTTACAATCTGTGCAACTTTTGCATTGTGTCACACAGCACGTTTTCATGCAAATGCTACAGTGTCTCACTAGCGAGGTTCAGAAATCAAACATTCTTCAGAGGGCACTTCATTCTCCTGTCTCGTTCCTATGCAGCGTTTTGCTGCTGGGTGACACAGGCCTCCCCATGCCCACCCCAGAAGGTCTCCTGCTTTCCCTGCTGTTCCCTCACATTGTGGGTTTTCCCCACAATCTCTGCACAGAGATGCCTTTTGGCTCCCAGATCAGACTCTTCTCTAGCAGGTCTTCCTACCTGAGGGTTCCTTCTAGATTCTTCATTTGATATGCCCTCCAGTTTAGATCCTTAATTTAACTACTGCCTAGATCTTAGACATTTAAATCATCAGTCTACCTCCTCCGCTCCACCCTCATCCTCACAGCTCTAGGAACACCTAAAGCAAAGAAATCCCTTTTTCTTTTGTGAGTTACACAGGCTTTCCTTCTCCCCAGTCCCAGCCGTGCATCTACTGTTAGGAGCTGAAGCCAGAAGTTTTGCTCATTGTCCAAACTGGCTGTGATCACAGTCATACTGAGCCCAGATAAAGAGCAACGTCTGATGAATTACACTCAGAGCTTTGCTACCTTACAGCTACCCTGAACTGCAGGAACCAAGCGTCACTCTAACACAACCCTTCAGTGCAGTGCAGCTTTCACAGCAACAAGCATCTTGGTGCACGTGCCCTCACTGCCTCTGAAATACAGGTTTGAAGTATCTCAAGTCAGACACTCCAAAAATAACCCACTTTGAAAGATAGTGCCTTTCTCTGAAAACATAGCTCTTCTCTATAGCTCTTCAAAGGCAGAAGTGGCATAAGGTTTTTCAAAACAGAGTTGCTACCTAGCTTCATTTCTAATATACTAACCATAAGTATATCAATTCTCAGTAAGTGAAATGAGTGACAGGATTTACAAAGAATGTTAGCTCTGAAATACTGCACTGTCTCATGGTTTGAAGAAGCAATTAAACTTGATAGAGTGGGGAGAACAAATAATCCCAAAGAGGAAAGCATACTTTTAGTTTTCAATGTAAACCAAAAAAAAACCCCAAAGCCCTAAGAACGATGTGGTAACATATAGATATAAATCATACACGCTCTTTCTGCTTCTGTATAATTTTGCTGCATTGCTTAATATGAAGCATTTGAAGTGAAGAGTTGACACTAACTGCCACTGAACCTGCATCTCATCCTTTCTCATAAATTAGCAGAACTGTAAAGCTGCAACCATTACAAGCTTTTTAAACACTTAAAATATGCCATTTATTATTTTCCCCCTTTGGCCAGCAAGTTAGTTCTGCAAATACTGCAAACTGATTCCAGTAGAGAAGAGAGAGGTTGGTACTTCTCTGGTATGACCTTCTCTATTTAGAAAGGTTTTCTCTGCAGCAGAAATTTGTCATCAGAGCGCTAGTTCCAGCTACTGTGCCAGAATATTCTGTTTCCAGCCAAAACATCACATCTGTACTTTTGAATTAACCTTTTCGGCTTAACTTAAGGTCACTTCTTTTTCTCCTTCAGTGTCATCTAGCCACTTACCTCACAATCCCCGGAACCTTCCAGTTCCTACCACGTTTCATTTCCCTTCACATCTCCTCAAATGTCTTTTCAGTCTTTTTGCATTTCTAGTCAACTCTCTCCTGACTGATACTCTGGTTTCTGTAGGTCTTGACTGGTTTTCCTTCTGCTCACACGTTTCATGCTGCAGACGGCTGTGCAAGCTCTTCTTTATGACTGCAGAACTAGATTCGAAAAGACTGTACCTCAGATCTGAACACAGACATCATTGCCTGGGAGTGACACCTCCAAATGTGCATTGCCTGGTGTGTCCCCAGAGGGCAGGCTCCCACACTAGCCTCCACCACAGCCTGAGTGTCCAGACAGAGCCCTGAGGTCCTGTGTGCAAGCCCAGCAGTCCCTTTTCCTTGATCCTCCCTGACAAACCTCCAGAGCCAATGAAGACACCACAGACCAAGATCTTATCCACTCTGCTACCACAGGCAATCTCTTGGTCCAGAACACAGGAAATATGCCCAACAAGTGGGTATTTTTAACATTTTCCTATTGTGAAGAAAATTAGCTGGTGATGTATCGGAACCCTTTTCAGTTTGGTGACATATTTTAGAACAGAAAGTTTTGTCAGAAGCTTCCTTTCAGCTAGAACCTATTGATTTCTAACATTTTCTTGTACAGGATAGCAGGTCTGATATAAAATTTGAATGGTGGCTAATTGACTACTTCAAAATAAAGGAAAGATTTGCTAAAGATATCCCCAAAGTAATTTTGGATTCATTTATTTTCTTTTACTTCAAATAAAAGCATGCTGTTACAGTAATGTGTCACAGAGTTCACAGTAAATGTCAGCGATTCCTATAATGAAGCCTGCTGAATTTGCATATGCAATTAATACTGCATATGGTAGCATTCAGTTTGTTAGTTATCTCTTTAAACAGTGTTCAGTAATCTGCACTTCAAGAAGTAACACACCATGCAAAGCTTTTAAAGTGCTTTACAAACATATTTCATGAATCTTCAGCAACTTCTTGAGGTGCACATTAGCATCCTTACTCTGCCAATGGATAAAACTTTGCAGGGAGAATTAACATACAATTTTTCAAAGGCATTTATTGCTTAGCCCTTAATAAGGCTTAAAAACCTGGTTATACATCACGGTCCCAGAAGGAAACTGAAAACATCCAAACACTCCAAACAGTAGCAATAGAAACAACTAAGGCATGGGAATATTTCCACATGAGGAGACATCAAATAGAGTAGAGCTAGCTAAAAGAGGATGAACATATGGGAAAGGAGGCAATAAACATCCAGAACACAACTTGCCGGTGCCTCTTCCCTCTTCATCATGATTTAACAGAAAGCTGCAAGTGGCGATGCACTGACATTCAGAGGCAGGACATTTAAAAAGGAAGCAACAGCGCGTACAGCTAATGCAAACCCGTGTCCGTAAGACCTCTGGAGGGCAAGAAAGGGCTGGCGACTGGGCCAGACCTGTGGTCACAGTGCCAGGCACAAGGGGAGGCAGGAGTTCCACAGGCTGTGGGAGAGGTCAGCATGATCAACAGCTCTAAGTGAGCTCCCTATGCCACCCTGAACACGGCTCTTTTCTCCAAAAACACTTGTGCTTCGAATAAATGCAGCAAGCATTCCTCCTCCATCACCCCGCATAAGGATACAAACGAAGCAAAGATAGACCATTATGTTTGCTAAAATACATTGCTGGAATCAAACCTGCTTTAGGTTAACAAACAATACACCTGTGGAGGGTTTGGAAAGTACCTCCCACAGAAGAATATTAATTCACAACTGTTGGGGAGGATTTTATACTTTTCTTTTTAACCCTACCACTTCTCTTCCACTGAGGTTTCCTGCTTCTACCTCTGCATCTGTCACTGTCAGAGTCATTAGGTCACCAGGGAGAAAAGCATGAGATGACTGCATCTATGCCTTTCAGAAGAAAAGCTGGAACAAAACAGGCTTGCAGCCAGGGCTGAGTGGTCTGCAGTTTGCATGCAACTTTTCCAAGTTCTCTGAAGACGGCAATCCAGCCTGCTGTCATAAGAATTGTAAGGAGGGGAATTATTTGATTGCTTATTGGTTTCTGAAATCAACAGGAAGACTACTCAAAGATGAACATCTGAAATCCATACTGTAGAACGAGGTGCTAACTGGGAAAAAAAAAAGAAACCTTGGCTCCTATCATGGCAGAGAGTTTAGTACTCCAGTCTGCCAAATCAGAAAGACATGGGGAATGCAGCCTTTTTTTGCATGTAAGCATGTGAAAATATGACCTTCAGCAACAAAGATGGCAGCCTCTAGGCAGTGGTAATATACAGACATGCCTGGAAAAAGCATGGTATTGCCAACAAGGTTGTCAAATTCAGCAATTTTTTTCACATAGGCTGTGGAAAAGAACAACTGAAGAAGGGGTCATGCAGTCTGGATTCTAACCAAAAGTATGAAAACCAACAGAATCAATGACATGGGAGTAGATTTTTTAATAGAGAAGGAAGAGGTTAGAGGATACTTGGATAAGCCAGAGGTTTTGAAATTGGCTGGGTCTGATATAATTCATCCTTAGCTGATGAAATCTCAGGGCTGTTAGCAGTTATTGGCAACCCAATGTTGAAGAACGGGGATGAAGTGCAGAAGATTGGAACAAGATAAATACACTTCCTGTCTTCACAAAAGGCGGAGGATGAGGAGATGGGGAATTAGATATCTTTCAGCTTAGCTGCAGTTCCTAGAAACAAATGAAACCAAATAATTGGTAAGCAGAGAGAAAATCACAAGAAAATGAGTGGCTGCCCGACTGGATCTGTTCAGAGTAATTGGTGTCAAACCAATCTCATTTTCTTCAATAGTAAGACAATAGATTTTGTGTCACATCTTGATTTCTGTAAAGCTTTCCAGAGTATTTCATCTCACTTTCTTGTGTATAAGGTAAGAAAATACAGTCTGGATGAAAATAATAGGATGTGTATACAGAACTACTTGAGAAACTATTCAGAGTAGTGTCAAAGGTTCATTCTCAAAATAGAAGATATAAAAAACTTGAGCCTCATGGGGGGCTGTCTTAGGTCTGGTGTCATTCATTATGAATGGCAAATGAATTAATGTAATTACTAGATTTGCTGATAATACCAAGTTGGGAAAGGGGGAAAATAGGTTGAAGATCAAATGTAAATTTAAAGAGTATCTTAAAAGTTGAAGTCTGAAAACAAACAAAACCTGGTTTCTATTCAAGTAAGAACAAATCCAGAAATTTACACCTACGCTGGAATAATTACAAATGTAAGGTGGGAAAGAATTTTACTGGTATTAGTCCTCCATAAAAAAATTCAGGAGCTATAAAGGATCAAAACCCATGTTACAAAAAAACAGGCAAACACTATTCTAGAAGCATGAGCACAGAGATAGCTTGCAAGACAAGTGAAATAGCCCATCCACTCTTCTCCACATTATCAAGGCTTCAGCTGAAGGACAAGATCCAATTCTGGGGCATGCACACCCAGAAAGATATAAGCCAATTAAAGGAAATTCAGAGCAGTAAGAATGATCAATAGTCTGATAAACACAACCTAAACAAATTGAGGTTGGTCAGGAAAAGAGAGACCAAAAAGAGATGGTAAGTACACAGAAGACCAGTGCAAAGCAAGAGGTTAATCTGTTCTGCGTGTTCTTGGTGAATGAGAGAAGCAACAAGCTTCAAGTTTAGCAAGAAAGAATCAGTTTGGCAGGAGGAAAAAGCTTTCCACCGGAGAAGGTAACAAAGCACCGAAATCAACTGCCTAGAGAGACTGTGGTGCCTCTCTGGAGGATTTTATGAACAAGTCAGAAAACTGCTGCCAGAAGCCACCTTGGGGCAGATGTATGAATGGAATTGAGTCTGCAGGAGTCTATGCTATCGCAGTACCTCTCCTTCCTCATGCCCACAGTGTAGTCTGCCAGCTCACTTTCATGCAAACCATGTGAAAACAATCGAAAGCAAACAGGTACTCTCCACTTGGTATGGAAACTACCTAAAGAGTGTATCTTCCCCTTTCCTACTGAAACCTTTCCCACCTTAATACGTTGCACATCTACAATGCCCTAAGGGCTAAAACTCTATACATACCTGTAGGTATTAAGGGATGTTAGGAGATGCGATAGATAAAATTCTCAGCAAGAACTTGCAAGGTCACACAGAAAGCCAGTGACAGAGCAAATAGCGCTGTTTCCTCTGGCTCAGGCACCCTTGCTGTCGCCAGCTGCTCACGCTCACCTCAACTATTTTAGTATGGATGTACAACATTCATTAACCTTTCTCACCAGACCATAAATCTGAAATCCAACTCCACTTTCCTCAGCTTCTCAGGAAGTTATTGCTATCCTGTTCCCATGCATAAATTTAAAATCAATTTAATTTTTTGGACAGTAAATTGTTAATTGTAAGAGTTCAGGCAATAGAGCTAGATGTTACACAACTACAAGGTCTGTAGTAGCTAGGTGCCGTGGTCTGGGACACGTCCATCCTGACTACACTCTGCTAAAATTAGCACTCACTTTAGACCACAGGAAACAAAAAAGTACCTATTTGCACCTCTCTGGGCCTGGTTCCTTCACAATATCTAAACAATAAACTGTGCTCAGAAATGAATTGAATTCTCTCTGTGCTCCTGCTGGTGCACCCTGGGACACATCTTGAGGTAACTTCCTTCTTCTGCAGCACGGGCTGTGGCCTGCTACCCAAAAGCATCATTTCATTAACAACCACCCTGCTACTGCACAGACCTAGAATTCAACACAGCTGTAGATTTATCCTGCTTTCCTGGCTTTTGGTACTTTACTAAGTTTGTTACAGAGGGCCGTGCAAGTATTCTGCAGAGTAAATACTCTATGGGGTTCCTGGTGACCTGTGACTAGAAAGGGACTTGACATCAGCATCATCCCTTCTCAGGTCCCTTTAGCTGTGCTCCCAGCTAAATCTGGAGTCAGCCAGCAGAGCCCCTGGGTGCTGACTCTGTGCTCGTCTATTCCTCCCACATCCCTTTTCTACTTCCATCATCTGTGTCCTGGTTTATGGTGGAGGTCGGCTGTCATATTGCTTCACTTTACTGAGAGATTTCTTTATAATTTGCATGCATGTGTATTTGCGTAATGGCATGCTGTGGAGTTCAAAGCTTTTTTCTCACTTTCAAAGTAGTCCTTACGTGTAAGCTGTCCCAAGTCTGATGTGCACCAGGCTTGTATTTTTGTTCTTGATTGAGTACTGCTGCACTATATTCTTTTTAAAACTAGCTATTCTGGGAGATGTGTATAATTTAATATGTTCAATAGATTTCTTGTCAGGCATTCATGTACAACTTCCTTCATCTTGCACTCAGATGTTTGATTTTCCACGGTAATTGGATTTGCTGCATTTGTGTTTACTTTTATGACCTATGGTAAATGCTGCTTTTTAGCCAAGGACTATTACAGTGTTTGTTGATGCCTACAGTAACCTACCATATAGGTTTTCTGAAACTTGCAATGTTAGTTTTCAGGGAATTCAGAATCCTTTTTACATAGGGTATTAATGTTTAAATTAATATAACCTGAATACTACACTAAGCAAAAGCTCTTCTGTACAACAGTAGCTGTGGGCATGCAGTGTAACATTATTAACCTGCTCTGTGGTTAGACGCACAGCAACTCAGCACATTTGCAGTGGGCCAGCCCCAAGTACACTAACAGATCGGGAAGAATAACTTTGCTCACAGGTACTGCCCATTCACGGGCAGAACTGGCCTCCCCGTTGAAAGCAAAATGAGAAATCTGAAGATTCAGTGCAGAGGAGACCTTCAAAACCTTCCACAGAGACAGAACCAATGTCCCAAGGAACATAGAACCATGAAGATGATCTAGGACTGCAGAAAACAAAAGCTATGAAGATGAGAGCTGTACGACATCTGAAGCCTAGTCACACCCATTTAGTGGGTAATAGGTGGTAGGGGGATGGTTGGACTAGATGATCCTGGAGGTCTCTTTCAACCTTAATGATTCTATGATCTCTGACTGCAAAACCAAAATCAATATAAACAATCTCCTCTGCAAGCATTATGAGGCCTGCTAGAGAGAAGGGGAAAACTGTTACTATTGGGATGTGGGCCTGCCATCCCATAACTAAGCAAGCAGGCTCTTTGCTTCTGCCAGCTTTATGAGTACATTACCTAGTTCTTTATTTCAGACTAGTTTTCTTTCTTATTTAATATGTGTGGAAGAGTCACAGTGGCAGGAAGGGAGAGAGGCCAGGCGCAATGATGGGTTAAAAGACAAGGCTTCAGGAAATCACACACAGGGCACACTTTTAAATTTATCTCTGATGCTTGCACCGGTGGTCCTCAAGTTTCTCCTACAAGTCCCATCACATTTGTTTTCTTTCTTCTTCTCAACAATGTGTGCATGTTATAACTGGGGTTGTCATTTGTGCTCAGTACTCACAGTAGCTGCTTTCAACCTTTCCTTTTTGTATTTAAAAAGCCCAGCTGGGAGTTCTAAGCAGCTGAGCTCGAAGAAATGTTTTTAAAATCAAGAAGCAAAAGTGCAAACAGCTGCAGGGAGCACCGCTGAAACCTTCAAAAGGTGGAAAGGAGCATAAATGCTCCAGTACAGCCTGCTGATTCACTGCTTGTTCACGCAGGATGCAAACCCGCCAGCAGTGGCTGTGCTCAGTATGGCAACCCTGGTCACCTTGTTCTGAGCAGGACTGACCACAGGTTCTTCCTGAACACCTCTGCAGGGACAAGACGGTGGCCGGAACTTGATCCTTACAGCATTCACTACTACTTGTCACACTGTCTGGTCTTCAGGGAGACTCAGCATAGGATCCTCAACATGGAGAGAAAAATCAGGGAAGGCAAGCGTACAGCAGTAGGTAAGGGACAGCAGATGGTGAGCAGGTCACCAAAAACAGCCAAGGCTCCTTCTGACAAGGAGAAACAAGCCAGTGTGCAATCCTGCTAGGAAGTAAGCTTAGGTGAACAGGAACCAAGTGACACATTCATGTTCTTGGGAAAGAAAAACAGAAAAAGGAATTACTTGGAGCTATTCTTACTTAAAAGGGGAAAAAACATCATGGGGTGTGGTAAAGGAAGCAGATAAGTGATAGCATGGACAACAGATTCCTCCAGGTTCTGGTACTATACAAGTTCCTGTGTAATGATTTGCTTTTATCATCCTAGTAAGTTTACAGGGTTAGTAGAGCAGCTTGCTTGCTGTCCTAGACCTGACGCCCCATGAGTTGCATTCCACAACCCCCACCAAAAGAAAGCCCCAAGGTGTGTCCACCAGCTGCTGCTCATGCAGACATCGGCTTACCTTGGGCATTAGCACTGGTCCTGCACAAGGAGGCCCTTAAGGACTGGTTGTGGACAAAGTGGGAGAGCAGGAGGAGTCCTCTGGTCCGTAACTTCTCTTTGGTCCACTGAACTCTGACCTGTTCGTGCCCTGGGCCATATTTAACCTCCTGAGATGCCACAAAAGTGCTTTTTCTTCAGACTCTCTCACTCCTGTGAGCTCCCCTTCTCCTTTTTTTTCTGGTCTGGGAAGATACCTCCTGAAATGGGATCCTTATGTTCATTTCTGGGCTGCCTCTTCACCCTGTGCTTTATGGTTCATATAAGGCAATGATCCTCCACCCTCAAAAGCTAACTTGGATTCTCACACATGTATTACACTGTCACATCTGACAGAACTACAGTATGTCACCACTGAGGCAGAAGAAAATGGCTTACCTACATCATCCATGAAATACATTAATTCAATGTGTATCAACCAAGGCACCACAAATTAGTGACTGTATATGAGACAATGGGAGCCCAAAGCATTGACAAATGCACTGTAGACAGCACAGTATTTTGAACTGTATAATACATGAAAACTAAGATGCATCACGGTTTTATGGAGTACTTCTTTTTCCTCTCCTAAAATATGCATATTGTACAGCAAAATTTTCACAAGAATGAACCGGGGAAAAAAAAGATCTTTCTGAAGATGTCAGAATTAGGTCATCTCAACATTGTTGGGATGTTTATTGAATTCATATTTTTCCATTTCATCAAATGACACAATAGAAGAAATTCTTTAAGAATAGCAACAATTCAGAGGTCAGGAGAAAAGGCAAAAAAAGGGGACAATTTTGACAGCTGGTAAAATCCTTTGAATCCAGGAGAACTGAACTATGAAGCAATTTTAAGCAGAGAAGCATCCAGTTAGGACAAAAGTGGGTCAGGTGTTTAATGGAAAAGGACAGACTAAAGCAAAAAGTTTTTTCTACTTCACAGTACAGCAAACTTGGATTAAATAACAAGCCCAAAGCTGGAGTTTTTTGAGATATAAAAATAAAATTGACACTCTGTCAATATGAAGTTGGTATTAGTTAGTAAGCAGAATCCTATGAGTGCCCCCGAGAGATGATGTCCACCACAGTGGACTCTGTGGGAATCATGGGGCCACAGAAGCACCCCTAACCTTTCAGAAAGATCTGAGATGATGAAGCTGTAAATAGAGATAGGCTTCCATATCAGCTCACCGTACCTTGCATCCAATTTCCACCTGTCTTGTCCTATGGTAGCAGTTTTCATTGATACATATGTTCCCTTGTGAACGGAGGTACAATGCTAACATGGAGCCATGCACCACTACTGACGTGTTAACAGCAGCTCGCAGTGACACTCCAAGTGTCACACCCTTTCTTGTGTTGAAACAAGTTCCCCTGGGTACACACATATACTAGCAGTTCCTGCCCGAGAAAACAAGTCTCATAATTTTTTGGTGATCGATCAGGATGATAAAACCTCTGTTGTTCCAATTGTGAGCTACTTTAAGTTTTCCCAGCTCCTCTTGAGATTTAAATTGTTCTTCTAGGGTCTCCCAGGGCACTGTCTCCAATGATGCTCACTCATGCGCGATGGCATCGTGTATCACCACATATTTGTTTGTAAATACAAACAATTTGATCGAGTTAGGGTAAGATACTGGCAAGCCTCAGTGTCTGCAGCACTGAGCCTGGCTGTACTCAGTATCTATGAGCTGCAGCTCAACAGCACAGATCCACTCTTTACTCCCCTAGCTCAAGGGTCTTCTTGGTCTTTGGGGCAGAAGTAGCTTCTACAACTGGAGCATGAAGTATTGTGCTATTTGTGAGGCTTTTTTATTAATACTATTATCTTTAACTCCTTTGTTAGTTGTTTAGGCAAAGAAGCTGCCTGGTATGCACTTGAAGGGACAGGGTACCAATCGCTCGTTGTCACAAGACACTAAAGTTGTAGCCAGAGAGGTTGTAAGCGCTTCTGACTTCTCAGGCATGATGAAGTAGCGCTTCGGTATGGCTGAGGGAATCTTTTACAGTTTTTCTCCTGTTGAAACGTACATAAATCTCGTCATAGTCTATATTTTAATGAATATAGGAATTAGTGTAATTATTAATGTGAATGTATCAACATCTCAGAAGTCTTCACTCAAGGAAAACACCAAAGAAATTAAGTGAAAAAGATTAATGAAACACTTCTTTTCTTTACAAGAGTTCTAATCGAAATCATGATACAAATGAATTTGTGGTTGCACAAGCATGTTTAAAGCCCCACAAAACACAGCATTTCACTAGTGCACAGCACAGAGACTCCTCATCCCCACCTAGCGACAAAGGTGAAAAAATCGTTCAGTTTTCCTTAAAAAAGAAACATAGGCTCCACTGGGTACCACAGCAACTCACACACAACAGCCACTGCAGTTCACCTGCAACTAAACCTACTACTTCAAGCCATGCTGAAATAAATTATTCAAACTGTTTCATTATCTCATGAGATAAGAATACAGAGTGGTTTGATCTTACCTGTATTAAGTGGGATTTTTAAAGGTTATGGAAACCCTTAAAAATATTATTTTAAGTGCCAATAAGCTAATCTTACATTGTGCCAAAGCTGCCTCTGCCTTTGAGCAAATACCTATGCTTATAAAACCCAACTGAACAACTGGACTTTATATGCAGTCTCATTTCATACGTACACAGATCAATTTCCTGACAAAAATATTGGTCAAACAACACTTCAAACGAGGGCAGTGATCCTTAAATCAAAGTGAAGAAAAAGCTGTGTGCACGCTTCGTCTGGAAGCTGCTGCTCTTGGACCTTCCCCAGAACACCTCAATCCAGCTGCACCCTGTGCCCACTGCAGGTCTCAGCTGCACCCTGCCATTTATGAGAACACAAGTAAAGAGCATCATCACAGTATGAGACACTCTGCACAGGCAGGTCTCCGAGATAACATACCGTATTTTAGCATTGTCTTTCAGGAGGAAAAGAAGGAAAGAACACTGACTATCAGTTGAAATGCCTGCTGGCTGTTTGTGATGCCAGGATCCATTTGGCCTTCAGCTACAACTTACCTGTTGGTCTCCACCGATACGTGAAGCAGGATAGCCCCACTCCATCCTTGCTCTAAGCTGCCTGATGAGAAGACATCAGGTACATCAAGATCATGTGTAAGAAACAGACCTTATCTCTCCCAAAAACCAGAATCCTATCGCTCCTATCAGAATTATCAAATCTTCTCACCCTCCTTGCTGATGTCCTCTATCTAGGGTGTTTGGTAAACTGAAATAGCAGCTGATAAAACACAGACTGCCTGACAGAATAAAAATAACCTTTCTGCTTGATATAGAGGAAGACCAGGAATGACAGCAGTGTGCCAATGAGGGAAATCAATTCCACTCAGCCACTGTGATACAAGACAACACTGAAAAATGCATTTAGAGGACAGAATTTTCATGCTGTTTTTAGACGTTCTCATCTTATGCAGCAGTAGGAGTCAGGGAAAGACTTCTTGCCCATCATGCTCTATCTGCAGTGCATGCTCCTCCCCACTTGAGAGAAAGAGGTACATTCTGCTGCCCTAACCTGCTTTGCTACCTTCATCTTGACAGCTTATTAGGAATTATACACTAAGGCAGAATCTTATTTTGTTACTTTCTTCATCTGAAGGAAGTGTGTATACCTGGGGAGTACACTGAATATGAGAAAGGTGCAACTGCGTATTTACCTGGAAAGCATCAAGCACCTTCAGTGGAAAGATTTTTCAAGTGTAGGTGATAAGCTCAGATGTAAAATATCCAGCTGATACTACAAACCAGGAGCAATGTAAAATTAGTGGAAAAAAGTTAGGATCCTGATTCAGCTTTACTCCCACCGAGTCCCCTGTGACGATCTCTCACCCAACTTCTAAGGAGTGAATTAGATGATCACTATGAAAAGTCTGTCAGTGGTGGCAGAGCGAAGACAGAAGTTTATTATGTGCACAGCAGTACATAATAGCACACGCTGTTAGCAAATTCTTTGGGTTTAAAGTCTACTGATTTAGTACCTTTCCATTTAAAAGTTCCAAGTATTTTATGATCAAGGTTAAGCTGGGAGGAAACTGAATACGGTCATTACTTTTAACCACATTTCACATTTACATAAATTGAGTATGGAGAGAAAAAAACATTCTGTCTGAGCACCATCTTGGAGAAGTGAGAGGAAAACCTCTGACACACTCCTGTCATGGTTAGGATGTAGAACACTCTAGCAGGCAGTAGCAAACAAGCTTACTTCCATTCAGGAGATCCCTGTTCTTTGCTTATTCTGTACTCACAAACAGCAGCACAGCTCTGTTAGCTTACACGAGTGCCCAACAGATGATTTGCAGGCCAGAGCTCCCCTGTGGGTATAAATGCTTTCCAAAGATTTCATCAGCAACCCAGAAAGCCAAGAATGTGCAACAGGTAAAATCCCAAAGCTGCAACAGAAAATGGAGTACTTGCTACAAACAGCTCATACTGAGTCCACAGCTGAAGCATACACCCCCAAAATATGTTCATTAACGACACCAAATAACACCACTCAAAGGCCCATTTTTAGATTAATTGTGGTAACTCGGTGCAGACCAAAGCAGAGGTGCTGACCGAGGGCCAGAGGTTCTCTTGAAGGCCTGTTGTGTGGCGTGCTGTGGGCAAAGGAGTCAGTGTGCACCAAGTACCAACACGTACGAGAAGAGCGACAGCAAATATCCGTGCTGTAACTGCGAGGGTGACACAGTGAAAATATTGCAGCGCTGATAACGATTTCCCTTCAGCCAGCAAATGTGCAACAGCTGGCCAGCTCTGTCCCCATTTGCAAGTACGCCATTATCTCACAGCTTGCAAATGCCTACACGGAGCTGTCTGGTTATTCTGGAAGATGCTGTTTTGGCTCAGTCTACCCGCAGCCAGGCCTATACTAGCAGGACACTGAAGAAGAGCCCTCTAAGCTTATTCAGGGGCACTAACATCATGATATTTCTTTTTTTGTTTTGTTTTTTTAAGAGGAAGAGTCGTCCCAAATGGGCCAAAAGGGGGATTAGCAAAGGGAGAAACCTGAGCGTGGGCACCAGAAAATACAAAATCAGGCCTTGCAATCTATTCTGTGACCATGTATTTCTGGCAGTGCTCTGGCCTCTTGGTGCATGAAAGCGCTAGTGCAGTCTGAGATGTCCTGCTCATGTTCACACAACCTGTCCAGTTAGCAGCAGCGATATTCGTACCACTGTCTCAAGAACACTGCAGCTGGCTTTTACGCAAAACCCCTTGCCCAACACCCAAGAACTGCCAAACCACCAGGCTGGAGCAAAGCACTGTATGGGAAGTGAGCTGGGACCTAGTCTTAAAGGAGGCACCTTCTTAAAGAAAATACAGGAGGAAAATGAAAAGGAGGTAAGAGATTTGAGGAACACAAAGCAAAAATTCAAAAGCAAAAAATGCTATCAGCTCCCAAAAAGATGGGAATTAATATACAGGTGTTCAAACCTAACAAAGACTACAAAGTCCACATGAAGATTTGAACTTCCATTGTCAGGAGAATTATCTCATCGATCTGCCTTTCCCTGGAGACCCTTAGCACCTCTTCCCCGTTCTGTGACACAACAGCTCTGCTCTGTTTGTGCGCTGATGTACGCTGTGCATTACAGACACCGTAGAGTCACTCCTACGCAATGTTCACAAGAATACTATTTCCGTAACGTCAGTTGTCACTACACGGCAAACAAGTAGACACACTGCCTTTCACAGGGTAACTACGGGCACTTAACACAGTGTTACGCCCTTCAGAGAACAGTTCGCACGATACCCAGACCCCAGCGGCGTGCGTGCTGCTGACCCACGAGGTTCCTCCCCAGCTCAGAGGTGGCTGCTGCTGGGCGTGATCGCACAGACTCAGGGCTGAGCACAAGCCCGGCCCCATGTGAAGCAGTTACGTGGAACCAGCATGCAGGGATGGCTGACAGCAAAGACAGTTCCCACAAAGGGTTTTAATACTTTATGTATTAAATAATCATTACAAACAATGACTGCAGTGTTGGTGGGAAGGGCCGAATATGCTAGAAATGCAAGGCACAAGACAGATTCTGGGAGAACGCTGGGTGATATTTTAGACCTGTCAATTCATGCACCATACCGATTCTTGGTGCAAATTACTCAGATTTGGTCCAGACTGGCCTACAAGCAGCTTCTTTTGTCTTTAACAAAAGTGTTTTATGAACCTGAATAGTGGTTGAAAGATAACATAAATCAGTCACGCCATCAGCTCACTGTACTTTCCAGTGGCAGAAGAGATGGTCATTATGCTACATCAAAAATAAAGTGCAAGTTTAGCCTTTAGCAGCCCTGAATGAAATTTCAGTTTGATACTCCTTGCTAAATCGTGGCCTGTAAAGGAGTCTTTGAAGAGGAACTGTGGCTCCTCATCCCTAAGAGATGGCAAATCTCGTATCTCAGGGAAACTGGAAGCTGCCACCGGGTCTGTCAGGGCAAACTTCACTCCCTCGCCTTACCCTGTAACAAATTCTCGCACCTTGTAAACCACAGGCTGAAGCTGAAACTAGTTTTTCCTAGGAACATCTAGTGTTGAGCAGCTGCTACAAAATGTTCTCTGCTTTATTTTAATACAAATGGAGCAGATGGAGAATGGCATGAGTGAATTTGGTTGTTTTGGAGGTTTTTTTGAGAACTCTTGTATATTGTTTCAAAACCAGTTTTGGATACAAACAAAACCTCCATTAAGAAAACTCCGTAGTCCTTCCCCCTTCACTCAGTTAATGACAGGTGGTTTGGGCTACTAGTTTTACAGAGCAATTTATAAGTTTGAGCACTCCACATGATGATTAGACAGAGGCACTTTCTCAGTAGGACAATGTCTTCTCAGCTGGCTCGCCTGTCCAGATGCCCACAAACATGGGATTTAGAGCAAAAGGCCAGCTAGAGCTGAGAATTCCAGTGCTGGCATCCCCTTTTAGTGACAGTGACTTTCATTACTGGCTGGAAGGGTTCAGAGTTTCAAGAAGTTTAGCCTGTTTCTGCCTATGGCATTCCTGGTCCTCTTTCTCCATTTAAAAATGTATAATTTTAGATTTTGTATTTGTAAGTTGCTTTGAAAGTCTCTGTATACATGGTACTGATGAGTTTAAATAATAATTACAGTGGTTTCAACATGTAGACAGTATGTTAGCAGTGTACTCCATATCAATAGGGGCCACAACTGTTTCAGGAAGTTGGACCTGCAGCTATGAGCTATCTAGGCCAAAAGCACCTTCCAGCTATTTCAGCTGTTGTTTGCTAGCACTCCATATGCTGTGCTTGAGGTTTAGTACGCACCTTTCTACTGCCACGTGTATCCAATACCTGTTTTCGCTTTGCATAACGTAGTGTGGCCACAGAAATTTGTTTTCTTTTTAGGATAACCCACACTTGAAGAATTTATACTATACTGGCAGTGTAGATTCCTATGTAGGATCATACTATCTATGTCCTACAGGGTCAAGCAGGGCTATTAACATTAACAGAAGATAATAGCAGTTAAAACTTTTTCTCACTAGAATATGAAGTATAATTTCGTTGCATAACAACTGGCACACAAGCATTAAGGACTGATTATAACAAAAAGTCAATAGTCTCAGCTGGAAAACAATGAGCAACAACCTCATTCAGGCCATCCTACCATTCAAACAAAGCAAGCAGCAGATTTCATAAGGACAAGAGATTCATTAAAGTATGTGTATGCTGCATGTTCTTGCACAAGGGTGGACATTGCAGAAGCAACAGCCATGAAGCCATAACGTGTACGTGTTCAAACTACAGAGTCTGAATATATCGACTTCACCTGAAGTTCTAACATCTTAATGTAAAATTTACCTTATTCTTTTTCCAGTATACTTCACAAAGTAACCCCAATCTCTTGCTCAGTATTTTAATTTAAACTTAATCAGAAAACAGCTAGACATCATTATGAATCGCTCTGAATTATTCAAATACGCCAAACCTTCCCTCTCCCTAGGAGCTGGGGTACCAAATGTGCAATTTCCCCCTCATGACGTGAGTATAGTGCCAAGTACGTGAGGTGACCGGGCACTGGGAAGATGCAGCTACCCAAACCCCAGAAGCACTCTCTCCTAAAGCTTCCTTCTTCAATGCTCTTATTTTTGTAACCGTGTTGCTAAATAACATTTGCTCTTTGAACGCATTCAGGAAGACAACAAAAGGATTCCAAAAAAACCCAGGTGCTCAGATGGATCAATTCATAACAGATTTTGCTAGAGCTGGAGACAGGAAATTAACTGTACATTGGATACCACATAACACTTTTCCATGATAGGAGCACAGACTTCCCAAGGCTCACAAATGCCAGAATAAATGCATTTTTCTGTTGGCACTGTCTTCCTTGTACAATTTGATCATTTCAATAGACCCTGCAAAGCTGGAGCTGGTAAGGAAAGCAGTTGCTA
Source organism: Psophia crepitans (assembly GCA_013399095.1). Lineage (NCBI taxonomy): Eukaryota > Metazoa > Chordata > Aves > Gruiformes > Psophiidae > Psophia > Psophia crepitans. The sequence continues at coordinate 359,619 of VWZZ01006212.1, forward strand.
AACAATCTGTGTTACTGCCCTAGCTTCAAAATGCTGTGCAACAATTACCACCAGGCATCTCTTAATTAATCCAAACATATTAGAGGTTAGGAAAAATAATCAAAGCAGCAGGAAGTAGGAGAAACAGGTACATGCATGAAAACTAAAATAAAGTAAACAGCCAATGAACCAAAAGTTTTATAACTTTTTTTCTCCAGTAAAGTACTTGCTTCTAATCTCCAGGGTTCTTTGAACCTTGTACTAAATGTTGTCAAGTAATTAATATGAGGCCAGCAACCTCGCCTTTTCCAGGTTGTCACGAGCTCTGAAGCAGAAAGGAATAATTGTTCGGGATCTGTGGGTAGCTGAAGGTTATTTTAATACCTGCGTACTTCTAGCTTACATGAAAAACGACCCTCAAGTTTCTATAAAAAGCAGCTGTTCAGTGTATATCATATTCGGGAACATTTAGGAACACTGTAAATCTACTCTTCCTATTAAACAGTGAGGCTATCTGCACAGACATGTTTTGATTTATAGAGCTCACTAGCTAAAATTCATCCCTTCTGCCTCTATTTAAGATTTCCATGTTTCTACATGAATGACATTGTTTATAAAAACAGAGAGGTAACAAGAATTAAAATATCTTTAGCAGTCAGCTCCCTCAAACTATCTTCTGCAAAGCATATTTACATTTCAATCGGTAGTGTTTTCCTAAAACATACATGAGACTAGAGAGCAAGACCAGTCAGATTTGTTAAAGATAAATATTCTGAAAGAAGTCTAAACAGATTACAAAAGAAACATTCATCCAAATAAATTCAGCAGGGGTTTTGGACTTTCTGTGAATAACAGCCAACAGCTAAAAATAAGCTCTGACGTTTCCAGCAATTAGAACAAATTAAGAAGTTACAATGATAAACTTAATAAAATGCAAACCCTTCTTTCCTTCAGAGTTTCAGGATGCAAGCTGCAGTTTACTAAAGCATACAAATCTGTATTAAAGTTCTTGAAACAGTCTTAAACATAGACAAAGAATGGCTAAAGATTGTGTCATTTATTTTCAGAGCTACAATGAGACCTATAATACTATACTGACATATAAAATACATTTCATTTATCTAAAGAAAGCATTTGAAGTTATTTCAGCTACTATTCAGCTCCTCTGATACTCAAACACTGCACATGCACGTACAGATTAAAGTATAATGCTCTGCAGCAAATGGCTTTCAGAATAAAATATTTCCTATTTCTTAACATCCTACCTTCATAATTGCCTTCGAGGAGACCCAGATGCTCAAGTGCCTTCACAAATCCAACAATTATCACCAGTACAACAATCATTTCAAGTCCCTCCAAGTTCATCTTGAAAAATTATTCATGTAAAAGCATCTTTTCTTGGGAAGCGTCCTGACTTCAGAGTTAGACTTTAATTAAAAAGCCCTCCTAGTCCAAGGCATGCCACACAACCAGATAAATACAAGGCTAAAGAAGCCCAGCATATTCCCACCATAAAACATTTCCATTGACAGCAAGATGAACACAGGAATGTAAGGAAGTCAAATCTTACCATGTCTGCATCACTTGCCTGCATGGATACAGATGTTTCAGTCTCTAAGGCAACAGAATATACAGTAACCACTTTGTTTAGCATTTCCTCTCTGTCACAGCCAAAATTCACCAAATGTGCCTGATATCTAGTAAAATCAGATGCCTCTTTTTCACACTGAATTGCAGTTTTAGAGAGATCCCACAGTTTAACTACACAGAGGAAAAAGTCAAACAAATTCTTTGCTTGATACTGAAATGAACTTCAGAAAACTCAAAGCAAAATAATTTCATTTAGAAAATGACCTATTGCTGTATTTCCCGATCGAGTGAAATGCAATTACAGCAGGGAATCTTGTTTTCTCACACTGCACACACATTTTACATCAAATACATGAATCTAGTAAAACATTAATTATGGTAAGAAAAGACTTGTTAGAGGGAAATCAGTTTTAAAGTTTGAGGGATATGTGAGTAACAAAAACCTTTCCCTCTTGTTGCACAGCCCTGGGGCTCTGTGCAGATGGTGGCACAACTGCCCTTGGTGGAGGTCAGCTGCTGTTCCCATGGCTGTTTCCAGACGAGAAAAGGCAAGACATGGCATCAAGGACACAGGATGCCCATGGCCAGAATTACGTGCAAGTACCTGCTCTGCCTCAGAAGGCACTTTTCCAAGCAATCAGAAAAACAGAAATTGTTTCCAAGTCCTTCGACCTGACATTTAGGAACAGATTCTCTGAAGGACCTTACTCTCACCTGAACACCTTAATAGCAGACATCAGCAAGTACTTGTCTGTCCTTCCTACTTTACCTTCACTCAGCTCTCCATATTTGCAGCCAGTTTCAGACATGCACAGAATTGCAGACAAAAAAAGCCTTGTGAAAATCTGGCCACTTGTTCTCGTAACTTCTGATTATCTGGCCTGCAATGGTTGCCACTTCTGCGTACGTCATCAGCTACTGCACTCACTGTTCTTTTAACTCATTTTGCGATAATCTGACTTTGAAAGCAACAGATATATACAGAGTTAGATAGATAGATAGATACAAAAGCCTAAACTTATGTTAATGTTGTAATTATTATAATATTACATTAATAATACTCATCTGAAAGACTGAAATCTGCCTCACTGTTTGCGGTTACTGCTTTTTAACCATTGGTGTACTTCTTTCCTGAATTGATGCTTTAAGTTAATTTCCCCCAGGATATTCTTGGCAAGTTGCATTAAGTATTTAAATGATGTTATGAGGACCTGGGTACCAAGGCCCTGTGTATGCACACTAGGTTACCCTCCTGGAACTACAAAATGGACCCTGTATTGCTGTATATAGCAGAATCAGTCCCACGGACTCTTTTGAAAGCTCCTTATTGACTTCAGCAATGCTTTGCTGTGTTGCAAGGTGTTACTAAAGGCCTGAATGAAGCTGTTTCTCATATAATTGTTCCAATGTATTAATATTTTAGAGGTATTCCTTCATTATCAATATAATTAACATCATATCAGCATCTACAGCTTTTCTCAGGTATCCTCATTCAAAAATAAGTCTTACAGTTTTCACTATTGAACTTCATTTAAGGATCTCACAACTCATTACCAAATTTCTTATTGAGCCTGAACACTCCTGAGGGAATTTGCTGAAGTATCAAATCCAATTACCATGGAAATGAAACTACCTTTGGGGCAATTCAGACATAAGGTATTATAATTTACAACAATAAATAATATTGTAGTACAGAAAGCAAAAGTAGCAAACTACCTGATGAAAAGGGACTAGGATAGAGGGTAAAAAGAAGGAAACTTAAGCTTAATTTTGGTCAGGTTGAAAACCTCTGTTCCTACTAGAAGTGACATGAGCTGGGTGATGCCAATAAACATTCAACATTGATTTTATTTCTGTTTGGAAAGGGGATTTCTCAGTGCAGTGCACTTGTACCACTGTTCTCGTTTGCTGCTGCTCTCAGCTGAGCCACCAACACAACCAATTAACAAACACAGTTTCTTTTTCTTGTAAAAAAATCTGTTTTGTAGAAAATAAAAATGTTCCACAGCAACGGACCTTTGGACAAAAGCTGTATTTCCAGAGCAGCCCAGCTCCTTGAAATGTGGAGGCATCTTCCCTCCCTGCTTGGATTCAAGGGGCACAGTCCACGTTCTGCTTTAGCTCATGTAGAGCGGAGAGCTGCCCTTGCTCAGGGCCGGAGCTCCAGCTGGGGAGGGAGCTCCCACCCCCAAAAAGTAGAGAAGGTGCTACTGAAGCCCCTGCCCTCCTCTTGTGACACCTTTGTTACTGATTTACTGGTTGCTCTGCACCCTACTTCATGGAACTATTTGAAAGTTTTCCTCATTTTTTTTTTTCAGACCAAAAAAGCAACTTTTAAACCTCCCAGCACTTCCCAGCTGCTTTCTGGCCAGCACAAGCCACCAGTAATAGTGTCTTCGGGGAGACAGAGAGAAAAGGAGCCTACTCAAATATACTCCAATCAAAACTTATTTAGCTTGGGCGAGCTGACAGAACAAAGCTGCAGGCTGTGCATTTCATAGTAGTTACTTCCTCATAGCAATATATCATATTTGTAACAAATCCTCAATATAATTTCAATGTTCTTTTTAGAGCAATTCACTGTGAAAGAAAACATTCCTGTCAACAGAGAAATACAGGAGTGTTCTGGGACGAAAACAGCCAGCTACTACTGATGGCAGTATCTGATTATCCATCCACCTCTCTACGGGGAGTGAATCGGTGGGCATTGCTACCTTAACTCCTCTTCTCTCTTGAAGGAGGAAGGCCGGGTGCCTGGCCAGCAGTGTGCTGCAATGCCAGGGGGCAAGTTATCCATCACAGAGCACAGGAGGGACACGGAACATCAGGACATCAGACTCTGTTTATGGCTAAAATACGCATGCAGAATCCAGCATTCCTGGTAGTTCATTATGTATGGACAGTAGCCTTAAGTAACTGCTTAATTAGCATCTGCTTTGCAGTTAGTTTTCACAGCATGAGATAAAAATTAAGGTGCATGAAGGATAGAACAAAAAGGAGAGAGAAAAAGGAGAAAGACATGGATAAAAAAAAAGCAAAACTACAGACAGCTTTTCTCTAGGCAGAGTCTCTGGGAGACGCTCACATACAGTGCTCTGATGCTGGATGAATTTTGAACTGGGCATCCAGATTTTTCTGGCAGGTAATGGTTGGGTGTGAGGCTGGGGACCACATGGATAAATGGCTCATGCCAGTGTTCTTACCACACTTGTGAGAAACACCACCTCCTTTCCATTCCCAGCAAAGAAGGAGCGATCTCTAAGCTAACTCACACGTGCATAGAATTATAGAATTGTTGGAAAAGACCTTTAAGATCATCAAGTCCAACTGTTAACCCAGCACTGCCAAGTCCACCACATCTCTATGCACCGTGTCTACACTTCTATTAAATACCTCCAGGGACGGTGACTCAACCACCTCCCCGGCAGCCTGTTCCAGTGCTTGACAACCCTTTCTGTGAAGAAATTTTTCCTAATATTCAATCTAAACCTCCCCTGATGCAACTTGAGACCATTTCTCTTGTCCTATTGCTTGTTGTTTTGGGAGAAGAGACCAACACCCGCCTCACTACAACCTCCTTTAAGGTAGCTGTAGAGAGCAATCAGGTCTCCCCTCAGCCTCCTCTTCTTCAGACTAAACACCCCCAGTTCCCTCAGCCACTCCTCATAAGACTTGTACTCCAGACTCTTCACCACTTCATTGCCCTTCTCTGGACATACTCCAGCCCCTCAATGTCCTTCTGGTACTGAGGGGCCCAAAACTGAACCCAGTACTCAAGGTGTGGCCTCACCAGAATCAAGTACGGGGGATGATCACTGCCATGGTCCTGCTGGCCACACTGTTCTGATACCAGCCAGGATGCTCTTGGTCCCTTTGGCCACCTGGGCATGCTGCTGGCTCAAATTCAGCCACTGTTGACCAACACCCCCAGGTCCTTTTCCTCCAGGCAGCTCTCCAGCCACCCTGCCCCCAGCCTGTAGCGTTGCCTGGGGTTGGTGTGACCCAAGGGCAGGACCTGGCACGGAGCCTTGTTAAACCTCACACAGTTGCCTTGGCCCATGGATCCAGCCTGTTCAGATCCCTCGTTAGAGCCTTCCTGCCCTCCAGCAGATTGACACTTCTGCCCAGCTTGGTGTCTGCAAACTTACTAAGCATGCGCTCTATTCCCTCATCCAGATCACTGATGAATTTATTAAAGAGAACTGGCCCCAGTATGAGCTCTGAGGAACACTCTTGTGACTGGCTGCATGAAACAGCAGGAACTGGGAAAGCAATCAGGACAGCACCAAGACAGTATCTATTTGTGGGTTAAATTTTCTTGCACAGTTACCCTTAAAGGCAAGTCTAGGATTTGACCCCACTGCGTCAGTTCACAGTCTAGATACACTGGTTCCTCTCATTTCTATCTGTTGTTCCTTCCCTACGCAAACCTCTTCTTTTCTTATCTTTTCCCTTAAACCTTGAAACCGGCCCAAGTCCAAAGCGGAGAAGATGACCCATTCAGCATCACAGCAGCACTCTGATTACGGTAGCAACTGACAGCAAAGCCCCTGAGATTGCCCTGCCCTAATCAAGCCCAATCATCCTGATGGCCTCAGAATTACATCTACCAACAACTGAAAACAAGGCAGATCACTGCAGGAAGCCCCCACAGCACTCATGGGGATCCACACAGGGGTGGCAGCAGCGCAAGCAGAACTGCAGACTTTTCCTCTGCTCCGTGGTCTCTTCTCCCTGGCCCTTCACTTCACACAAGAAATACAGAAGAGGACAGTACCAGATGCAACGTGAGACTGCGTGTTACACAATTACACTGCTAATTCAGGACCAGGATTCCCAAGCTAGTCCATATGCCTCTGCTCCTCAGTTCTTCTGTTGCTTTACTCCTCTAAACAGCAACCAGTCTCTCAGCTTAGTCCTGTTGCAGCAGACGCTGCCTGATCCATCATTTTATTAATAGTATGATTACAGTATAAATATTTCATTCCGTGGTGTGTGTAGGAGGCTTCATTATGCCTTGGTATCTTTGTGTGCGCATCTGTTTTAAATACAGCTCTCTTAAACTTATGGCAAATGTGTCAGTTCCAGCTCTTTCAATATTTCCTTTAATGCTCTCAGTATTTTCTCAAATGCTAATAATGTTAAATTCCAGGCCAATTTATTCAGTGAACGAAATCCACATCCAGTAATATAATTTCTTTTATAATACGGTCATACAAAAAGATGCGGTGAGAATTTAATGCAAATGCAAATTAAGTCTTTGAAAAAGAGTTGTCATTTTCCTACTTTATGGGCTGTATAATGAAACAGTACAGTAAGCATTGGTTAGGTGGCCAGGGCAGTAGTTCCTCTCACATTTCAGTGTTTCACAGATAAACTTTGCCACTCTCTTGATTTTTGTAAAGCATCCCAGTCATAGCCTTAATACAGAGAGCGTCATCTTATTTTTTTCAGAGTACTAGCCATGTGCTTAATGTAGACACCGCTAAGAGTGTTCGGTGTTTTAATTCAGGAACAAACAGCAGTATGAATGCTGAATTAAACTTTTAACACAAGCAACTGCCACATTTCTGTTTGCTACTCCATACTAGAAAAGGCAGCGCAAAACACTTGTAAAGTGTGTTTCAGTTTTCCTGGACCCCAGGGTCTGTTAGCAGCTCACACTGTAATTCTTTATTGTTAAAATTCTGATTTCCAGAGCAATGTGGGGCTTTCTCAATTTAAATAAATGATAAAATATTAAATTAAGGCATCTCAGGTAGAGACTTCGTTTTCAGGCAAATGCTGAGGAGAAAATCCAGCTTCAGTCACTTAAAACATAACACTTTGATTACGGTTCAGTGATGTCAGTGATCTCCGAAGTGACTGCAAGGCACACGTTTAACTCCAAAGTCACATCCATACTAAACTTTTAGTTACAGCTTTAGAGAAGGCTCAGCTCCCTCAAGTGAATGACAATAGATCGTTCCAGACACCTGACACAGCAAACACCATGACTGTCTTTTCTCTGCTTTAAAGGGAGGTGGAGGGTGCTAATGGTATGAGAGAAAAAACATGGTGCATAGCAGAGGAGGGGAAAACCAGCAAATATGCAGAATTTTGCTGAAGTTTTAGTTAGAAGAATACTTCCTCTGAGGAATCACAGCACAAAACAAGGCTTAGTGCCAGGATCTGCCAGCAGGAAAAACCTGGAATATCCAGCGTCTGAGCAGGCAGTCACCTGGTTGTGACAAGCAAAACCGTGTTGAGTATTCAATGCACAAAACTCTGTCCTGACCATACACAAGGCTCAAATATGCTGCTGCTGTTATGTAAAAGCGTGCAAAAACCTGTGAGAAGCATCCCATTCACTTGAAGAACTGGACTAGGAAAGAAAAAAAGAAGACACGCAACTCCTTTGGTTTGCTTGGATACACCAAGGGAAGGGGGTCAGCAAACCAGGAGTCTGCTCAAACACCGTAAGATTGAACCAACCCTGGCTCAGCAAGCTGTGTATGATACCTATTTTCATTTTAGTTCCAACTCAAGATTATCACACAGGAAGACTTTTCAAGAAGCTTTGCTGAAGAAAAAACCCCTATCTTAACAGAACACGCAGACTTGCCAAAAAAATCAAGATGTATTTTGAATCTAACTTAATTACGGGAAGCTCTCACCTGCTTGGCCTTATTTTAGAAAATGAACAGCCCAGTGGTTAAATCCCATGCGTGTCTTCCAGCTGGAACGTGCAGCAGGCTGTGTGACCACTGAACCAATACATCTGCTGATAGCTGCGGGGACATTGCCACGTTCTCCTCTCAAGTACGACTGATAGCCAGGCCATGATGACTGACCTGCAGCTTTTGCCATTAATTTTTAAAACTGCATGGCAGCATTAATAAGCCTTTACTTTCTGAATTCTCATTATAGTGAGGGAAAACCCCCCAAACCCTGCAAACAAAGTCATGTTACAAAAGAAAAATGAGAACTATATTTGAAGACAAAGTATCTTGCAAACTCTCCCATCTTAAGTATCAATTTCCAGCAATAAATGTCCTATAATCTAAAAGAGCGGCTATCCATTGCACAAAGACACACGGCAGCAAATGGCATCCTGCGGGCTCAGGCCACAATACAACAACTTCTCCTCCCTCCCAGCCCTCAAGCAAGAGGTAACTACAGGTTAGCAAAGCGTGTGGTGGTAGGGCAGGAAGGAGCTCCTTCCCACCGCCACCGTCCCTGCTGGCCACATCCTGGGGTCACCAGGGACAGGGCATCCACTCAGCTCTCCAGTTACTTTCCACAGTCTCCTCCATTCCCGGGAGGGATGTCTACACCAGGTACAGGCCTGTATTCAAAAGTATCTCATCCAAAGCGTTGATGAGAATCAAGGTCATGTTTACAGTTTCACCATTAAGAGTAGTAGAACTAGGGCCTGAAGCAAAGGTTCTGACTTGGGCTAAAAATGAAGTATAAATGCAATATTGCAGCACAGGTATGAACACTTTCAAATACACAGATATCCTGATGCATTAATATGGTTTTGCACGGAAGTCTCTGCTTTCTTTACACCATTTAGAATGCTTTGGCACTTGAGAAACCTGTCAAAAAGATTCTCTATGCTGCCCTTTATTGACTCATACAGTATCTACAGCTGCTGATGTCAAAGGATGGAATTGAGTCACCCACCAACATTAGTAATGAGCTGTGAGAGCACTCTGCTATCACCCAGTCAGGTATATAACTTTGTATTTAAACTGCATATTCAAACTATGTATTTAACCCTAATATTCAATCAACAGCTTGAAAATAGAAGTAAGTTCAGCTTTCTCATCAGAGAAAACACTGCAAGAAACTAGCCCATGAAATGAAGCAGTTCACAGCAAGGTATAATGGCATAGCACTCTCTTTCTCGTGGATAAAAGTCAAGAGGTTTATGGATGGAAATAGTTCTTTCTTCACCCACGACTTGTAGATATCGTTACTTAAATTGTGCAAGTTCACACTTCAAACATCTGGAGTGAATCTTAATGAAAAAACCTCAACATAGAAGAATCAAAATTGCCTACAAGTAGATCTAGGTGTATGATTCCTCAAAGCTGATAAAACAGTTGTTCAAAGCACTCTGCATTTGTCCAATTTAAAGCAGAAGTCCAAAGACTGCTAGAAACTGGGGAACTGTTATCACAGGAGGTCCTGCCTCAGCCCAGGGGATCTAGGAAACCCAGTGAGACTGGTATTCTGGACATACTGGTGCTGGGGAGAATAATGAGAGGATAAACCACTGAGTGTCTGAGAATCTCTTGAGTCAAAATATCTCAAAATACATTGCTTTTGGCGTAATTTTAAACCGGTACCAAAATCAGGACTACAAACGTAGTCGAACCACCAACTTTGTTTTGCTTCCAGATCTTCTGCAAGTCCCCAGTGATTGAATTTTATCAGAGATCCCAAAATACCACTTCCTTTTTGAAGGAACCAAATCTTATACTTTACCACTGTTCCCTGAAATAGCAAGTTTAGCCAACATCACATCAGATAACATATTTTAAGAGCTCAGGAAAGGTTATCTATTAATGGAAGAAAACACTGTTTTGAGGTAGCGTTCTGAAAGACGGATCTCACGCTTGAAGACAGCCGGCTGTGTTAGCGGATGCATTCCTTTTATCACAGCCCCGAACAGAACATTTAAGAAAGGAAGATGCAATGAGCTGCTTGACAAGTCGGCTGTGCAGAAAGGTACCTGCCTTGTCTTACGGAAGCGCTCATTTCGCTTATAGCATTTTCTATTAGACTCGCCTAGTAAGAAAACAATTTCAAAGTTACTCTGTGGTAAATTTCAACCTTCTCGCTTTCTTGTTTCAGAAATTAGAGCTGTAAATTCAGCTCTGCAGAAGACATTAAGGTGTGCCTTCCGCAGCTTAGCAGGTCACAGGAATTCACATCCCAGGCTCACTCGCCACACAGTAATTGCACCACCATGGTCCTGAGCAGTTTTCAACTGCCCAAAGCAGCAGTCAGACTGAGCGGCTGATCCTGTACGTCAGCAGGAATGACACGGTTGGGTCCACAAAGCTGCTGGAGGTGGCTTATAGATTTAAAAAATAAATATTTATAACTTGACTCAGGGAAAGGTGTTAACTGTGCATTTATATTTAAAGGGCATAAATATCAAGCAGGCAGAGGAATTGTTGCAGAGGTTTACAGAGCATGACTGAAAATAATGGGATGAAGCAGTGCCAAAGGCAAGTGCAGGTCTGACCCTGATTTTCACATATGGGCAAGACTCCCCCCTAGACCCACTGAATTTCACTGCTGGAGTACTCTGCATCTGAGTTACTGATGGTTTCCTGAAACATTCACTGATATCTGCACTAACTGATGAAGAGCATCAACAATGCATTTCACTGAGATCATTTGCTCTCTGAGAGCATTTTCGGAGGGCTGACTCATCCCTTCCTGTCTTGTCCCAGTCTGTGCTGGGAGTACTTTGATATATGGAAATGTGCAGTGGAGATGTTCGAACAGAAACCCAGGGAAATGAAAGACCTCGTTCCATGCAATACATATCAACACACATTCCAGCAGTGTGGGGAAAGTCTGAATGTGGTGTTTGACCTTTTTCAAGGCAGGTTGGGGGATAGCATGGGGGCCTGATAACAGTGACGCCTGGTCACTATGAACATCAAACAAAAAGTGTGCAAACATCGTCAGCAACCATGTTTTACACTTATTCTACAGAGAAACTGTAGCTGGGTGGACACCTACAAGAACACAGCAGAAAAGCAAAGGGATGTTGATCCCTAGGACCGCTGAGGTACTCAGTTTTCAGGCTCACTACATCCCACAAGGGGAAACTGGGTAATGTTATCCTATTTGCTAGAATTGATCCTTAACAAAGAAATGGTCACTCTAAAACACAAACAGCAGCATTGATTTAACTCAAAATAGACAATTGAATCAGAAAGCTTTATAAGGACAAAGGTGACAGGAAAGGAAAAACAACCAAATCTATTTTTCTCATTTCTAAAACCAAATTCAACAGATCCAGCAAACTTCTGATCGTTGTGTAACCCAACAACAACCAACTCAACACAGGAGATGGAATCACTGGGATTCTTCAGCTTTGCTTTTATGCCACAGTTTTTGCTTGGTGATACATTTACCTTCAAACTCCCGCACGCCCTCATGGACTGATTAATTCCTAACTAATTCATAAGAACATTCCACTTTCTCCTCCCAAAGCGCTAGTTGGCCTCAACTCTTTAGAGGTGCTAATAAATTTCTGGCAGGCCAAGGGCCATTCCCTGGTCTTGAATAATAATGGACTGTAAACTCTGAGTGAAAATATGCTTCTGAATTTGGTGAGACAAAGTTTAGTATTTCCATACACTGTGCTTATATTTAAGACATATCAACAAATAAACTTTCCCGAAGCATGTAGATAAGTGCATGAGGCTCATTGACACTCCTCAACTCAGACCAAATACAACAAAAAACAATCGCTTTGAGGTAACAGTCTCTGAGAGATACAGACAACCAGAAGATCTAGAAAAGCTATACAGAATTAGGAAATTATGTTTTGCCATGATGGTTGCATCATAGCAGCAATTTATTCACCTACTGAACTGTTTATGGCTCTAACAAACAAGAGGAAAAGAAATATCACAGACCTATACAGAGAAAAATTCTGAAGATCTGCACACTGCAGTAATAGAGGGAGATGGTTACAGCAAGAAACCAGTTACTGATGAGATACTTGAACGCACAGAAGACAATACACTCCGGCCACGGAACGGAACAGATGCATACTCTTTTATAGTCCTTCTGCTTAAGAAGAGAAGAAAATTTAAATGGATTGAATTGTGGGATTGAAGTCCGCTGGGAGCAAGTGGAAAGCAGGAAAAAGATGCTGATATTTTGCACATCCATCTGGAATTGAAGCATTTACCTGTTGTTTGAGCCTTCACAGGCAGGCTGCCTTGCAGCCACACTTCCCAGCCACCAGATACAACACTTTGCTTGGTGTAGAGTATTTGTCTGTTCACTGTCAAACATGTTCCCAATAGCAAAATATTGCATTTATTGAGAGCAAAGCGTTGGTGATCTAGACACTCATAACAGCTTGCGTGGCATGAGTGAATGTGTAGCTATGCTCAGTGTTTTTCATTTTTACAGGAAACAGCACTGTGACTGAACTAGAAAGCAGATGGGCAGTAATCTGATAGTTTTCAAACATCGCAGATACGTATCTGCTGGTTGTACAGATGTTGCCATGCCTTCGGCATACCGGAGCCAGCAGCGCAAAAAACATTTTCTTACACAGGCTATTTTGCACCTTTTTTAGTAGTAATAATTTCAGACAACAATGAAGAAAAGATGACATGCTGAAAGAGACGTGAAATTCAGGAACCCTCTTGAAGACAAAGCTGGGCTAGTAGGATTCGCGAATCTAATAAAATCTGAGACTACCTGGCTTTGTATTACTGGGGAGAGTTTACGTTCTCCATCAGAAAGAAAGGCACTATGACAAGATGTGTAGCAGGGTTTACATTCTTTTTATGTCTTAATATAATGAGAGAAAGTTGCACCAGCAGTACAAGGTGCCAGTTTCATTCTCCTCAGAAGACTAGAAGTGATGCTGTGAACTAAATATATACTACCTTGCTATAGAAAGCCATCTCGTCCTCAGAAACTTTGCTGTAAACCTTGTCCCCTTGTGAACAGGACCAAAGTTCTGTAAGATCTAAACTATGCTGAAGAAGGCCACAGATACTCGCAGCTTTACATTGCAACAAACACCAGAAAAAGTGCTTCAGAACAAAACCGATTTCTCTCTGGGTTTGGCAAGAGCTGAGCTGTGCCCATGTTCATGATGTGATACTTAATATACATCTGTGCACTAAGACAACATTATTTTAAAAGCCTGTGTAGTCCTCAATGTATAAATGGCTACTGAGCATTCAACTTCCACCTCAGGGAAGAAAATGTTTGAAGAATGCATGGTGAAATGGGGTTCCAATATACTTTTTAGGTCAGTACACAAATTACTTAACAGCAATCTTAAGACATGCTCCATCTTTCCAACACCACTTCAGAAATAGGTGGGTTATCCAGACACCCTGACGATGTACCACTTTCCATCATCGGGTCAAGCACCAGCAGCACAGAGAGACAAGAAACAGCAAGAATTCTTTTGTCAGGATTTTTTTCTGACTCGAGGGAGATGTTGTTATGGGAAAAGGAACTCTGAGAAATAATGTAAAACAGTGCAAGACAAAACCAAATCTCCAGGAAACAATCAAAAAAGCCCTGTTTTTCTTCTTCACAGTCTGTTTCACAATAAATTCAAGCCATTTAACTCCAAAGCACTACGCATCTCTACTTCAGGTAGTAAGTCATTTGGTTCCAGATAGCTGTTTTGTTTTGGGGGAGATAAGCTGCTTTCTCAGCTACTGAATTGCAGCAGAAAACCAAGAGCAGGCTGAGGTTTCCTCCGGGATTCTACTAAAGTTGGTTACTTTATATTTCAACTTAAAGTTACAGGCTAAAACATTTCCACTGCTGCATTACTGCTCACACAATGCCCATGAGAGCGGTATCAGTATGATTTTTCACCTAGAAAAGCCTCAGGGAATTGACTGGCATTTCAAGGACCGGAATGGCTGAGTCTGCTTAGAGGAGATTTAAAGCACTCTGTTCTTCAGCATCTTGCATCATATCAGTGCTTTCAAGACCATGCTTGCCAAATATATAAATCTACAGTAGGAAAAGCATGAAATTCTGATTCTGTGGCTAAACCTGAGCAAACAATTCTATCAATTAAACACAGAAGTCATATTTCATGTCATTCAAAATCAGAGAGCTTTCAGAGCACAATCAGTTCCCTAACCCACGGATACTTGGGAGACCTGTAACAAAAGAAAAAGTGCAGTAAGCAGAACTATGGTCCAAATACTTTTGATGCTTTATTTGGGCTAGTGAGTACCATCTGGTACTGCAAGGTACCAGAAAGGTACTTGGTTTCAGTACTGCAAGGTTTAAAGAAAAATAAGTATACTTTTGATATTACAACCTTTGGTTTCTTCCCCTCCTAACCATATTGGCAATTTCTTTTACAAAAGTGCCCAGCAAGCTCCATTAATCATTGCAAATACTTTTTAGGTCAGATCACACTCACCGAAACATCTTGCATTGTGCTTTGCCTAATCAAGTAGGCAAGGCTGAAACTGAAGGTGCCCCCTGCACCCTGCGAGGCTCCTCTACTAATCCCAGGACCTCAAACAAGTACATTGAAGAATATGTTTAAAAGTATATTTTCAAATGTGTTACAGCTCTGCACTCCATTCCCCCAAGAACAGCACAGAGACCCCAAAAAAGCAGATTTCTCTTCATAAATAAACATAGCCCAGCCTTTACAAATACTGATTTGATATTAAACATAAGAAATACACTTACTCATTTTTCATAGTAAAATTGCAAATATCTGAAATGTAGGATTTCTCTCCACCCCTTCTCTCTGCTGAATTTCTATGCTGCTTTTCCACTGGTGGTATCCCAATAACCTGCCTGATCAACAGTCTAGTCACAAGCCTCTCCTTCCTCCATTTATCCAAGAGCAATAGGTTTTGGCTTGCTCCCCTTCTCCACTAAAACAACGACAAGAAGGATTTGAACATCAACATAAAAGTATAAATCACAAACTAAAGGCTGTCACGAGAGATTTCAGAGTACAGTACCCCAGTGAATCCTCAGAGCACAGCCCACCAGGTGAGCTGGAGAGACACTTCCCATAACAATCCTCTTTCCTACAAAGGACTCCCACATACATGTACTTCCCAACGCTCCTTGTTTTGCAGCCTACCAAGGTCTAAATTGACAGTGCCACTTTCGACGGACACCACACAAACGAGTTATTACTGAAGATAACTGCCAATACTAGTCTTCTGGGTTTTAGGATTCATTTTGTTTTAAGACAGAATATTTTTCTTTTTATATTGTCATTAGCCTGAGGGCAACGAAGGAATACTACTCGTTATGTGAGGCATACGGAAGAGGTATATGTTTAAAATGAAATCCTAAAGCCTGATGAGATCTACCACAGTGCTGAGTTCTGAGATATTCTGGGGTAACCAATGGCTATACAGGGACAGTGTTTTCAAAAGCACTCATTTTTAACTTATGTCCTAACCCCCTCAGCATTGCTTCTGCAGCCAGTGTAAGGACCATATGACCTGAATATTAATTTTGACTTCAGTAGATCTGCAGGTTACTTTTTGTATATTTATTTAAATTGGAGCTTCTTTCCAAAATGTGGCTTATAACTTAGTCTACATGAGATGTTTATTTTTAAGGCTTTATTCTTGATTTGTCAGTATTCGTATTCACATCTAGTAACTTTTTATCTGCCTACATCTGAAAAACCTTAAAAGAGACATTTATACATTTCAGACAGAAATACAAGCCTGCTTTTTATTGCAATGAGACATGATGGATGGTATTTTTACATCCAACCCCTCTTCCATTAATAGTTCTAGAGTTCCATAAAATGGGAAATACTACACAGCCTTGTTACACTACAGCATATTTATTCCACTGATAACATGCAACGTGCTTGGTTGAAAGGGATGCTTACTGCTCTTGGAGGCAACAAATAAAATGATTAAGGAATGTGGATACTGCTCCTTGTGCAGAACTCCCCAAGCCAAGCTTGATGAGGGCATCTAAAGAACGTGGAGGGGGACTACAGCTGGGTACCAAAGGCTCAGTCCATCATGTATGAAAAGGCACAGAACTCTCGCATGTCAGGACAGAGGTGATGGTACACACATGCACTGGAGACTGAGCAACTGCTGCAGAGGAAAAGGGTCTGCTCATCCACATTCTGGAAACCAAACCGATTATAAAAGCCAAAAGGGGAAAGTTGGAATCAAAAGGCTCGGAAAGGTCAAGCATAAAGTGTCATCCTTCTGTAGTGAACTAGTTACTTGATACCAAGGCAGGATGCAAGCTAAGGTATAAAACTGGTAGCCAGGAGGTATTTAAAAGCGGATGTGAATGCATACTGAGGACGTTACGTCTAGTATGTCCAAAGAAACAGGTGAGCATGACCAAACCCACTGTAATCTTTCAGAATTAAAAAAATACGGCAGCTACTACAAAACTATAGGTCATTCGGAGATAGAAATACAGCAGATGTGAACCTAATAACACATTTTCTACCAACTCAAATCTCAGCTTCACTCCAGAAGTGAGGCACTCACTAGCACAGGAAAACACTCCCTTGTCATTTCATCCTCAAAATGGTGACATAGTTGTAAGGAACATACGGCCCCTTTCCTCAGTTGATAAAAAACATCCTAACATCAGTCAACAGAAGTGGAAAGGGAAGGAAAAAAGCCAAGCATAAGAAGTTTCTTAGCATTCATATAAAATGTTGCTGGCTGATCTGAATTGTAATTGAAACAAGATAACCAATTGCATAAAATCTAGAGTGGTGCAGAACTAATTAATGAATTTGAGGACAGTGAGTAGCTTTTACAGTGTCCAGCTGAAATATGAAGAAGCCTGTATCTGGAAAGTGAACAATTTTAAGCTTCACAAATGACTGCAAGAGAACGTGCCTTGCGTACCATTTTCTGCATATTGATCATCAATATCTGCCCTGCAATTAGCATTACAATAGCACTGATCTGAACAGATACCACAACATGGGCACATACAGAAATATTGCAAAAGAGGTTTTTGTTACTGGCATTGGTACACGAATAGGAATCGGAGAGTAGGACAACAGAATCCATCATAGTATGGACTTCTAAAGAAGCCACAGGCTGATTTACACAGTCCACACTTCAAAAGAAAACCAACACCAGAATTTGATCAGAGGTGAATTTAATTGTTTCTGGAGATAATGGGAGAGGAAAAGAGAGGAATAAAGATTCAAAGGAAATAATTTTCAACTCCGACACAATAAACATGACACCATCGCAGTGGAGTCTGCTCATTCCAATGCAAGGAAACTTGCAAGAGTAAGAGGTTTCTTACTGCTAGCAGGAGTTGTCACAGAGCAAGGGGTAGGTAAGAAGCAAAGCATGCCAGTCCAATAGCAGTATCTTACTGATCCTAATGCCAGGTGATTAATAAAAGATAATCAGCTCTGAATGATCCACAAAGTAAGCTTTTCAGCGTGTGACCTGTTAACTTGGCCCCGTTCAAGAGGAGGCACTGAAATTTTTATACCTGGGAATCTATCATAACTAGAGAATCCATTTAAATGATCAATAAAAAAAATACTATAAAATGCTGTGTTACCCTTGCGAATATCAGTAACGTGAATATTTCTTATTAGCTCCACCCAATCTTGGTTTAAGTTTGAACCGGAGAAACAGCACCCTGCACAGTAATTCTCAATAACACATATTTGTTCTGTGGCATTCGCATCAGACATGAGCAGGAAGATCTCATTCGTTGTGTCTGCATAGCCACACCAGTCTGCAATTATGTCAGTCATTCCATTTTCATTTAAAGCATTAGTGCCCAAGAATGAAGACAACACTCTGACCTTGTTAACAGGCTGGGACAGCTTGAGGAAGGCTTACTTTGTTCACTTACGTTCCCAAACTGCACAGTTCAAACAGACCAATCCAGACTTACCTGCAAGAAAACAGAATACAAATTTTGGGTTACAGCTTCAAATTTAATAAAAATTTGCCACTGCAAAGTGAAAATAAATAATGGATCCCTGAAAAATTTCACAGTACTTAAGAGTTAAAATAACTTCTTGCAGTGTAATGAATTATATATTTGACGGCACTATTTCCCTAGCCTTTAAATAATTAAGATAGCCTTTTTATCCTGATAATTTAATTACAAAAGGTTGCATTGCCAAAGGGCAAAACATAATATCTGTTGACTTCCTTCTTATTACAAAGTACTGTTTTGTCTGTACATCTAGTCTTGCCCTCCACCCCCAGCTTTCCTTTCCCCTGCTGCTTCACAACACCACAGAGTATTTCAGCATTGCTTCAAACAACATGACTGGATGCAAGGAGGAGCAGATCAGCAAAGACAGGTTTTGTACACTTTTAATTGAGCATTTAGGTAGAAGAAAGGTAATAAGCCACCAGTCACATGGTGAACTTCTGTTCCTACAATGGAAGCAGGTGTTTGGACCCCAAACTGTGTAGTGGAGTCAGCTGAGCTTTTATAGCAAGGTCCTTATATCAGTCTCCCAGCAGTTTTCTTTACAGAAGCAGATTTGGGTGAAAAATGTGGGAGAAACATTTTTTCCATTTCCCAAAGCACAGTGAGTTCATTAACGATGGTTTAATAAGGGTCATGAGAAGGGCCTCTCCCACAGTGGGTGACAGGCTGCCATTTTCAACTCAAAGTACTCCGTGTGTTATATCCCACCCCGAGTTTCATAGATTTCTAACATCACTGGCTGCCCACTGCATCGCTGTGACCCAGACACCAACCCACAGTGTGCTCCTTTATAAACCCCAAGGATGACAGCAGCACAAACGGCTGTCCCGCATGCAAGGTCTCCACAGCCCTTCGCACAACAGCCCCCGGTGCTGCAGCAAGCATTCTCTAGCACAATCAACACAGCAGCTCCTGTGTCACTGGGGTGGCATCCACCTCTGCAGGTTTCTGAAGAGACTGCAGTCTCTGTAGATTTTCACAGTAAAACCAGGCAAAGGAGATGTTTTTCTATCTCCAGTGTTTTCACAGCTCTGTAGGACACATCAGCCTATTTTTCAGTGACTGAAAGATGGAGACTTTTCTACTGTTTCAACCAGTACACAGGATCTGACTATCGAGAGTGTGTTTGTCTCTCCATGGCAGACAGGCATGCCTGGTCTCCTTTCTTCTCCTGCTTCTCCTCCCCAGGAGGCAAGCCCTGCAGGGAGGCACGAGGGAGCCCACAGCTTTTCAGTTCAGAATTGGTGGGGGAATACAGGTGCCTGACATAGGGGTCTGCTCAGTGGGGGTAGTGGCATCTGCCAGGAGCCACCACCCTGCGGACAGCCACCCTGTCACTGAAATGGAAGGGACACGTAGTCCAAGAAATGCTCCTCAGCTGAACTCAACTTCTACATAACAAGATCCTGAAACAAAATGACCTCCAGGGCCAGCACTCTGCCCCTGAGGTTTTACTACAGCCCTGTGTACCCAGTACTTCGTATGTTGGGAAACAACCATGACGTTGCTTCCCAGGTACGTGTTACGTAGTGCACTTCGAGGATGTTTTCACTCCTTGGTCCTCTCCTTTGCCTGATTGTGGAAAATAATCATTGCCATCATCTGCCAGAAGGAAGGTTGTAAAGATCAACTTCTGCTACAGCCACTTCCCTCAGAAATGAAACCATGGCTTTCTGGGAACCCTACTAGGAGGAGTCTGGAAAAGAGGCATGGTGAACTCCAGGGACCTAAAGAGTAGCATCCTCCAGTGCACAGCGATATGCTGGACTCCTCCATCATGTAGCTTTACTGCAAGCAGCAAACTCCCCCTTAGCTGTGAGAGGACCAAGAAAACCTCAAGGAATCATAGTTACATGGAATTCCTGTGTTGTGCTGTAGCCATTAATGCATTTCAGAAAAGTTGGTCTAAAGCCAACTCAAAAAGTAGATGGTTTATAGTTAAGGATCTCAGCTTCTACTTTTTGGTGCTAAAATCGTTGACACTCCAAACGTGGACCTCTTCATTTTACATATACTTTATCTGCTCAAATTATTGAGCTAAAACACTCACTTTCTATTTTTACTTTAACATCTTTGCACAGAGAGCCTCCTAAAACCATGCCTAGCCAGCTATCGAAAGCCAGCTGTTGAGCTAACATGACATGACAATGAAATAATTCTTTATAAAAGACTGTAGGACAAAGAGTATTACACTTTGATCTTATATCAAAAGTAGAGACAATCAGACCAAGGTTGATATTTGGCTATACAATATCCTACTATGAGAACAGCAACTTAAGGCAACTGTTTGTGGAAACGTTGGCATAAACTGATCAGCAATTTACTAATAAAGACAAGCCTGCAGCAGCCCATGACTCCACACATCGCTTTGTCCATCCTCCATCGAAAATATTATTTCACATTATTCTCTTGTGCACTTCCAGGGTATTTTTCCTTCATTAAATTCTGCAGAAATTATAAGATTCAGCATGCCACTGATGGCACGCCAACAAATACATGGACTGGCTGGTACAGGAGAGAGTCTGTTGGTGATTTTGCTTATAACATAAAAATAAATATTACTTGGCATTTTTCTGAGAAGCAGAATGTGAACTTTATAACCTCAAGACGAATTTAATGGCCTAACAAGCTTGTTCCTGCTGTTGATCTTCTCACCATTGCTTGCACAGCGTGTGTGTGGGGCCTATTCTGGTTGGCAGTTGCTATGCGATTCACATTTCTGCTATATTTCTGCCTTACATTAACACAGAAAGCAACATCTGTGCAGGAATCCACAAAGCAAAGGGTTTCTTGGAAAGTGGGGCAAAACATAAGCATATGCAAATCGCTCCTGAGCAAAGGAGCTCAGGGAGGATGTTGTGGTTTGAAAGGGGTCTTTGAGAAACAGGGAGAAGCAAACAGAAAAGGATGGGTTTAAACCTCCTGCTAGAGACTCAAGAAGTAAAAAAAGGGAAAATAATTAAATGAAATCATATCAGGCTCAGCTGCCTATCTCCACTTGGCGATAAGGCATTGTTTCCCCCATTATAAGAGCTGAAATGTTTATCTAAACACAGGAGAGACACACACATATACACAGACTGAAAAATAACTAACTTCACTCTGCTGTACAGAACCTGGTACGAGGCGGCTCTGCCAACGTTGCCTAGACAAATATCAAGTAATAACCACAGCATAATAGGAGGAGATAGGGTACTTATTTGACCAGATGGACATTCAATTCTGAGTATTATGGAAAAGGACATCTGCATTGGCTGATATGAAAAATGAAATATATCTAGAGATCATTCAGAAAGCGCTGGAAATGGTTCCCTAACGTGATACAAGACTTTCTTGCTGTTTAGGATATGGCCTTAGTTAAAGGGACACAGACGGACTTCAGATTAAAACACTTGAATTTCTACATTATCAGCCAATAAAAATATATTTGTACGCTATTGGAAGCATCTGAAATAATCAGTCTCAGAGCTGCCACCACCCAGAAGAAGCCAGCACTGCCCTGTGTGTTCTGTGCTAGAGGTGTTCTGAGGTAGTCAGCTCGGTGGTCAATGAAAGTTAAACGCAAAGAAATTTATTTTAGTCTTTCACCTTCTCCATCCATCAACTGACATTTATTTATCTACTTTAAAGGTTTACCACGCACTGCCGATTCAGGCACTGCGCCAAGCGGCTGCTGGCAAACGCCCGTTGGAGCAGCACGGTCCGACGTGGCCTCTCGGCCAGGTTACCTGCTGGCAGAGCCCTGCTGAGAGACACCGCCAGCACCACGGAGCCTACCTACCAACCCACCCGGCTGCGTTTGAACGCTGCTGGAGGACTCGGCCCGAGTGAGTATCGGGGAAGGAAAATCCAATATAATCTAAAAAGGATCTTATCCCCACCTGGTGGCACTGATATAATTGTCAGGAAACAGAAGCAAAGAGCCAGCAGTCAGCCTTAGCTTGGAAATACGACATTCTCCGAAGGGCGTTCCAGTCCTGCTATGATGGAAATACACCATCCGGTGTCTGTCAGATGCTGACGGTCCGTGGCGGATACAGTTAAACGTCCTCAGGTTCCTGGCGCCCGAACTTAAAGCAGGATTTAGCAGCCTTTCAAGCAGAAAAGGGCAGTTTTCCCTGTTTAACCCACACCTTTCCCGCGCTGCCGATTTCCAGCCGCTGCCCTTGTCCCTTGAGGAGCGATTCAGCGCTGGGCGATCGCAGGATGCTGCTGCCCTCTGCTGTCCCCACCGCTCGGAGAGGAGCCCGCTCCGCACCCCCCAGCACAGGGGACAGGGAGTGAATACTGCAGGGGCAAAGAGAAAAACGGTGACAGCCATACAAATTTGGGGTTATCTCCACCAGGAATTTTCCTCCTTTCCCGGTGAATAAATGACTCTAATTTGTGCCTTGCTGACTTTGCACACTAACACTCAAAATTTCAAAGGGACTATTTGGGCAATCCGACAACAACCTTATGTCACTGACAAACGAACTTTGATCTCTGTATGTGCAATCCGTAAAAAATCTTGTCTTCCTTCCTACAGAAGTTTGCATTTGTGGCCCAATCCTCAAAACACACCCAACAGCAAATACGCCTCAGCAGATGACAGCAGAGAAAAATTTGCCATGGGTTTGTGGCACACGCACTGGTCTGCACCTCCCGGGGCAGGAGCAGAGGCAGCCTGCTTGCCCAGCCCAGTGCAGGGTGACGTTAGCTGTCTGCACCCCGCAGGGCCGCACTGAGCGGGTGCTCTGCCCCCGCGCAGGGCTCGGCAGCAGCGGGCTCAGCAACAAGAAGTCAGGGGAATGTGGAAGCCAGAGCCAAGGAACTAGCAGGTAGGAGCAGCCAAGGCCTCTTGTTGTTGTTGTTTTATTTTATTTATTTCCCCAATTCCCAGCCAACACAACCCCGGATAATGGCAGGAAACAGCTAAAAGGCAGAGAGCTCTGCCCC
The DNA here is from genome assembly GCA_013399095.1 of Psophia crepitans. Lineage (NCBI taxonomy): Eukaryota > Metazoa > Chordata > Aves > Gruiformes > Psophiidae > Psophia > Psophia crepitans. Next base: position 382,809 of record VWZZ01006212.1, read on the forward strand.
AGCATAGCTCTAAGTGCCACCAAGCTGGAGCAGCCAAGACCGGCTGGCCTGCAGCCCAGGGAGATGCCAGCTCCAGCCAAGAGCATCTTTTAAGGCTTATTTCATACCACAACCATGCCAGGCCCAAAGCCAAAGCATTTATAACTTTCATTCAAATGAAGTAAATGCATGTTAAAACATGCAAATATAGACATAAGTATTCAATCTTATTTGCATTGTTGAATTTCTGCCCTTAAAAGTAACTACTAGCAATGCGGTGCTGAGAGGTGATAAGAACATCACAGTGCCTGTCCCAGCCATAGGGCACCTCCCGGATCATGCTTGTCCCTGGCAGCAGCAGGATTTAAGTCAAAGCCTCTTCTAGTGAGTACGGAAGGGTAATGGTCACAGAAAAGAAAGGACTAGGGTAAGTTACGAGGGGTATAAAAGAGAGTGCAATCAAATGTAAGAAGCGTTGTGATGTGGATAGGTACTAGATCAGGGTGCAAGGAGATGAAAGGATAGATCTTGAAAATGAAGATGTAGGAAGAAGACAAAGATATGAAGTCCAGTTTGAAAAGAGACATATACCAAGAGGCCATTTGTGCCAGCAGCTGGCAGCATCCACAAGGTCCCTTTATGGCTTTTGTTGCTTGTGCTCTTTGTCTAGCACAGCACCAGAGTGTCATCCAAGTCAGGACTATTAAAAATACTCGTTGGTCCTTGTTGGTCCCTTACTAAGAACTATCCTAAACAGCGTTTTTCTCTCCTTTTGGGAGAACAGAAGATTATGTGAGGTAAGGACAAGACAAGGTCCTTAAACACAACAGTTACCTGCAGACCGACTGTTGAAGAAATAGACCTTTTAAGCTAAGACAAAGGATGGTAGTGCATTGTCTTCTGGCTAAAACCAGCTACAGCAGATGTCTTGATCTTACCTTCTTAAATGATGTAAAGCATATACTTAGAGTCAACAGGGACTCCCTATAATTGCCAAAAATTATAGGCCCTGTGTTGCTTAATATTGTCTCCTTGGAAAACTGAACCCTTAATGCTCAACCCTTCTTTCTGGTTTTATACACAGTTTAGGAAAGTAACTCAAACCCAAAGTCCTTACTCAGACACTGACTCCTCTCCTGAGCAGTGGAGGCCTATCTTTATGTGACCGGGCTCATTCTGACAGTAGCGCTTGGGTATTAAGCGCATTGCATTTCACAGTTTTTAGGAGGAGAGCAAGAAAAGCAAAAAAACCTTCTCATTATTAGAAAGTCTGCTTTATAGACTGCTAAGACATCTTCTTCCACGTACAAAGAAAAACATTTGGAGAAGGGCTCAGTTTTTTCAAAGCATAATTCAATTTCTAGGTGCTTTCTTAACAGCTTCTCTATTTATATCTAAATTGACAATTCCATGAAAGAGATCATAACCCTGAAGCTAACGTAGCATTGCATTTTCAGGGTTGTTTTATGAAAAAACTATAGTAATATAGATGCCTTTTGGAGTAAAGTACCTACTGTTTGCCAGTGGCATAGGCAGGCAGCAAATCTCCAGGCCACAGAAACAAGAAATAGTTAATCTGCAGCAAGCACATTGAATACTTGGCCAGTGGTTTGTATTTCCACTTTCAATTTCTTTGCATTCCCCATCAAAACTTGTTATCCTGTGATGATTTTCTTTCACTCTTATATCTCCTAAGGACACAAACCTGTTACCTCAGGCATGGATTCCCATGATAAGGTGCTGTTCTAGTACTCGGCACATGGATATGCAAATCCTGCTGGGCCATTGTCACAAGGATTCAAGGCCTTGTGCCAACTGCTCCAGCATATGAAAAAGGAAGTAGATACCAGCCAGACAGCCCCTCTCAGGGAGTTGTGTCTACTGGCAAGAGATGCTAGAAACACAGGGATCTACAGCTGATGTCTCATAGGTCCATGAAGTCCCCTCTGATGGCAGTTACTGCACAGTGAAGTTATAATCCAGAGCCCCCAGACACCTCTGCCCGTCTCAGAACTGGGCAGCAAGGATCAGCTCCAGCAAATCCCAGCTTTTATGCAGGAACAGCAAAGCAGCTTCTTCCTTGCCTGACTCCTCTGGAATTAACAACTCACGACTTTCAGGAAATGAGGGAAATTTTATTATTTATGTCTGCCCTCTAACACAAATAATGAACAAACATCTTTAGCTTTGAGGGCACTCTGCAGAGTACGGATGGAGAAAAAACATCCTGGAGCCCAGGAACTATCCAGTTTAAAGGGCATAGATGGTGTGACGAACACGTGGTTCATCTTAGCGTTACTGATAGCCCACTGCACCAAAGACAAATTGTCATAGTGCAAATGCTACAGGAAGGGTTATGTTCCACATGGTTAACCCCATTTAGAAAAGCATTCAGGCATATGGTTATTCCCATTTCTGTTCGGAGCACTCAAGACTACACTTAGCTTTCTAGCTGATGAGATCTAAGTACATGCCTAATTACTGATTTGAAAAAGGTCTGGAGATGCTGCAACGATGGATAACACAGAAAACCCAAAGTGAAAACAAGATCTTCCGAAAAGTGAGTGGCTAAATTGAATGAGCTACACCCCTTGTAACTGCCAGGTCAGAATATTTTGCAGACTACCCATCTGTAAATTAACACATTTCAGACAAAGCCACACAGCTCCTAGCTTTATGGGCTTAAAGGCTGTCCTCAATATTGCTGTTACTCAACTGGCCCAAAGCACAAACCAGATCTTTTCATTATCAGCCAGTAATTTACAACCAGTAGACACGTAAGTGATTTGAGACTGCAGTTCCTGGAAACACTGTCTTTTCCCCCTTTCCTTACCCCAGGGAAACTCCTCCTGCTTAGAGGGGAGAAGGAGGAGGGAAAGGGAATTCCCTACAAGCCTGGTGAAATCCATATAATTGAAGGGTTCCTGCAACACTGCTTCTGTACCAACGCCAAACATGACAGCATTAAACACTTCATGAAAGTGTGAAGGTGCATCTGGGGAGCTCCAGAGATGGAGTCCCTCAGGTCTTTAGCTATATCAAAGAATAGACAGGGCAAGGCCAAAGCTGTAACACTGGCTTTTCTTTTGCTCCAGTCCTCTCACAATATATACGGCAACAACTGCTTGAACAGAAGACCCAAACAGTGTGACTTCCTGTTACAGATGTGAGAAAAAGAGTTGAAGGTACGTTTCGTCTAATCATTCTCAGACATTTATTTTGCCAATATGCAACTCGGGAGACTCCAGTCACAGAGACAGGAAATAAAAACTATTTCCCTGATGATTTTCACGTTATTTTTAAAAGATACTTTGATAAGGAACTTAAAATAAAAATAAAACAACAAAATAACCCCCCACAACTTTTTTCCCCTACCCAGGTACTCCATGCAGTCCAATCTACGGAGATGTTTTTGCATCTGAGAGGCTGGGAAACCCTCCTTCGAGTACATTGTTCCCTTGGTTTCGTACGTCGGTTAAAAAGGCTTAATAAGCAGCCTGAGATTTCTTACTGCCATCTTTTCATTTCCTGTGTTGTCACAGGCAGTTGGCATAGGAGCTGACAACCTTAACAGACTGAGAAAAACACTTTTATAAAGAGACTTACAGGAACTGGCCTGTGAATTCATTCCCACTCTGAGTTTTCTACAGTCTCAAAGGCCATCCCCATTTCACGCTCTTGGGTGGCTCAGCTGATGTGTTCTGCCATAACAGCATAGAAGTGAGAAAAAGTGTTAGATCTCCTCGCAGGTACATACATGTTTAAAGTTCAGGAGTTTGCAGTAAAAGTGAAGTTTCTGGGGTTTTAATTTCCTTTTTTTTTTAAGTTACTGTGTAGTAGCTAAATCATTCTCCAATTTGAAGCAGTTCGTACAGCCTCAAGTAAGATCCACAAGTAAGATTAATTTACAATACACTATAGGTACAATTCAGGGGATCAAAGACCAAGGCCATCCCAGAGCTCCTCACTTGCAACGAGAGTAAGGCACCCTCTTGCCTGTGAATCCTGCAGCGTCCTCACCCACACTGCCGCGCTGCCGACACAGGGACACTGCCCAGCAAACCCGCTGCTTTGCCTCAGGTGCAGCGTAATTCTGCCGGTGGGTGGGAACTCGGCACAGCCTTCTTGGCCTGAAAGGCAACTGCAGTCCTGTGGATGGCTAGACACAATTAGTGAAAACAACTGGATGTGAAGAAATGTGGAAAACAACTTTCTGCTTCACAACATGAAGTAATGGCTCCCAAGGACCAGCCCTAGCAGTTGCTGCAGGAAGGAAAGGAGAGCAGAGCAAGCGCCAGGCGGGCCCGGCGGCAGGGGCAGCTGGCTAACTGAACTAGCAAAACAGCCGGTCCTGAGCACTTCCATTTACACTTCTGCCTACAAATTAGAGGCCAAAAGGCTCTCTTCCTCTCCGCTGCATTGGGAAATAGAGCTCACAAGAATGAAGTGTGGTTTTCAAAGTGACAGAGCACTCAATAAAAGGGCAGTGATTTGGATGTCCTACCAGGATGTTACGGCAGCCCACCCACAAGGCTGACTCGAGTGAAAGGACTCGCTACTCCCATTAGCCTGAAAACATGAAGTTGGGCTGTTCTCCGCCCTGCAGGGATAGGAGACAGCATCCTTTTATGTTTTCAAATACAAACTCAAAATTACCAACACTTCAGAAGTCACAGGGGGAAAAAAAACCAACAACAAAAAAATTTACTAGGTTAGGTCAGTCTGATCTGTTTCTGACTGGTACCAAATTCAATAGCTAATTCCAACTTAAAACCAAAATCAAATAATTTTTTTCCAGTGTTCTGGCTTCTACTTTGAAATGGTGTTGTAGGACAAATTTAGCTGCATTTAATGTTTTATTTTAACTGCTTTCGCCAAAAGTAGGGACTCTCCTGCCCTAGTCCTTCAGTGACATTTTGGTCAAAACAAAATCTTACTTAGTGATGGTTTGCTTTCGCTAATCCAATTTGAATCTGTCATTAGATATCTCCTGTCATAACAACAGCTCCACAAAGCTGCTATTCTAACAGCCATGTACCTCTCAGCATTTGTCCAGAGATCAGTCCATGCAAGCTGACAGGCCACTAACAGCACCCTGTTACACCTTGCCATTCTTCAGGGAAAAGCCACCCGCCAGGTGTTTTGGAGATCGAGCTCCAATCTTACATTCTACAGCCCTGATTGTTCTGGCATCTGCACTCAGGAGTAGTGCGAGTTTATTCTTCATAAGGCAGTTACTGCATCTATTGCTGCTGCTTTCTCAATCCTCAGTACAGCTCACTGAATACACAGGTCACAAGTTACTCTCATTGTGAAAGCCTACTGATTTCCACTTCCACACGAAGTGGAAAATCATCCACCAAAACAGAGGATGGACATTTTCCATGATGAAAGAAAATCCCAGCGTAGTAGAATGAGACCCGTTCCACTGCTGTCCAACCTTCTAGTGTGATTCATGTGAACCAGAGCCCACTTCAACCACCTTTTTCTCCTGAGAGCCCCTTGGAACAGCCTAGTGTGTAGAGGAATTGGATGTCCACCCGCAGCGTGACCAAAGTGAGCTGTCCACCCAGTGTACACAGCCCACTAGCCCTCTCCTTGTCCATCTCTGAAAGATTCTTCATAGAAAAATTGGACAAACCTACCACTAGAATAGATCTTACGGTTCCTAACAGGGCTGCTGGTCTAGTTCTTCAGGTCAGCATTGGAATGCCTCAAACTCCAACGTAGCTGTTCCTGCAAACTAGGGCAACAAGTCCTGTCTTCTTCCAGGTGATGCTAAGAGAAGAGCAGAGACTGGTTTCCATCTTTCTCCAGGGCCAGTGTGACAGCTGGCAGTAGATGTCCTGCTTCTTTCATTCCGTGTCCCACAGCATGTCCAGCTGCCATGTCACAAGTCTTCTTACAGAAACAGATTCCCAGAGCATGGTAGCTGTTCTTTGGTGCCGATTTCCATAAGCTATAGCTATAAAGTACCTCAGGCTCTCTCCCCTTGGATTTTACCTCTGTCTAAATCCACTTTTCTTTCCAGAGAAGGAGGCTATTAGAGCAATCAGTAGCTTTCATGCAGAAGTCCTGGCTTTTGAAGGGCTCTCTGCAGATTCCCTCTGTTGTAATGACATTAGGAAGTATCCCAATGAGTCCCTGCTTCCCAGCAAAGTTAGAAGTACTCATACTCCATCAGAGACAGAGACCAGCCCATGCTGCAGGAAAGGTCACTGCATGTGTTGGAGAAAAATGGATGAGCACTTTTTAGCTAAACTGAGGTCTCTGTGACTCGTGCAGGAGCAAGAGGTAAAGCTCTCTTATCTGAGCTACATTTACCCCAAAGACTGGCTGGGCTATATACAGACACCAGCGTTTTCATCTGCAGAGCTGTTGCTTCGGAGAAGAGCAGCACCCTGCCCAGATAATGCCTTTCCTTTCAGAGAAAAAAGGTTAGTAGCAGACTAAAAGCATATTTTTCTTTATGTATAGGATGCATTATCTTAGTCTGCTGAACTGAATCATGGGTTGCTAAGTGCTCTTCGCATCCAAATCTGTGGGTATAGCTTCACGCAGGAATTACAGCGTTTTGTACTGGCAAAGATTGGCGGGGGGGGGACTGGAACGGGGGCATTAGTCACAGTGGAAAAATAGCACTGTGAGACGTGATCCTCTCTCGTGCATTTTGAGGAACGTACATGGAACTGCTGGTCATTACTTTTCAGTGGGAGGTATTTCTACTTTCCTGCCTCCAAAGCAAGCTGTTTCATGCTATGCAGAGCCTTTCACATTAAGTCCAACCAAATTTGAAATGCAAATACGTGAAATAGGATTTATATAAAATAGAAGCATAGGGATTTGCAAGTTGAATACCTCTGAAACAAGAAAAGCTAAACATAGGATTTTAAATTTAAATGCTGTATCCAGACCTCTACTTCAGGTGCTAAGCATAGAATGATATCCCTCCGTGGGGATAAGACAGTCTATGCAACACTGGTGATTCAATATCACTCATTAAGAAGAACTGACCCTTCATATTAAGAATGAGGTAGTCAAAACAACTGCTATTTTAAGTGCAGTCTTAAATTATTCTGCAAGGTCTGTGGGAGTAGTAGAGCCAGGCCTACACTGATTCCAGATCAATATTTGCATGGCAAGAAAAGAACCTGTCAGAACAGAGGAAAAAAATGAGATGACCCATTTCTGTAGGGTTAGCGATACACTTGGCTAAGGCAAGTTAAGGAGAATCATTCCCAGCGGCAGTCTAAGATGAAGCTAAATGCTGGTGATCCCTGCTTTGGCCAGACTGGTGCACAGAAGCACATGTAGAAATCCTCTCAAATCCAAGGGTGCCAGCCACACATTTCAGTCACAGACCACCCTGACTGCAGAAATGTCCACCTGATGTTCCAAAGGCCAGGGACCACCCCTACCCCAGCACCAGAGGGTATCTCTTCCCCTCAGACTCTCACACTCCTGAGGCAGCCTGTGCAGTCCGTGGGCATCTATCCTGCTGCCTTCTGGACATTTGGAAGCAATGTGCCACTGTCCTGGGCTCTGCACGAGCAGTCAGACGTGTCGGTTATAAGCGTCAGTACAGACATCACAACCGAGCTCTCCCATCACTCCAAAATCACCCTTCACTTAAGTCAGTTACCTTAAAAACATAAAATACGTATTCAGACCACACACAATAGGCACAGTTAGCAAAAAAGCCACACAGACACAGGCGCTAAAAAGGAAAGAAAAATAACACTCGAGCTACTTCACAGCCTCACACTCAGAAATCTGCCTTTCTTTCTCATTCATCAGCCCCAGAACTGTGGGCACTTACCTCAGCCCTGGGGTCTGGGCTAGTCCTGGCCAGCAGCCTGCACACCTTCCCCGCAGGTCAGTCCCTTTTCAGGGACTGCCTGAGCTGTCCCCCAAACATCCCACGGGTTCCTGAGCCTCCAGTACATCAGGAAGTGGTTTCAGCACTCCTGCCTCCATGAAGACTGTCCTCCCTTCTTCAGAAAGAAGAACATCCCTTTGGCAGACAGTCACCGAGTGCAGGAGTCCCCACCTGCTCGTGCATCGCTACTGCATCAAGGGACAGAATTTCTTACTCATTCTGTGAGGCAACGGGCAAGTCTCTGCAGAAAACCTTCTCATACACTGAATTTATACTTTGCATCAACATGTAAATTGAAACCACAGTTGGCGTTTAATATAGGCAGCTCATCGCTAGCTCTTGATTGAGATCAGACAATGGCAATCAACAGCTCTGGGAGGGAACAAATTTGAGATGACCCTGTCAGGTCCTTTACCACCACATGTGAATGCAAAACACACAGCCAAATCAGCAAACATTTTCCCAGTTCAAGCTGTTCTGATGGTCTGTTTTAGGAGATATTCTCTGACCTGCTTTAGCCAGGCAGAAGTGATGCTCATTTGTGACTATACTTCAAGCAGACACAGATCTGCTGGGATGGACAAAACTGCCCTGGTACAGTGGATGCAGAAGGGAAATGCCTATCCAGCCACATGGGATGAATCCTACACGGTGTTCTCCAAACTGTTCCATGTAGTTACGGGTGAGCCTGTGACCGCCCTCTGTGAGCCGCCTCGTGGAGAGCCAGGCTCAAATGGGAAGTGTTGCCAAATTAATTCTGTAATGCTGTGGATGGTACTACAAGCTACACACATTATTGAGCTAAATTAATTTCTGCTGTACCTGACCTGCAGCTGAGGAATGTTGCTTACGGGGTTGGGAATAGCTTGTTTGTTGGATCTATAAAATATTGTTACTTAAACAGACCAGAGAGCTCCTCTGACACAAGTTCTCTTTCCCCTGAAGGGTTTTCTTTCTAACTGGAGTTATTGATCCCTTTGGCTTTAGACAGGAAATAATCACTGCATTAGCAACCACCAAAATGGTCTTCAGTCCCTAGAGTCTGTTCCCTGACATGTCACTGAGGTGAATTTTTTGAGCTGCGAATGTTGCTAAACTTTTTTCTGATAAGAAGCATGGTAACATGCAATGTATTTTGACTTTTTGATCAGAAGGTTCAAGGTGTGTGTGTATATTACTTTTCAAGCATGTCTCAAACAATTGCTGCTAAATTCTGCTACAAAGCAGTGCCACTTTATTTCATAGGGAGGAAAACTCGATCAGTGCAAAATAGACTTGCTGGGTTCACCTTCTTAAACCTGCTGCAATAGAGAGGATCACAGCAGTTCACGGGCCGATGTTCGACTCCCATCAGTGTCCCCTCCTTTGCAGAGACATCTGACTTCAGCAGGCAGCTCTGCCAAAAGATCGTGTAGTACCTGGTAAAATTTGGAATTTCCCACACGCTGCACCACAACATTACATTTCTGTATTTGCCGTTTAAATACCAAATAATCACTCCTGAAATGGTACATTGTGCTTCTACATTCACATGTTAATCTCAAGCCTGGCTTTGCTGCCCGGTGATGCAATCACAACAACTGCTCTGAAGTAACATATTATTTACTCTTATTCAGCCCAGATGTGGAATAGGAGCTACGAGCCAAGAGAAATATGGCTCTGTTTGATACACATGCCTATAACTCACTTCTTAACAAACACTGCAATGCCTTATTAATGTAAAGGGTGCAGGCTGTTGATGGCAGCCCAACACAGTGGAGAGTCCAAGCGTGTCGATGGATGCCCCCGTGTGCTGCCGGGCTGCAGGACGCAGCTGGATGCACTGGGGGGTGCAGTGCCTACAGATCCATCCTGCCTGGATTTGATTCTGATGCTGTGTGCAAACCAGAACAAAACAGAAGAGTTGTGCCAATCTGCCTGTGGCTTTACACCAGCTCTTAGGGCTCTCTGATCAGTGTCTCAAATCCAAATCAAGAAGATACTCAGTGATTTGATCTCTGTGTAGGAAATAACTTTTAAGTTTTTTTAATATGCCTTTGCAAAACGGTGATGTTTTCTGTCCAAAGTCAAGAGATCTAACAGGCAGCTGAGGCACAAGGGAGAATCAAAGTGTCGTTATTACCAGCAATCAAAGCTTCATTGAGAACAGACTCGCAGAGAGCTAATCAGGTGAAAGCAAGGGCTCTCGTTCGAGGGACATTACCAGGGGTGCAGAACGCGGCCAGATTCACAGCTAGGAAGGGATGAATCTCACAGGTGTCCAGCTAGAAAACCGCACACACACACGCACACAACCCCTATTGGGAAATCATTGTCTTAATGCTGTGACTTGCTAGAATGCCTGAAAACCTCTGAAAACGGAAACTGCTGGTGCTCAGGGCACAAGTTCACTATGGGAGCTACCTGCGGGGTGTCAGGAACCTGAAACAGTCCCATCACAGCTCCTCAGTATGGCAGTATCGAAAGGACAAAGACGGGGAACACTTATCAGATGTGGAAAGCAGAGAGCTTTCCAGCAGAGTCCCCTGCCTGTTTAAGACTACATATGTTTTCACCGGTGTTACTGCAGAGTTCTGCTCTAGCTTACCAGTAAACAACTCTGTGAATCCACGACATTTGCATTGAAAACAGCCCACTTGAACAACGTGTGATTGGGGCGCTAATGAAGTGCTCTCTCGAGCTGCAAGCTCATTTATGGAGAACACGAATCCATTAAAAATGGCTTAGCTTTCACAAGAACCTGCGTGACCTCCATAGTAATTTCATTTACAGATTTATAGATATAAATTATAAATTTATAGAGCAATTTAAAAAAAGAGTTATTTGCAGGACACAACTGTTTCAGCAACACACAGCAGCATCAATACTGCACTGCAGCAAGGGCTCAGAAGGTTTGTAATCACCCGTATCAGCCAAGCCTGGCTGAAGCTCCCTCTCTCTAGTGTTAATGATCAGTATTGGCTGAGTCAGTGCAGGTCAATGACTAGCAATAACTATGATATTTAAAGATCTGTCCCAGCAAGATTATTTACTGATTTACTGACGTTCTCAGAATCAGCAAATTGACCACAGTTTTCCGATCTCCATATTGTACATGGGACGTATTGCGAGCCGTTTGAATACAGACTGGTCAAATTGAATTCCTGGCAAAAGAGTACTGAGCTGGTTGCAGTACAAGCCTCCAGATCTTCAAATGTTGATATGTGAATATTCTTCTTGATTTATTTTAAAGGAGAAGTTTTTCCTATGTGTGGTGTAATGAAGCAACTTGAAAGTTAGCAGCAGGTGCCCTGTATTTAAAATACCATTGGGATGCCTCTGTTGTGATGTTGCACAGATGTCTTTAAGTGACATAAAACCAAAAGGGAACTACCCATAAAAGCAATTTCACTTTCTTTTAGAAAAAGAAAGAATTTTATGGGACATTTTGTAGACAGCAATAATTTCATGAAAAGAGGAAAAATCTTGGTTTAATCTAAATTTCACAAAACCTGTTTGCACTACCCAGCTGCTTTGACCAAATCTGCTATCGTCTTTCTTCTTACTGCTAAGCTCAGTTCATTTTAGCATCTCAGTAAAAAAATGTAAATTCAAGTCAGCAATTAAAAAAATGAAGTCTTTTCATAATATGCCACCTCCATTAATAGACAGCAAAGTGCTGTTAAAACCCAGGCTAAACTTCAGCTTTCCTCCAAGATCAAACAATGTCCAGTGTAGTGCCAGACATGCGTAACACTATGTAGCACTTTTCATACCTGTCTTTTTCAATGCATGCATTATTTTAAGTCCACTTATCACTGAACAGTTAATTTCCATAAACATTTAATTTATAATCCTCATCAGCAGGCTTAACAAGCCAAAGTCATGATGCCATTAAGCCCCCGTTTAACGTTCCTCGGGTTTACACAGTAAACCTCAGCGGCCACAATTTGTTTCCATCTCTTAATCAGTTGATTAAAAAATCAAGAATAATTTCCACTTGTGATGCAATATGGAGTTGTAAACATTTATGGAGATGTTAAGAACTGGCCATCAAGTACAGTAACATGCAGATTTTTACCTCTTACGCCATTTCCCCACTGTTGAGGCACCTCTGACACTTCCCTGGCACAGCACAGGCAGGAGGAGCAGAGATGGTGAACGGTTTGTTCAGAGCACAATGAAAAACAAATTCAAAACCAAAACACATTTTTGGCAAATCACTTCATTTGCTTGCTTTCTCTGAAAAGCACATAAGGCTCCTAGGGAGGGAAGGAGGAATGTGCCTGTCCCAGCCCGAGCTGCCACTTCCCAGCCATTGCCTCCTGCTGCAGGCAGGGATGGTGGGAAGGAGAGACGGTGGTGGTCATGCATCAGTCCATCCCACTGCTTAACCACTAATCCTGGCCTGAAAAGAAGCCCCTGGGGAGGCAATTTATCCTCTAAATTCACATATTTGATTTACTGAGCCTGTGAGTGATGTGCTATGGGGGTGCTGTGCTGTACAGCAATGGCAGGGCCACTGGTAACCCCGAGCTCTTGGACACACATGGCCAATGCAGCCAGGTAGTGGGAGCCTGGCAGGACCCCATGTCACACCACTACCAGCACCAGGGAGAAGCTAAAAACTGTTTCACCCTCTCATGCAGCAGCCTAGCGCGGGGGTGATGGCACAGGCACTCAAGTCTGCAAACACAAAGCCTTGGTGGCCAACTCTGCTGCAGTATTTTCGGGCCTTCGCAACAAAATGAGGATTTGTCTGTCCAACCCGCATTGGACTATTTGCTACAGTTCGCCACAACCGTCTCACTGTCCTCTGGCTTTCTGCTAACAGAAAGGAAAAACTCTGTCGCTGCCGAGAACATCAAGCAACCTGCTTTTGGAGAAGCTGTTTAGAACAGTTACCAGGGATTTTGGGCTATATTTTAGTGGTTTCTCAGATTTCAGCTAGTCTGAGACGTTGAGGGTTCCCCCACAAGACGTGTAAAATCAGCCTGCAGCAAAGAGGCCCTTCTGCACCGGGGGGACATACCTGCATTACACAGCTATGGCAGCGGTACCTGCCCGTCCCTTCTCACCAGACATCCAGCATGTTTCTACCCAAAATCAGCTTCTCCCCATCTGATGTTTCAGAGCAGAGGAGGGCAGCTCACGGAGCAGTTTATTTTCTGAAGACTTTGTAAACTGCTTATCTGAATCCAGTGAGGAAGAAGGAAGGATATTAATTTTCCTTCAGGTCTTTTTTTCTGCTCAACTCAAAGTGATCAGGGATGAAAATCTCTGCATCTAATGAAGCAGGAACAGGGAAATTAAGCCAGCTGTGCTATATTGCTGCTGTTGGCCTCAGGTTTCTTGGGCTCAGTCACCTTTTTCCAAAATGAAATAACGTGTTCCTCAGAAAAGTTCCAAAGATTCCCTTTTAGCTTCATTTAGGGTGCGAAGCATTGAAACTTTGATAATCTCTGTGCAAGAGAGTTGGTTTTGGTCTTCAGCTAGCTTAATTCTCTCTCACCCCAAACCATTATTAGATAGAATGTAACATATAAAGGACTTCTAAAGCTCTGGGCAACTCTTTGAAATTACTTCATCAGTTTAACTTCTGGAAAATATGCAACACATCAGCAGGCACTGGGAGCTGGAAGATATGTGGTGATCCCTGTGGATAAAAGCCACCCAGAAGCATAGCAGTTTAAAACTTGGTTTTAAACAAGTTTTAAAAAAATCTTGCTACTTAGTTAAGCACTGCACAACTTGCAGTGAGGGCCTCTGTGAAGATCTAGCATGATATAAATGTTTATTCCAACCATAGAGGAATGGTCACCATCAAAAATATCGCCTTTACATGCAATTAAATGACTTTCCTGCTCCTGCAATACCTGACAAATTGCATAGCAACCACAAGGATGACTCATGGTTTGTAATATTATATACAACATTCTCTAAGTTATTTAAATGTCAAAATTAATCTACACTGAGCGTTCTTCGCATTGCCCGCAGCCAACGGTTCTTATACACAGTAGTTTGATGAGGAGATCATACAGCTAGAAAATAAGCCCATAACCCAACAGATGTGTTCTCAAACTGTTTTTAAAAATCAAAGAACCTGAGGGTAAGTTACTTCCTTTCTGCAGGCTCTTTAGACCTTCCTATGCAATTAAACACATAGTTACATCCTGCTACAAAAAAAATACAGATTGGTAGAAAAATTCTATTGAAAGGCTACTGCCCCTGATTAAACTCTACAGGGCTGTTAAAGGTTAAGACCTAACCTCAGCCTCTCTCAGCTCACCAGCTTCAACGAGAAGTTTGCAGCAACATTAATCAGCATGAAATAATGAGACTGTGAGAGGCAGCATGTGATTTCTTTATTTCATCTTAATTATAATTTAAAATTTTAATGTCAAGAATTTGACAAGTGTTCGAGCAGAGGAATTATTGCTTCAACAGCAGTTAAGGTCAGGCAGAAAAATGTGCTCAATTCCAAAGAAAAGCAATGAATTTGTCCTGTAACATCAACGCAATTCAAATCATTCTGCCGGCTGCTGTTGATAGCAAATGGGCTGGTTCAGAAGCCCAACACTCCTTCCAAAACCTGTGTCTCTCGTCTCCAGCCAGAGGCAGACCCTATCATGGAGCCAATTTTGGCAAATGCCAGGCCTCGGGAAAGGAGCATCTGACCCCACCAAAAGAGAATACAACACGAGCAGATATAATTAGATCGCGTTGCGTGGATGTGCTCCCACAGCAGGTCATAGAATCATAGAATCATTAAGGTTGGAAAGGACCTCCGAGATCATCAAGTCCAACAGTCAACTTAACACCACCATGCCTACTAGATCATGTCCTGGACTGCCACGTCTACACGTTTTTTGAATGTCTCCAGGGACAGCGACTCAACCACCTCTCTGGACAGTCTGTTCCAACAGCTCACCACTTTTTCCATGAAGAAGTTTTTCCTAATATCCAACCTAAACCTCCTCTGATGCAACTTGAGGCTGTTCCCTCTCATCCCATCACTTGCTACTTGGGAGAAGAGACTGACACCCTCCTCACTACAACCTCCTTTCAGGTAGTTGTAGAGAGCGATCAGGTCTTGCTGATAAGGAAGAGGCAGGCAAGGCGCTCCCAGACCTGACACTGGGATTTTCTCTCATTCCTGGTCTTGCTCAGCTAGAGCGCGAGGTTAAACAGAGCTCTTATCTCTAAAGCATTAGACTGGAGATGTCTCACCCCCAGTGGGAGAGCCCAGCCTGGACAGTGAGGACAGCACAGGCTCATGGTTTGGGTTATTCCCAGAATGTGAGCTCTCATCCCTGTGACTGCATGAGACCGTTGCATGTGTGTGAAGCTGCATTCCCTAAACCATGGAGTACTCAGATGGCATGGCCTGAGGCCAGCACTGCTCCATGGACACCTGGGTGGACTGAGAGCCAGTGGCACGCCACCTCCTTTTCTCACTTGCAGCGCACCACACTCACTAAGCAATGTATGTTGCCTTATAAAACCTCTTATTTTGACCTTAAAGACTCCAGGCCAGAGCTATAGCAAGCCCACAGCCACTCATTTGACAGCCTTGACAACAATAAATAAATTCCTAAAACACAGGACATCTTAGGCCATTGGGAAGAAGGACCAGGCAGCGTTGATCCAAAAGATTTAAAAGAATTAGTATAAATTAAAATGAAGGCTATCAATACAGGAGAAGCCCCCCAAAACAATCTGTAAAGTACTAAATGAAAGATAACAGTCATATGATGGCAAGTCTCTTTGCACAGCAAAAGAGATTTCAGATCTGTTTTCCATGTAATAGCACTTTTCTGAAATGAATTTTTATAGGCAGAGTGATTAATAATATGGGCTGGAGTAGAGCAGCATTATTCCCTGGTAGTGCTAAACGAGCAGCTGCCCCAGCAGATAGGCATTACTGTGTGTACTTAACCAGGGCTGAGAAATGGGATTTGTAAGAACAAACCTTCTCACAGTGAGTTCTTTCAAGAATGAATATGAGCAGCAAAACAGTCTGTTAATTCAATTAGTTGTAACTGTGCATAGAACCGCACTGCGTTTCTACCCCTAACTCAAGGAGAACAGCCTTTACTTTGATGGAAACGGGGTTTACATCACAACAGCTGGTATGATCGCAGGCAGGGAGGACTAAAGCTTGTGGATGCAGCAGGATACCTGTCTGGCAGAAACTAGGAGGAGAACTTGAAATTGTTTCTCTGAGAACCACAAATAAGCTCATTCTCCACCTCAGCAAGAACCTAAAAGATGTTTCTGGCTGTGCCACCAACATGTTTGGCCTTCATTAGTAAGGCTTCAAATCATTTGACTTATATCATGTACTACTTTAATTCTTGCTTACACTTGCATTAAGAGCTAATCTACACAATTTGCATTGAAGTCTATTAAGAAATGGCAGATTCAGAGTAAAAAAAAAATCACTATGCCTCTTTTAAAACTGCCACAACCCAGGCTGTCATTTCAAGAGGCGAACCAAAGTCCAGGGCTGCCAAGGTCTGGCGCTCAAGGGAGTGGACAAGTCCAGTCTAATGCAGCCAATTGCCCCCAAGCTGGTGTCAGTTCTGCCTTCAGCATCACCAGCTGATGAGCACCAGTGGGAACGTGGGCCTCTCCGTCCGGTTAGACTTTCAGCGCAAGGGATGTGCACGGGTTGTACGTGGATATGTGAATTATTGACATGAAGTTCAAAAGACAGAATTAGACCGGAGTGAATGTTGCGATGAGCAATCTGAGTGTTTCATTGAATCAACGAATAGCTGAGAGCGGACGGGATCTCTGGAGCCAAAGGACTTCCTGGAGGATTAGCTGGCACAGGTGTGTTTTTCAGGCTGCACGAGCCCCCTAACAGCTTAACTTCAATGTACATAGAACCAGTGGGTTTGTCTTCCAAAGCCAAATACTTCTCCTGCGAATTTCACTCTCAGAACCGAACCTCAGCCCAGACTACAAAGCCGATGTGCTCACGCTCCAATTCAGCCAGCCCAACGTCGGCAGCAGCCTCCCCGGCTGCGTGTTTAACAGCCTGAAGGCAGCTGGCAGCAAACCCCGCACGAGGACTGCCGAGAGCCCCATGGCAGCGCTCGCTGGGCCTCGCCCTAAGGGCCCCGCTCTGCAGGAGCTTGCTGCATGACCACCTCTAGCGCGGGAACAGCCCCAGACCTGCTGTGGATAAACCAGAGAGAAACAGCTGCGAAAAGTTTGTAAAGGACCAGATCGCGTCTGTAAATGTGACCGCACAGCTCTGCGCCTACAAAGATCCATTTTTAAACGCTTTTCTCAATACCTTCTGTCTGAAAAACATGGTCTTGTGAGCACAAAAGATTTTGCCATTCTGACCATCTGTACTTTAAAGTTACTCTTCCAGGCGAGAGTCTCCCACTACCCCTTGACTGCGACACCTGGAACTTGAATAGCCCGCTTTGCACAGGCGGTACGGGAACGTGGCTAACAATAAAAGCCATGGCGCACAGGGTCCGCTGCTTAAAACCACAGCAGAGAAAATGTTGTGTACAACAGCAGGTCCAGCACTAGATTAAGGAGAAAAACGCGTCACACTTGGCCCTTACCACGTGAGCACGCCTTTTGAAACAGGACAAAACAGGAGAACAACTGTCTGCTCTTTCCTGCCGCCTCCTCGTTGTTTCGTGTTCAGTGAATAAATACAGCCTCCTGCTGTACAGCTTGGGGGGAATTTCAAATAGTTTAGCAAATTTTCCTGCAGATTTCATTGAACTGACATAGAAAATAGTTCAGATGTTCTGCTGTCACCACTGGAAAACATTTCTTAAGCATAAAGCACGTAAACTGTTCTGTTTTCTATGCCATACTGATTGATATCACTGTTTTGACAGGACCAAACTGGTTTGCTTCTGCCTGCCTCCCAGGCGAGCGCAAAGCTCCTGCCCAGCTGGAAGGGCAGAGCTTTGCCCCAGGTCTGTGTAGCAGGTACCTCGGGCCCGTGGTGAATCCCACGCAACCAGCGCTGCCGTGACACCCATGCTGCCAGACTGGGCAACAGTAGTGAAGGATTAGGTCTTATTAACCTAGGAACTAAATCTAGTGTCACACAATGGTCACTTGGCAACAGAAGTGGTTTAAATGATCCCTCAGAATTAATTCCAGCAGGCTAACCTCATATACAAACACTGTTACTTCTCAAGGTGTCCACTGAATTCATTAGATATCCCATTTACCTGCCCTTGGCCCTCTGGATTTCAACCTTGCCCACCCAGAATTGCACCAAACACCATTCTAGCTCCATAACAGCTCTAAACGCTAGGCACCAATGAAACAAAAATCTCAAATGCATAAGACTGTGATAAAGATGTATCTGCAGATCTTTCTTGAAATGCTTTAAACAGAAGTGTTTCATATAAACCTACTGAAATCATATGATGCTTTCATGTATTTCAAATCATTTAAATTGAATTTCCATCATATTGATTGCAACAAGCATAGCAAATATCTTAAGGATTTTATTTTCCTAGTTAAGTCAACTCTGTGTGCCCAGTAGCACATAATAGGCAGTGTTTTAATGATTTAATCCCCAAAGAGATGTATTTCATCTTTCTTTTCTTTTTTTTTTTTTTTTTCTTTTTAATAACACTGTACTTCAAAGTGAGCCATATTCCCTTGTTACCCAAAAACCTGGCTGTAAATCTTGGGAGCAGGGAGTGATTCATATTTAAACAGCCTTCTCATTTTTTATCTAAGAGCTCAGCCACCAGGGCCCAGGTTCCATGCCGGGATGTGAGAGAGCAGTGTGGAGGAGCCACGTCCACGTCCCAGGTTTGGGAGACGCAAGGTGTGTGGCAGGGGAGGAGGACGGTGCATGTGGCTTGGGGGACCTCTCCACTGGAGGTGCTGAGCGGGTGTAGTGCAGAGGGGCTGGTGCTTGGCATCACATGAAAAATTTAGAAAGCATCTCCAGAAGCGATGAGGTTTAGCTACTCCCAGTGCAGTACAACCCACAGTACATCAGAGTAATCCTGGTGTTTTATGCCCTTTGATCCTGTTATGGCTCTCCTGTTATTTTAAAGTCATTACCCGTGAGAGAAAAGGTCATTTGTTTAAATATGAAACTACTAGCTCCCTTATAGCAGAAATGTATGGAAAATGAGGCTTGCAGGGCTGATTGAATTTAAGCTATTAAAATGATTACAGATTTATTGATGATGGACTAGAGGGTGCTTGCATTAAAGAAACAGAAATTCCAATGAGACTTACTTGTTAAAGATATGAGTTAATGACTTCTGTATGTAATTATATTTTTTTAATGATTTTTTTTTTTTTTTGGCTGTTGGCTTAAGCTCCGGGAGCGAGATGCCTGCAAATGAATTAGTAGGTTTCTGTGTGAGAAATTACTTACATTGTCTGTATTTTGAATTTGAGATAGGAGAGTTTAAAATATGCAGGAAATTAATCACTGAACTTCCCTCCCCATATTCTCTGCAGTGTAACTATAGTAAAAAATATTCAAGGATATTACTGAAAATATACAGGGAAATTAGCCAACATCTAACTTGATGGGAGGCAATGCCAACGGACATTAGTGACCGAAGAGCGTGAGAATACAGCTGAATGATCCGGCCCCTTCCCCAGCCAGCTGCACGCTGAGACCCCGAGCACTCAGAATTGTGCTGGTGCCCCAGCCACCGTTATCCTGACATTACAGATGGGCGAAACCTCAGCCAAGGCAAAAGCTTCAGAAAGAGACACAAGAACATGTTAACTGGAAACTCTTTGTCTTTCCCTGGAGATTACCCATTCACAAGACAGACAATCTGTGCTGCAGAGACCCCGGGAGCTGTACGGACATGAATTTTAACACAATAGGCAGATGTGAAGTCAACCCAAACTGGGAATGGACTAGAAGTACCACAATTTGCTTTTTTTTCAAGACTAGAAGTTGAGTTAAGGGACAAGGAACACTCAGAGTGGTGCCTGCCTAAGCGACACAGTTCACACGAAACAGAGAGATGCGTGCAATCAGCATGTGTAAACATCTTTGTGCGTGGAAGGAGGATATACCAAACAGGAAGGTATGGAAACGTTTTGGCACTCGTGCTATATCTTGTGAAGTTGTTCTGGTAATTTAGCCTTTCACTTTTCTATACCTGACATACATGTATGCTGATGAAACACAGTTCTTTCCAAGGAAAGGTTAAATAATAGATTTAAATAACTTCAGAAGAAACTAGAAATCCTGTCATTTCATTTAAGGCTACATGCAAATTGAGACTGGCCTAATTAATGTGTGGAAAAGCCTTGCTCTTTTTTAAAATTGCCTTCCCCGGAGAAGGTGCCTCGCAGCACCGGGAGCTGACGTTCCCAACAGCAGCCAGGAAAGCTGGGGGCCGGTGTGTACCCTTGTACCCAAATTATCAGCCAACAGTCTCAGCCTTGGGAATCTTGAATGTTAACTCCCTCCATGAGAGAAACCCTGCGCCCGCAATGAAGCCAGGACAGTGAGGGCAGCTGCCTTCCCTGGGTGTCTGCCTGCGTTCTGCCAGATGAGGTCAGCAGCACCCAGCTACGCTGAAGTCTCCAAACAGCATCCATGCGTGGGGCGCAATTACATCTCCACAAACGTAAAGCTCCTTTTTGCCAGATCATCATACATGTTTCAGACCACCGCTATATTATCCAGACTTACCAACCCCAGGTCTGCAGGAAGCACAGTTTTTGCAGTCTAGCTCACGGCACGGCCCACAGAGAGGGCGATAATTTTCATGCATCCTTAAAAAATACTTACTTTTATTTAGAATCTCTTTTTGTGATTTTGATCCTGCCAGAGTGTTGTTTTTACTACCCTGTACGATCACAGAGCTGTCAGTAAGAGGAAGCCCAGGGGTGTCGGAGAGACAAAGCAGGTTAGAGCTGCTGTAATTATTTCCGATGTGTGTTTACATTTCAACAGTTGAGCGCAATTAAAGAGCACTTTGTGTTGGGCCTTACAAATTTGGTTATTTTGCACCATCAGGCATAGTCTTAAAAGCCTTTCCCATTTACCACCTGCTGTTCCTCCTGTTAGCAAATCTTCTCGTACTTTTTGTCACTTGACCTGGAATGCACTCACTCAATACACTTAACGCCACAACTTCAAGCTAGCAGTGCTTTTTAAAAAATATTCTCCCTAAAACAAAACCTTTAAGGCCACTACAACTAAATTTAAGCACCATTATTGCACCCCTGCACAACACACCCGGAGAAACTGGCCTACCTTAACCTGCTGATCTCATCCCTCCAGAGACTTTCTTCTCTTTTCACTGCCTTTTGCACGAGAAATGCTGGGGTTTTTTTCCTGGAGGTATGACAGCTCCCTGCAAGGCCACCAGTGACACAGGCAAAATGGTGTGACATAGCTCCAGGACAGCCCTGCCTGCTAAATTGTTTAATTCCTTAGCTCTGTCCCTTGTGCACGCAGGCATACACATACCTCCCGAACATCGCGAAACAGCCACTGGAGCATTTCCTTCTGTGTCGGTGTAACTCTGCAGTTCAGCCATGCAAATAATTTGTGTTTGGACTGCTACCAAGGATCTGCTTGACCTCAGCTGTGGTAGAGCTAAAATGTCACATTCAGTCTGGAGGAAAAAGTAACTTTCAAGCACGTAAAAGTGGCTGGAAGCATCACCCAACTCAGGAGAAGCCAAAAAGGCTCTTGCAGCCCTGCAGTCTGAGGCAGGTCTGCCCCTCCATCTCTGATGACTGAGGAGTTTGCAGATTCTCCCTCAGATCAACTGTTTCAGTAGCTGGCAGGTACCGCTGAAACACTCACACCGATGATTTACATGAAAGAACATTAATATGGCTTTTAAAAGATACAGATAATGCTATAAAATGCAGCTTATAAAGCCCCATGCTGTTGCTGAAATTAAATGGTGCGTCATCCTAAGCAACACGATTGCTTTAAGAACTGTCTGTTGAGGTCATTTTCAGGTGTCTTCACTGCTCCTTACTTTCAGTTACATATATATGTATACAAATATATACATATGTGTACACACAAACATTTCAAATACCCTAAATCACTTACAAGAGACAGTGAACATTTTATTTTTCTGCCTGTACCATCCATGAGACGCTGATGAAAAGAACAGGGACTGAGAACTCCACGCCACAAAGTAACGTACTGCCTCAGACTGAGACCACTCCAACTGCGTCCTGGTGTTTGCCTTCTCCACAGGCAGATTCAACTTCCCAGTGGCAAGACCAACCCATCCCATCCAAACATCTACACACAGACTGCTGAGCCCAACACCAGCGTTTAAAAGAACGGCTGGGGCTCAGCCCCTGCACGTGCCAGCACAGCCGCCGCCTCGGGCTGCACGGGAGCCCTGGCAGCTCAGACACCTTCTGCACATGCTTAGAGATGCTTTTAGATGTGATGGCTTTTTCATGGGGCTGCACACATGAAAGGCACAAGAGCATCTGGGAAGACTAAGTAACATCTGCCATGAGAATTTGGGCTCCTAACACTTCTGAATGCTTTTCAAAATGTTGACTAAAATCTTGCCTGTAGAGCATCATCTCAGAGCTGAGATTTACATCTCAGAGAAACTAATCCCTCACAAGCAAGAAACCTTCCCACCCTTTCTGCCTGGCATTACCAAATGCATCCGAGACTGGTGTCACAGAAACTTGAGAGGAACAAAGTGAGTCACTCCACTTCCCCAGACTGTTCATCGCATTCACTCCCATCCTTCACTGACGCGCGCATCGTGCCCCATGCTGCTGAGGCTTTTATCGCACTCCGAAACACAAATTTTTAGCAATTAGGCCCAAACTCCTCACTGTTCTCTGAAGCTGCACTCTTACTTATGCCCCTGCCAATAATAAAAGCTATTTTTGCGGTACATTTTTTCCACTGCACAAAGCCATAGATTTAACCTTGTTAGAGGCAACTAACTGCTTTTGAAGGACACCGTTCTCTGCTGTTGAGACCAAATGACATAGGATGTATCAGCAATACTATCGCCAGGTGCAGGATGCCACACTGCTGCTTCCACTGGGAGACACAGTCTTGAGAAGTTTCTTTCCAACCATCAGCCAAAGAACTAAACACCAAAACACAGACTGGGCTATTGAAACACTAGTGGAAAATTAGAATATGTGGTTCACAGCTTGTGGATTAACAGTAAAATAGGAAAAGTTTAACAGTTATGATTTGCTCCTTCTGTGCTGACAATATGGCTGGGCTGTAAGAGGAAGAAGAGCGCTCTCTGCCTCCCCACATTTACAAAATAAAGAGTGCAAAAAACCAAACTAACAAAAAAAAAAAATCAGAGAAGACACCCACACAGCAGGAGATCTTGGAGCTAGATGTAGATCCCTTTCCTTGTAAACCGCAAAGGTAATGGCATGATGTGTGCAGATGAGCACTTGTAAGCCTCAGAATAAATGGGTTTTCAGAAGGGATTTGACTAACGAGCAAGTGAAACTCTTCTGGCAAAAGGAGTTAATGCCTAAAAAGCAATACTTTAATATTTTTTAAAGCACAGAGTTTATTTATTTCTTTGTAGAGCCTTTGGCATTTTTGATGTCTGCAGCTCAGCAAAGGCTGATCTGAACCTGCTCACCGCGGGCTGGAAGGTGCAGCGGGCACACTCCACGCGGGCTGGATGCAGGCAAACGAAGATGAGGGAGTGCAGCACTGGGTCCATATGCTGCCATGGTGCAAACCTGGTGGAGGAAGGAGGATTAAATGCTCCAGCAGCCCATGGGCAGCCTGTGGGGCTGCTGCAGCTGCAGGCAGGGGCCTGGGGTTACACCTGCCCTGGGGGCAGGAGGGCTCAGAGCTTGCCTAGCGGCTGCGCTGCACAGCATCTTCACAAACGAGAGTTAATAAAGCCACGTTTAACTACCTGATTTATGAGAGCACATCATTTGTGCAGCTTAAGGGGACTGTAAACAAGGAATGTGTTTGCACCATATGGCGAGGGAAGCGGTTGTAGTCCTCCTCTCCAAACCTGTGGCTGGAGCATCACGGTCTCATAGTTCAGTTTAGTTCCTTGCATTTCTCATTTAAAACTCAGCCTTGTTCCCCCAATTTTCCCTGTGTACAGGGAGGATAATAGCATGAGAGTATTTTCCACTAATCTTTGATCATGATAAATAATAATATTTAACTGTCTCCTCTTAGTTCTGCCCATTTATAGGTGGACCAGGGTATTGGAGGTTTTTTGTTAGTCTGGTTTTTCGGAAAGCACATAGCTGAGGATTTCCAGGCAGGTGGAGTCTGATGCAGTGTAACATAAAGGATGGGTGCAGCCCCACACGCAGGCACTTCCCCAATGTGAAGAGTGGAGCAGATGCTGGTTTGGAACACCTTCCTTCACCTTCACACCCACAGAAATCTACACAGAAATGCCAGTGGTTCCCACTTTGCATTCTGCATGTGTCCAGACACCTACTGGTTACACTCCCTGCACCAAAGCAATGGCAAATACTAAATCACAAGAGGTCAGAGGCTGCCGCCATGGCTGGGGTAGCCTGCTGAGATGTTACAAACCCATGAAGCAGAGTTAACCAGTTCCAGGCGTGCCAAGGATGTAAGCAAAGCTGGACTCCCACTAGCAGCAGTTGGACTAGGTCGTGCCAGCAAAACCTCCAGAGTCTGCAAGACTTGGGAAAAAGCTGAGTTGAGGTCTGCCAGAAAGAGGTGGGCAGCTCTCACTGGAGGCAAGGGAGCTTCGCAGCCTGCCCTGAGTCAGTAAGTTTTACTGGTGGGGTGCAGCGCACAAGAGCTGCTCCATTAGGGATGGGTGCCTCCCCCGACACTCAGCTGCAGGCCCTGCTGCGACCTCTGTCATGCCCACAGCAGCAGGCAGGTTAGTAGGGTTTTACGGCTGCTGCCTTTTCCCATAACTTCTAGTTGTTAAAAGCTCAGCTTGCTATAAATCCTCTGTCTCACAAAGTGTGGACAAGAGTCCAGCTCTCTCAGGAGCCTGAGGTGGGAAATAACTGCTTAGGAAAATGAAATGTGGAGAGAAGAAGGTTTCAGCCCATTTTCTCCATCTTTTGGGATAGGCAAACCAACCTCTGTAGCATGCACAAACCTCACATTCAAGCACTAAAGCTCAGTGACATTCAACTTCTCTTACTCCCATTGCATATCGCTTTTCCTCCTCCTACCACTTGGAGATAAAGAGCAAAGCGGATGGGACAGGAGCATCAGTTGCTGGGAAAAAGCGAGCAGTGGTGCTTATATCAGCTAAAGGGGGGCAATGGCAATTAGTCAGCAGCACACAGCAGGGCCACAGCGTCTTCACTGCAAACCCCCCAGAGCACACAGCTATTTTAGGCAGAAGCTTTTAAAAGCTCATCTGTGAAGTCAATGAACTGTGGTTGGAGATGGCTGCCTCATGAGGCAGCGCCTGGATTCTTCAAACAAAAGATCAGCAGAAGATTTTCTCTTTCACCACACAAATTACATCCCTTTCCATGTTTAACTCTTGAGTAGATCAATACCATTTGGAATCACCGCTATGGAGAGTCATGCCACGTCATGCACGAAAGACCAGGAAGGATCTAAGAGACTCATGCTCCAAGAGACACACTTCTCTACATAAAATTCCTTTGGAAGAAGACCGTTTAGTTCAGAAACTGTCAATTTTCTATCTTAAACTGTAAGATATATCTTTCTAAAATAAATCAATGTTGTGTTTCTGGAATCTGGTCAGCTAATGGCCCTGAACCATGTCTCTGTTCCAGCTGTCCAATGCACCAGCCTCCTTACGCCATCCCCACTGGTGGCTGTGCAGACCATACCGGAAGATGAATTCTCCCCCTGCTGTCACTACTACCTCTGCCAAGAGGGATGTCAGGCATGAGCAGAACATGTATTTTCCAACAGACAGTGGATATACACTACCAACTAATTTTTCATAAATCATTAATGAATGCTAAGAGGAAAGGACCTTCGAGCAGCACAGGCAGGGAGCACATAGTGTCAAACACTCAAGTAGGTGACTCTAGGTACTGATTTTTCTCAAGATAGTAAACACCATATGAGATTGCACACAGAGCATCAGCTAGAAGTGGGGCCACAATAAATGGCCATTTATCAAGGCCCAAACCTGCTGCTGCTGAGCAGCCCTGATATTTGGGACACAGGGAGAGCTCTACAACTCTCACTGAAATTCATGTTCATGCCAAGAGTGCCCAGAGGCTTTCAGATTTGTGAAAATCTGGGTTTGTTTCAACTAAAATAAACCAACTCCCCCACCCCAAAACTGAAAAGTTTGCTTTAAACTGGAAGAAAACGCTTATCCATCAATGCTACCAAAGCATGAGACAACCAGAATGACACCTGCTGTGAAAACGGATGGAAAACACAAAAAAAGGAAAACCTTGGCATCTAAATTATTTACAGAAATCTGCTTCTGTTTCACTAAGCTGTGACACCCAGAGGAGAAAGGGGGAGAGGACCGTGAGAGCAAGACTGTTCTGTGTCTGCAGCACATGGACCACACGCTGAAGGATTGCTCCAAATCCACGTTGAGTGCACAGTAATTACGGGAAGGCAGCATGTGCCCGCATTAATTGTGGCAGCCAGCCAGGCCAGAGTGATTCACGGCTGTTGACGGAGCCACCGTCCCTGGCAAACCAGAAAAGCCTTGAGCCATACGCAAAATGAGGCTCTTGATACAGGCTGCTGCTTTCAAAGACATTTCAAAACAAAATCCCCGTAAGGGTAAATGTCATTTAGTTCCATTCCTGCTGTGGGCAAACCTTTTTCATTAAGACATGGGCATTAATGCCATCTTGCAGGCATGGCTTGGAATCCAAATCGGGCTCTTAATCATTTCAGAGAGGGCGAAAGAGATGGACTACTATTAAAAATATTTATCGTATGTGGTAGCACAGAGGTCTCTTGCAGTCTAGCAGTTATGTGATACATCTGTGGTCCTGTTGTAGGAAAAAAATAAAAGCATAGATCCTTTAAAAAGTGCCTACATTTCTAGGTAAGCAACTGCAGAATGAAATCAAACTAGGATGGAAAATGTAAAAGAAATAAGACAAGTATCATAATACACCAGTCTTCATCTGCAGATTTAAGTTTTAAATTGTCTTTTGATGGATGATTTTATTTCTCATTTTTGTGTCTTTTTATCACAATCAAGTGATTACAAGCCAGAGAGAGAAGTTCTGACATGATGCACTACTGGAAGCGGCTTGGCTGCAGCAGCAGTGCCCAGGAAGCCCAGCACCCGCAGCAGGATGCCTGCGGCTCAGCCCGGCTGCCCCACACATTGCTCAGCCTCATCCCTGCCTGAGGGGCGTTGTGGGAGGGAGTATTTGGGGCACAGCACCCCGCTTCCCCTCTCAAGCTGTGCCACGGGCTCAGCCATTTCAGAAGCTGAACCCCAATTTTAGGCAGAAGAGTTTATTTCTGTGGTTTTCTGCCAGCGTAAGCCTCAGCCTGACATACAGCTCCTTGCAGATCTCCCCAGGGCCTCACCGGTGAAGGCATCCGTACTGGTAGTACCTTAAAGACGACTTATCCTGTGAACTAGTTGCTGAAGTTTCACTTGCAATTAAGATTTGTGCAGAAGGAGTTGAGGCCCTTGTGATTTCTATTCATGGCATGTGTTAAAAGAAGCCAAATTAAAATCCTTATCATTAAGGAGCTGATAGCTCCCATAATCACAAGCATCATTCTGTATTAGCTGGAGGGAGCAGCATGACTCACTGGCTAACAGAAGTAGATCTGTTCATAAAATAGGAAAACTTCTAACCAAAGAGAATTTCCCGAGCCATGAATTACTGTGGAGAAAGTACTAATTTCAAACAAATTACTTATATAATTTGTGCTGTCAATACAAGAACTTTCTTCTAAGTTGAGTCTTTTTGCCATGTACTGCTCTGAATTACCTTCCTGGCTGACCTACAGTGCATCAATTCATGATTCAAAGGAAGAATTTTCCCTGAGGGATGAGTCACGGCTCTCTGCTGTTCTTCAGGTTAAACCGCATTTCCCTTTACTTTCCACACAGTACATGTTTTAAGAGTTGATGAGTTCAAAAATTGATGCGTTGATCCATTTGTCCAGGATAATCTCAAAAAAAAAATTAAAATATTCTTTTTCAAAGCACCTGTCCTCTCTCTGGCTATGTTTCTCTGTGACAGAATGATCTGTCACTTGAGGGAGAAAACCCAGGAGGACACAAAGCTAGTGCAGGTTTAAACTGGATTTTTCAGGTCTTTTGCGGTCAGAAAAATAAAAGGGAAAGGTAGAAATAATTGCAGCATGCACTAAGGGGTTGGCTTGTCTCGCAGAGTTCATTTCATGAAGACTGCAGTGCTAAAATGGGGTAGTTTTGCTCTAGGAAGAGGCTGCAACATGCAGCCAGCCAGGCAACCAATTTAATGTAAGTGGTGGCAGGTCACAGCTCCGCAGGAGAGCGGCTAAGCCACCGTCAGACCTGCTGCAGCTTCAGAAAGAGCTCCATTTAGTTACAGGCTTGGTTCAATTTGGAGAATTTAGCTCAAGACTAAAATTAATAAGTGGTCTGACTGGATGAGGTGAGTCTTCTAACCTCAGGACTGCTTAGACCAAGGTTTAATACCAACCTCAGAGCTCTCATTCGAAAGATTTATTCTAACACTGGGGATTTTTAATGTAGCTGTGAGCTGAAATATCCAGCATCCGCCACCAGAATTTCAATACCTTCTCTTCCTTCCTGTAGGGCTCCATAAAAGTGAGCACACTTTTAATGCTCTGGAGTCTTTCTACTTCTTTCTCCTTAGCAGCACACAAATACGCAGCAACACATGCGGAGGGATGCAGCTCAAACACGAGCAAGGAGAAATCACCCAGGTCTGCAGTGGGGCAGGACAGGACTGGGTGCAGGATGGGGAGGATGCCCGGCTGGCCCTGTAGCGCCTCACCCATCCAGCACCCACAGCAGCACCCAGTGCTGGAAATCATGGAGAAAGATGGGTGGCTAGAGCAGTTCTGGGGATGGAGTTTGATCTTGGAAAATACCCAAGAAGGGAGAACTGCAAACCCAGAGGACACGGCCAGGAGCACCCAGTGCCTGGGAGCAGCAGGAGGGCGGCTGATGGTACATGCAACAAGAGAGTGTGCATCTCTCATTGCAGACCTCTTGCAATCAGGTACCTGTCAGTGCTAGATTAGATTGTTGAAGTCATTTGAAAGACAGGCACCAAGTTTTCCTGTTACAATGCATTGCCTTTCAATTGGAATTTAATATGAAAGGGCCCAAAGACCCTGTTGGATTTCTGTACGGCACCGTTTTGCTTGAGAAAGTGAAAATTATAAGCAGATTAACACTTCTTAACAGTGAGATGAGTCCTAGATCTGTTACAAGTGTGAAGAAACCAGAAGTAAAAGCAGTCTGCAGGAAACATAAAAAATTATACAAAAAGGAAAAAACAGCTCTCAAAGGACAGGACAAGTGAGAGCACTGAAGAACAAGCACGTGAAATGAAAGCTCTGGGTTGCTGCATGCAAAACCTGAAAGACAGAGGGCATGTGTTTCTGAACAATTTGCCCCACAGGACTGCTACTAACTGGATCCGTGGGAAAGCCAGGCATTCCAGCTGCATCCAGTTGCGCATCGCCAGCATCTTGTTCCCCGTATCTTCGTTTAATTTTTTTTTTTCCTTTATATGAGATTTTTTCACCTCTTCCAGGATGGAAGTGAGAGATCCTGCCTGCTCTGGTCCAGAGCAGGAGCAGGAGCTTGGGTCTCTCATTCCTACAGCTGGTGCCATGCTGTCAGCAAGGCTCTTTCCTTGATAAGTTTTCCTTGAAGAAGAAACAACCTGATTAAAGACAGTTCTCACGCAGGATTTAAGGGATGGCTTGTGGGGCTTAGGCTCGGTGAGCCAGATGCTCAACATCAACCCTGAATGTCAGGCTCACCCTAATATAATCAGAATTATTGGAGGACAAAGGTTCCTGAAGAACCATGGCTTGTGGAGTGCTTCCATGGAAAACTAAGAGAAACCAGAAGCAGCAGAGTAACTGAAAGATTCATGATAAGGCACAAATCGATGCCTTTGGCTGGGCAACCCTCCTGACAGAGCCTGACTCCAGCAGCCACCACTGCAAATTCCCTTGCATGACACCTTTACAGAACAGATGTGCCCATTCAAAGAGGGTAGAGATGTGGTAAAGCACACCAACATATCGGGAAAAATCTGCAGTTTGATATTTTAGGAATGGAAAGAGAAAAACATATGCTCTTTTATACTATTATTTGCTCGAGCTCCATAATTTCCATATAATATGCAGCTTACTTGCCACAACTTAAGGAAACTTCATCAACATGAAATAATCTTGATTAATATTTGCAATAGTAGTAATAAAAGGCCTAAGAAGGCACTAAATTTAATCCATTTTAGATTACTTTCATGCTGTTTTATTGTGGGTAGAAGTGTTTGGTTGAGCCTACGCTTTAAATACCAAGGACCAAATGCAAACCACCTAGAGCTGTATGGTCTCAGGGATCGCACGTCAAGCCTTGTAGCTTTACACTTTATATTCTGCTTCCAAAGGCTACATCCAAGCTAAAAATTCCCTCCCGGTGTCACTTCATATCAGCATGCTTTTTAAAAATGTCCCTGCTCAAGGGACATACTAAAGATCTGCAAACTCCCCAAAGAGGGGGTGGCCTGAGGACAGAAGCAGAAAGCTTGTACAGAAACCCAAACTTGCCACAGGAGAGTGGCAGCACAACAGCAAAACAAAGCAGTAACATCCAAAACAAAGACAAAATGCTTCGGGAAAGCAACTGGAATTGGTTCCCGTTACAGCATGCTCACTGATTGCAGTTATTAGTGTTACTGCTGGAATGCCGAGCTCCGTGCAGGAGGAGTCAAGAGTAAGGATGGATACGGATTTTGCATGCATGCAAAATTACAGCTCTCAAGATCAAGAAGCATTATCGCATGGCTCACAGAGGGTCAACGAGCAGAAAAGGTTTTTCAAAACATAAAACTTGAGTAAGACATGTATTTTGTGCTCACATATGCATTTTAATGACTAGGTGTCACTCTGGATCTCCAACCTGTAATAACATCCCAGCAGTCCCCCAGGGACCACGATGGGCTCGACGCGTTGCCTCTGGCCCCATTCCCTGAGTGGGAGCAGAGGAGAGCGCCCTTGCAGGATTCATGCCCCAGCTCTGAAGCGCAGCAGCCCCTTCCACATGGCACTGCTTTTGTCCAAAGTCCTTACTTGGCACCTCGGGGCTGTTGGCAGCATTTCCCGGGCACTGCTGGTTATTGAGCATTTTCAAAGAGTTTCAGGTGCTCTGAGTGTGAAGCTTCCTCGTAACAGCCAAACCAGGACTGGCGACCCCAAGGCAGCCCAGAGCAGCGGTGCAGGACTGCGGCACCCCAGAGGCTCTCTGCTGTGTATGGTATCAGATGAGTGTCTGGCAAGGAGGGTTTTCTTTTTCCGTCTTTCTATTTGGGCTTCACAAACTCAGGGGTTTATATTTAGCCCTCCCACAGCTTGCGGTGGAGCTGCATGATTTATCACAACGTGGCGGTCAGGACATTTTTTCCCCATCTGCTTTGGTGGAGATGTCGCTCCCTGCACTGTTTATGTGGAGTGGGGACCAGCTGCCTCTGCTATCACACAGTGCTCGCACTGAAATACTTTGCCAAGTTTTAAAACAGAATGCAAACCAGCACACAAGAGCCCTTGGCCTTTCTGTGCTCTCCTGAAGCCACAGCGGCTGTGCCTGCTGTCAAGAGAGACCAGCTGGACCATGTCAGTGCTGGCCACGTTCTCCAGGCTCACAGGGAGCATGGGATCTGCAGGCTACGCTGAGTCTCGCTCTCCAGGACCTGGGAATGAGGGAAATCCCAGGAAACAAATTCCAGCGCTAGATACTAGCTCCTTACTCTTGTATCTCCTACTTCATCTAGGCAAGGAATCACAGCCATGCAGGAGCAGGAGTCTAGCTCAATGCACACGAACAGCTTTCTACAAAAGTACCAGAACTTTTACATATACCCAAAATTATTTATTCCAATTCTGCTGACCATTGTACAACCAAACATAAATTCTGATTTTTCTGTACTGTTAACAAATGACCAAATAAAGCAGTATTTAATCTCAGAAGACCATCAGAAAGCAACAGTGCTAATATTCTGGTCCAGCTTTGCAAACATCAGTTATTGTCTAATTTTAAGATTCTTCCATACTAAATATTCAATGTCCCACTTTACTACCTCACTGAAAACACAGTGCTCCAACTCTTGCAGCATAGATCTTAGTGGCACTCCACTGCTACTGAATAGTATGGCTTAAACTTCTACCTGGCTGCCCTGTGCAGCTGCTGAAGGAGCTTCTACAGAGCTCCCCTAAGCCTGGGCCATCCACATCCCCTTTAAGCACTTGCAGCCACACACTCCTGAGACCTGCACAGCCAGAGGCTCCTCTCTGGACGAGCATTTGGGGCTCCCGTGAAGTCCAGACCCAGCAACCCCTTTTTCCCTAGCAAGCATCACCACCGAAGGAAGTCTCGCAGCTCCTGCTAAGACATATTAAGACAAAGAGACTTCCATGCATCTTTTTATAGGGTTCTCCTTCACAACTATCCAGGCACATTCTTATCTATGTTAATCTGGTCTCTTCCAGGCTAACTACAACTCAATGTGTAAGACAGTCTCATTAAGATCTTAGCTTAGGGTAGATGTTTATATTCCCAGTATCCCCAGCAAAATATATAAAGAAAAGTGGTATCAGTTATATCTGCAGATAAAAGGGCTCACTCATTGCCCACAGAAGCAGATCAGTAATCACCAGAAGCTCCACATCTGAAGGCTTGGATTTTTCGTGCCCGTGCTTCGGGGAATTACGCATCCAGTTCCTTAGTGTTAAGGCAATACAAGCACCTCATTCCCTTTGAAAAACCCTCCCTTCATTTTGGTACAAAAAAAAGATTTAGCTGCTAGCAAATACAAAACTGATTGTCTGAACACCAAGGAGTGAGAAATGTTGAGGGTTTGGCTAAGAACAAGAGAATATAACACTACAAATACTTGACTGCTGAGAGCTATTACGGACACAGCAGAGGCAGCTGGTGAAATCCAAATACTTGAAAGGTTTTATAGGAGGAGAAATTCCCAGGGGAATATCACGATGGAATAAGAGGTCAAACTGAAGTGTGAAACCTTTTGACTAGATTTCCAAGGCAGAAGTTCAAGATTTCAGATTTTGAAAGATCCTTTGCAGTTACTGTGACACTGATGAAATAATATAATAATTGGTTGCTAAACCAATTGTGAGTGTTCTTACTCACAGGAATGTTAGTCGCTGGTAGAGTAGTCTGAAGAGCATTTGGAATACTCATAAATTTCAGTCTTGCACAAACGAATCTCCTCTCCCCAACTTCACACTGAAAACTGCTTTAATGTTCCTTCTCCGTTGATGCAGGCTGAGATTTGAGAGACCCACACACCAAGCACAGACATCACCGGGTAATTCAGATGGCCCATCACTGCAGCATACTGTGAAAAGAACCCACTCCAGACTAGCAATTTCTGTCCTACAAATGCTTAGTAACAAACAACCGATTTCACTGAAATCTGAACTGATTGACAAAATAACACAGAAACCAAAAAGAAGGGGCTAAATCTGAAATAAATAATCAGAGCAGCTCCCTTTGACCACAACCATTTTGCATGTGTCCTGTATCATCACAAATACTTGTTTAAATCACATCAAGGCCTGGCAGTTGTGCACATGAGGAGAAAAGCGCTGGGGTTTTTCCCCCCTTTTTTAGGGAAGGTGAGACTATAATGAAAAATATAGAGGTCCCATCCAGAGGGACCTTGACAGGCTTGAAAGGTGGGCCCGTGCAAACTGCATGAAGTTCAACAAGGCCAAGTGCAAGGTCCTACACGTGGGTCGGCGCAGTCCCAAGCACAGCTACAGGCTGGGTGGAGAATGGATGGAGAGCAGCCCTGAGGAGAAGGACTTGGGGGTGCTGGTTGATGAAAAGCTCAGCACGAGCCGGCAGTGTGTGCTGGCAGCCCAGAGAACCACCCGTGTCCTGGGCTGCATCAGAAATAGGGTGGCCAGCAGGGCGAGGGAGGGGATTCTCCCCCTCTATTCTGCTCTTGTGAGACCCCACCTGGAGTGCTGCGTCCAGCTCTGGGGCCCTCAGTACAGGAAAGACATGGAGCTGCTGGAGCGAGTTCAGAGGAAGGCCACAAAGCTGATCCGAGGGCTGGAGCCCCTCTCCTACGAGGACAGGCTGAGGGAGCTGGGCTTGTTCAGCCTGGCAAGAGAAGGCTCCGGGGAGACCTAATCACAGTCTTCCAGTACCTAAAGGGGACCTACAGGAAAGCGGGCGAGGGGCTGTTTGTTAGGGAGTGCAGTGACAGGACAAGGCGTAATGGGTATAAACTAAAAGAGGGGGGATTTAAGACTGGACATTAGAAAGAAATTCTTTACTGTGAGGGTGCTGAGGGCCTGGCACAGGGTGCCCAGAGAAGCTGTGGAGGCCCCATCCCTGGCAGTGTTCAAGGCCAGGTTGGATGGGGCTTTGGGCAATCTGGTCTAGTGTAGGGTGTCCCCGCCCATGGCAGGGGGTTGGAACTAGATGATCCTTGTGGCCCTTTCCCACCCAAACTGTTCTATGATTCTATGATTCTCTAATATTCAAAGCAGCACAAAGAAAACAACAACAGAAGTGCTATGTGACATTCTACCTTTTGAATGCATTTCTGTTTCCATAAAATAAAAATGCTGCTTAATGCACTGAAAAAAAATAATAAAGAGAGATGTTTGTGTATCCAAACAAGTGGTAGGAAGTTCCTGGGAAAACACAGTCTGCAGTGACTAAATGGGATGAGACCAGGAACCGAGCACATGTGCTGTAGCTGGCAGCTGCTGCCAGGAGTCACCAGGGAAATGGAACTGCAGAGGTTTTGCAAGAGTACACAGAGAAGGGAGGGATTATTTGCACAGGGGACACCATAACTGCATTCACTCTGAATTCCCAGACAATGTAGGTTAGGATGGGAGGGGATTACAGTTGAAAGCATTTTCTTTTTCCATTTTAAATCAATTATTATAAACCCATGTTTCAGCTGGGTGTTCCTGACAGTTTGGTTTACCTTTGTATCCAAAGTCAGTAAAACACCGTGAAAAGGTGTAATCCTGGATGTAGAGGAGGCACCCTGACACTCACATCCTCCAGCAAGCCCTGGCACCACCTCTACAAGGCACATCACAGCAGGCAATGCCCCGGGCCGGGCAGCGAGGGGAGCCGGGACCTGTCCTGGCTGCACAGCCTCAGCCCTCGAAGGACCAGCGTCCCTGCCTGCAGGCATGTGCAGCCCCCCTCTGCCTTTGAACCAGGCAGATGGGATAGATCAGACACACACCATACAATAAGTACCAGGAATTGTAGGCACATTATCTAAATACAGACTCTAAACTCTTCCTCTTAGCACAGTCCAATGAGCAGCAGTACAAATCAAGGTGTATCAGGGTTAACTGAAGATTAAAGACCCTAAAGCAGCACCTATGTGGAACATTAAATGTCTTTTACTAGATCATTACAGAAAGGGCATTGTCTGTGGAAAAAGGGAGAAGCAATCTGACTGCATCACGTGCAGTGGTCAGGGACAAGCCTGCAGGTGAACAGGTTACAAAAAATTATTTAATGAACTGAAAAATAGTTATACTGAAAAAAGTTGTGCTTGGAGTGGCTTTTCTCGAAGGTGAAAAACAGTAAGTTGTTAGCAGAAGGCAACAAGATTTGTAGCAAAAGGTAGTATCTTTTGGTAGACTGAATGAGATAATCAATCTAAAACAGACAAGGGATTTGAAGAGGTCGACCCTCCAGGTTTGCCTTGTTTCCAGGTTACACTGGTTGGTCTAATAAAACATGAGACTCCTCAGACTTTGTCACCTTGGATCATCTTAGGCAATGGCAGTAGAAGCTGCTCTGTTACTGCTTTGTGTTGTGATTGTCCGGCATGTTAAATTCTATTATCTTATTTTAAGGGTTTACTTAGTCTATAGATTTTTGTCCCAACCAGAAGTCCAATTTTTCATGAGATTCCAGTTACCACGGCATATAGACAGCACAAGGTAGCATTTTACGGCTCTACTCACTTTCCCTCCCCTTCCACACACACCAGGTTGGCAATGGAGGTGGACAACTCTAACCAAAACAGGGGGCAGCAATTTGGGTTCACTGAGAGCAGGAAGGAAAAAGGCTTTTGCTTAAGCAATAGGAAAAGGGGCTTAAGTCTTGAAAAAGTTTGCTTACCTCAGACAACGCACTGATACATTAATAATGTTCAGTGCAGGCATGTCTGGCAGGGCTGAGCTCAGCAGAGCTCCTTCTCCTTGCTGAGCAGAGAAAAAGGATGGATCCTTCTGGATTATCAGGTTAAGCATCACCTGGAGAAAACAGGCTCCTGTCACAGCCTTTAATAATGACCCTTTTGAGTCATCATCAATCTTCACTGCTCATTAACTGAATTTGCTGTTTAGCTGAGGGTGTGCTGGGTGAGCCTGTGGGCAACACAATCCTTTTTCATATATTCTTTAAAGACACAGAAACTCAACTGTAAAAACGCAGCGTTACAGCCAGCAGGTAGATACCCCTGTGCCTGCGCTCTTCACGCGACTGATGTTAGGAGACCGAATGGGAGATGAAGGAAAGGAGCAAAGGAATGGATGAAAGCAAAGAAAGGTGATTCTGCCTGCAAACTGGCACCAAAGGGGTATTTGATACTGTCTGTTAGCTGTGGTGGCATTCCCCTAGCAACAAAAGANCCGAATCTTTCATTAAACCTCAAAAAGCAAAGGAGGCCTCTGCTCTAGCACAGACATTAAGAAGGGTAAAATTTAACGGCACTTGTCAGAAAGGAGAAGTTTCAGGCAGACTGGCTGGTACGCAGCATTTCACCCTTTCACTAGAGAGTGGGTTGTCCCAATGGGCTCATGTCAATGGCAAGGGACTGGAAGCCCCGATTCCAGGATTTGGGGGCCACACGCCACCAAGTATGTGATACCGTATGTCCCAGTAGTTACGAGGCAAAGGCTCAGTGATGCTGAAAGCATCAATGGGGTAGTGAAGGAGGACGAAAGCTCTGTGGGTGCTGATATGAAATATCTACATTTGAAGCGTTCTCCCAAACGCAGCAGAGATATTTGGGAGCTGCACCACCTACACGCACAACATAAGCGTAGGTGGTGAAAGTAGTTTTTAACTCATCAGGAAAAAATGCTT
This sequence comes from Psophia crepitans, assembly GCA_013399095.1. Lineage (NCBI taxonomy): Eukaryota > Metazoa > Chordata > Aves > Gruiformes > Psophiidae > Psophia > Psophia crepitans. Next base: position 419,913 of record VWZZ01006212.1, read on the forward strand.
TTGTGAATGAAATAGGAGCTTCCATGGAATGACTCCATCATCTATAGCTCCTCATAGCTGCAAGCAAAACACAAGATTACCAGTTTTCAGATCAGAAGATGGGTATTCCTCTTCGCTTTTCTTTGCTTACTATGCAAGACAGAGATTTTCTAGGAAGAAAAAATATTCAGGAACATTTCCCAAATATTTCTTGTTTTAACCTTGAGCTAGGAAAAAAGACAGCGACTTCCAATCCTCTATAGCAGAACATCAGAGGCAAAACCTTCTAAAACAACACTACCTACTGTCAAAAGCACCTGGGGCTCAATTTAAAGGCATTATATAGAAGAGGGAAAGGAGAGCGAGCACAGTCGGTGGTGCACCTCCGTAAGCCATCTGGGCACTCTGGCAGAGGCGAGTCCCACACCTCTTCCTTCACAGCCCCGTGCTGCTGCTGCTGCCTCTGTCCCTGGCTCCCGCTGTCCCATCTAGCCAAAGCACCAGCCTCCCAGGGCGGTATCATCTGCAGCCTTGTCTTCTGCCTTGCTGCTAATCAAACTTCTCACCACGGCTGCAGGTGAAGAATATAAATATGATGCCCAGAAACTGCTCTTCTATAACCAACTCCATACAGAGGGAATTAGGGAACAAATCCCATTGCCCTTAGCCCTGTAGTTTCCTCGACACTACCTAATGTGGCTCAAGGCCAATACTATAGATAAAAAAAACAACCAGCCAAACAAACAAACAAAAACTCCCCCAAAAACCATCCTGCAAAACCACGCCGCAAGAATGAAATGTAAGGGAAAACCCTTTAGTCTCCTGAAGTAACTCACATTGGTAAAAGTCATCAATGGGTGATCCAACACACCCCCTGTTCGAGAAGGTACGATGCTTAAATCTTTGCACAACAGCAAAGTTCTGTTTTGTAACTGAAGGAAAAACCCTAATTTTTATGGTGCAACGGGAGGAATAGCAAAGATTAACCCTGACTGCACACAGCGGAATATGAACAACCCTAACACATCCCATCCTTCCTACACAAGGTTAATGCTGCCGCAGGTATCTGTCCTTCCCTCGCCTGACATTTCATTAAATATGTTTCCATTTAAGCAGTCTTGTCTTTTTAATGAACATGGTGTGCCGAAATAAACTTATTGTGGCATAAAGATGATGTAGCTCAAACTGAAATTAGAAGAGTGTCCTAAAGGACGTGTTCAAGGCCTATAAATGTTAATACTGTAGTTTTCACAGAGCTCTGATCAACTTCTCTATGAATATTCCAGGCATGATTTCTGTTTTAGCCACACTTCCCCACTCAATCGCTGGGTTTCATTTCACTATGAACATGTAACTATCCAGGGATTTTTAGCAGCTTCGTGTTGTTCTAACCCGTTGGTCTTGTAATTAGCTCCAAATGTTGTTTTTGTGAAACTGTATTCTTCTTGATGCATCCTGAAGTCCCCAGCTATCTTCTATATTTAGCCTATTATATTAATGCTAGGGAACATTAATATATAAATTGCATTAAAATTGCAAAAAGCTGCTGCTGAGATGTTTTCCAGATGTATCTTTGAAAAGGGAGGGGTTTTAAAATGTTCTACACCTGAGGATGCACCAAATCTCTATCTTCTGGAATGTATGTGCAACTTGGCATTCAAACACGCTGGGGTTTGCTCCACAAGTCTTTCAGGCAGGGTGGCTTGAGGTGGTGGAGCTCATGGTGTGAACAACGATCAAATCTGGCACAAATGGGCTCCTCCTGAGGGACTGGTGGTGGGCATAGCATTACATTCCTAGTTTCACCCTTTTTAGTTCACATCCTATTTTACCACCTAAATATCTTGCTGATGTAGGGATAGCAGCAGAAAACAGATGACTGATGCGAGGACTGAAGTATCTGAGGGTACGATTTCATCCACGGTATGGACGCGAAAGCCCCACACACTGAGCCAGATGCTGGGGGAAGCTATTCACAGAGCAAGGCTTGATTGTCATTCAGGTTCATCAAGGGGGTTCTTCAGGCTTGTGATCTGGACTGAATGTTTACATATTCTTTTTATATATTTATATATTCATCGATGTGTATGTACTTATACATACATATGTAAGTATTCTCTGGACCACATCAGCCTGAAAAACTGTTTTGCCCAGAAGGGAGAGCTAACGATTAATGAGTTCTTACTTCGGCTTTTGTCTTTATTGCCATCTTATTAGGTGACACCAGGCAAGGACTGCACTTGCTGTCTGTATGTATGATGGGAAAAACAGCGTGGAGTAATTCGACAGTGGGGTGGAGAGGTGGGCAGGGAAGATCTCTCCATCGCTCACAAATGGCGGCGAGAGAATGGTTGCTATGGGCAAAGTGCCTTAATCTAGTCCTGACTGTGACCTCCCTCTGTGACATCACATAAAATGATCATTTAAGGGCTAATTAAGAGAAGCTTCATGAGTGCAACTCTGAACTTTCCTCCTACCCCACAATGGAAAGGCCCTCCAGCCCAGGAGAGATCAGAAAACAGCATCCTCCTAGATCCCGGCAGCAGGTTACGTGCACGGTTACACAGCCACTGAAGAGCTCTCTTTGTGATTTAGTCCATTGTGGCAGGCATGAGGAAAAGCATTATATCAGTTAAATACTGCTTTACTGCTTCATTTGGGCTTTCCTCCCAAAAAGGCCAGTGATAAACCTGCATGAATGGATTCATTTTATAGCAAGAACAACTCCAGCATCCCTTGGGGTGATTGCTAGACAAGCGCACTGAGTCAGCAAAAAGCCCTGACGCGGTATCGTGCGACGCGCTGACACTCAGCAGAAGGTGGTTGCCTGCTCTCCCCGCCGTTCAGCAGTTGCCTGAAGTCACTGTAAAGTTGTTAGACCACTTTAATTTGTAAACCCATTGATGAGCATTTAACGTTAATGAAATGCTACTACTGAGTAATTCTGGCAGATGAGACTCCGTTAGTTCATTGTGCATCTAATTTATTTAGTGTTAAATGTTTGCCCTTATTTTCTTTATGCACTGAAAAGTCAGATCTGGATAAAAACTTTGCATCTCAAATAAGACAATTCTTTAGAAAGTTAGGCAAATTTCTATGTAAATGCTTCTTTTTGTGGTTCACATAAAACTCTGCTCGGGGGTATATATCCTGCCAAGAAGGAAATGGAAGGTGTAGGCTGCTCCTGGTGCCCACGTACTCATAAAACCCATGATGAAGGAGATAATTCTCATCTCTACCAAACCATTCTAGTAAATGCAATAGCAGTGAACAACTAAAAGAGATCTCACACAATCCCACACGGAGGGGGAGGTTTTGGCTGTGCCAGCGGATGAGGAGGAGCCTGATTCTGTCATCTCTGGGAACAAAATTCAGAGCCTCTGCGGTATCCTGCACTGTGACCACCACAACATCCTAACTGGCCATCAATTTATTACATTACACAAAACGTATTAATTGCAGTGGCTGTCAGAAAGAACAGGCAACCTCAGTGCCAACAGGGATGTATATAACGTCCCGTACACCAGTCCTGGCGTGCAGCACAGGGCACGTGTGAGCCCGTGCCTGGGCAGGAGCTGCAGGGGCTGCACTGCTCACAGACGTGGCTCCTGTGCACGCCCCACTGTGGTGGGTGGTTTTCAACACACACCAGGACATGTGAAGACAACATGATATAACATCTTTCAGCTGCCTTTCTCAAAGAAATATGATTGGAATAGGACAACATTAATATTTCCCCCCACCCAAGAAAAACAAATCCATTTTTGCTAGCACGCCATACCATAATCCTGTTTTTACTAATACTTTCTCTATCTTCTACTGGCAAATATAATCCTGAGCTAAAGAGATTTTTCAATTATATTAATTTCTAAATGACTGAGTAAATCTAGCAAAATAAGTGGGGAAAACCTGCCCTATCACAGATCCCTGCACAACTGCATGAGAAATGTTTTCCAAATTTAATGTTCTTTCATTATGCACGCTGACCCCGTTCGGAGGCCGGTGGCGAGGAGGCAGCGTGCCGCAGCTGGCAGCTCAGCTTCCCTGGTCCCTCATTGCTATCCATGGACTTTTATAATGCTGTTAGGACACGGCTCCATGGTGAAGTTTGGGCACGTTGTCCCTTACAAACTTCATCTGGTTCAAGCCGAAAGCTGTACTCAGGGGAGAGGGGAGGCAACCCAAGGGGAGTATAGCTGTAATTTAATTGTTGCATGTTTATTTGCCTGCAAATCCCTGAACAGTGATATATTATTACACAACATGCCAGCCGTTAGCTCAAGTCATCCCTCTGTTTTACAGGCGGGATAAAGCACTGAGACCTCCATCAGGGGGAAAGCCGGGTCAGAGGCTCAGCACCTCTGACCATTAAGCTCAGTACAGAGCAAGCTGGCGAGCCCGACTCCTACCCTGCGCTGCAGAGCTCCTGCCAGCCCCAGCCTGGCAAACACCTTGGTGCACGAAACGCTGCAGCTTGCATTGGCGTTACAGCTTGTCAGAAGATACGTTGTGGAAAAGACAATGTCAAGGATTTTTTTAGTTTGGTGGTGACGGGGTTTTGCTACAGCCTCCCCCTGAAGATAAGCCGAGCTTTTTTTTCTTTTTCCTCTTTTTTAATAAAGGAAACATTTCATGTAATCAGAATAGCTGGAAGACTTACAAGGAGAGACGGACATTGAGGTAGAACATCTCTTCACCATAGAGGGTGAGAAAGAGAAATAATACATTGCTTTCTTTTTCCTCATGTTGGCCTGGGCAGCTTGAAGTGGGCAGACACTCGGGGGACACTTGCTCTCCCAACCATTGCTGGGATGGAGCACCCACTGGAGCACGTGGCTGGTTTCCAGAGGTGTTCTCTGCAATGTTAGTGAAACTTTAATCTCAGGCAGTGGCTAAAATGAAATCAAACAATAAACAGTTGCTCTGCAAGAAAAAGATACCCGTGCTGGCTGGGAGTGAGCAGAAAGGAGCGGGGCGGTGGGAGGCAGAGAGCCCGCCTGGCAGTGCCCTGAGGCTGGAGGGGAACATTGCACTTTGTTACTATTTCTGATGTCGAACAGACGTGCACAAAACTGAGACAACAGACAAAAATCAGATTTGTTCCTTTCTGAGATTCCTTTCATCTTCTAAATGCAAATGCCCGTGTTGCCACCTTCTCTATTTGGCATGTCTGTGAAATAAAAACAAGGCTTTCTGCAGGTTTTCATTGCCGTTTTCTTTTGCGTTTCCCGTTGTTGTTAATGTTTCTGAATGGAAGGTAACAAGTTACAGTGCTGCAGAGAAAGCAGGTAACAGCCGTTCGTTCTGTGCAGGCAAATAGAGAGCTTTAGCACAGAGGAGGAAAGAAAATAAGGAGAGGAATCATTGCACTTGCATTCCTCTCACGTTTAATCCCCCGGTGAACTTCAACCGACATTTGGTACCAGTTTGCCAATACTTTTCTTTTACAGTTGACTGATAAATTATTAGAGTTATCTGATGCCCAGCAACTATCAGTTAACACTTTGAGACTAGATTAATTGATATGACTTAATTTCTCTGCTGTTTTCTTCTAGACAACACGCCTCCAGAGATCTGAACCCCCTCCCGCTTAGAATGAATGTTCTTCGGCTCTGCTCTTGCCACACCACACACGGGGACAGGGGTTTTGGCAACACATTTGTTTTCATTCAGATTGTCACAACTGCATTCTGCGCCTGAGACAGCCCGAGGTACATGATTGATGGTCCTGTCCTTTAAAACATGATCAACTTTGTGAAATCAATCAATGGAAGCTAGTATGGCAGAGAAAACAAGGGAGGCTGTTCGCAAAGCAGGTTGTGTGCTGTTTTTTTATTATTTAATGTTTTGCTACCAGTAAAGCAATTCTGAAAAATCTCAGTGATGAGCGCTGCCTGGCAATAGCTCATCTATTTGCCAAATTAACTTCAAAGTAATGTCCGTAGGTTTAACTATGGAGTAAGCAAGCATTAAACCAGTAGATACAAGACAATATATGTCATGCAAATAGAAATCACACAGCCACTCCACTACATGGATTAAATCTTTGTAATAAACTTATTTATGAAGCACATGAGGGGCTGGGAGCAGTCTGTTAGCGCTGCCGCCCGACACTGCCCGCTACAGCGTCTCCTGCTTACTGTTTTAAGTTCAGAGTTTATAGAATTTGAAAAATATGTCAGTCAAATTTTTTTTTTTTTAAATTTGTCCATAGCAACTCAGCTGGTTGTGTAGGTGAAGCTACAGAAAATCATGTCCTTTTTTTTTTTTTCATTAAAATAATTGGACAATCTGTTTGGCCACTCAGCCTGGGCTTTTCCTTGCCCTTGGCTCCTGATGTGTTTCTCCCCACCAGACCTGCATTTCCAGGATTTATAACCAGGCCTGCAGGTTGATTTTGTACCAAAAACTTCCTTTCTGGCATCCCTGTGTTTTGAGTGCTTAACTTGGCGACGTTTGTGTTCTGCTGATGGGAAGTACCTGTCTGCATATGATGGAAGATCAACGTGAAGCCAGTGTCTGTGCTAGAAGAACCGTCATGGAAGAGGGAACATAAATCGCGCCTTTTATTTAGCTGTTACAGCTAAAGCGCAGCTCACAATAATAAAGGAAGAGCACTTTCCCAATAAAACTAAGGATAAGCAAGGGCTGAAAGGTTGCTGAGTCAGCTGTTTGGAGCACAAACACAGACTGCCCCTTACTGCAAACAAACTGCATCCAGCCTGTCAAGACCGAGCGTTACACACTGCGACCAACTCGGTGGAAATGCCACAGCAATCTCTTTATGGATACTGTTAACCCCCAAAACAGACTGTTTGGGAAAACTGGTGTGAATGCCCACCTTTGGTATTCATGTTTTTTACACAAGCAAACCACCCGCTGTGCTCCCTGTCACGCAAGCTGTGCGCCCTTTTGTTGGCAGAAGGAACGTTCTTAGCGAGGGGAATATATAAATATGCACCACTTCATCCCTACCAAGACAAACAAACAGCCACGCGGAGCCAGGGAGAAGGTGGAAATTTCACTTCCCTTATCCCTTATGCATTTTTATGACCGGCGCCGCTGGATTTCCTGAGTTCCTGTGAGCTCAAGCAGGACGAGCAACCCACAGGGCACGGCATGGGGACAGCCACGTGCTGAGCACCCAGAAGGTGCTGGGGGACTGCAGCCTGGGGCCCTCTGCACCCACGTCCATTCAGCTGAACGCGCTGAGCCCCGCCTGGCTTTGGGCTTTCAAAGTGGTCTCGGCTGAGGTACTGGAGTCAAAATCCACCCTGCAAGGGTACCTCTGAAAAAGGCACTTTCGGACACTCCAGCTGGGAAATGTTCTTCTGAACCTCTGCACCTACAGCCATGGGACAGACGGGTGCCGTGGGTGGCCGCTCCCCTCCTGGCTGCCCAGGGTGAGGAGGGACGAGCTGAACACGCCAAACATCACGCTAGGAACCATGACAAAGGCAAGTGTACACAAACAAAGCAACAAGGTAAGCTATGTAAATAACCAGTTTAAAGGGCCGTGTTTACTGACAGTCACACCTAGGTACTCCTTGTATTTGGAAAACAAACCACAGTAAACTTCCCAAATAGTCTTTTTTTTCTACAGCAACAGCCAAACACAATCCATCCAGCAGCATGCAAGTGCCTGGCAAGCAGAAATCACATCTGAGGGAGTAAGGGGATCACCGCGGGGGGTGGTGAGTAACTCCTTTCCCTCCAGGACAAGTGTGATGGAGCTGCCCTTCGCGCCCGGGAGCCAGAGTTTGCCCCGTGGCCCTGCGGAGGCCAGCGACAGCCGGGCCCCATTCAGGGGCTGCGCCAAACCCTCCCACAGTCCCGGCCCAGGGAAATTATTCCGTGCTTCTCCACTGTTTCAAAACAGTTAGCAAATAAACAACTAGTAAGGAGGAGGGGAAGAAGCACTGCTGAACAGCAGATTGCAGGACTGTGAATGAGATTCACGGCTGTGTTACTCACAGTCATCTTACTCTGCCTTCAATATTTTAATTCAATGGCATAAGCATGATTTTATTCATTGCAAAAAGCCATTTGGGGGGATGCTGAATTATTTGTTGTTTCAAGCGGCCAAACAAACTGCTTGTCAGGACAGATTTTAAATCTTAAAACAGAATCTCAGGTAATGAAGCACGGTTCAAAAGGCTCAAGGTGTACCCTCCACACTTGGAACTCCTCTCTGAAAAACTGGGCAAAGGCCCTGCCTTTGAACGTTGAACTGCCAGGCGCTGTTTTTCCTCAGTGCAGGCATGTGGCTGGACACTCTGCAGTGCTCCCACCCCACCCCACCCCACCCCATCAGCAACGAGGGCTCTCCAGCATTCCTGCAAGGCAAACCTGAAGCCTGTGCTGAAACCAGGGGCAAGTTTTTCTGCTTGACCCATCCATCCACAGCCCCTGACTTTGCAGAAGTATCTTAAACACTGATTGACTGGGTCTGCAGGATTTGGCTTTGCAGAGGAGCTGCCTGAGTCTTTTTTTAGTGCATTAGATTCAAACACGGATTTGCTGGGTGTGGAACTCCAGCCCAGAAGCAACAAGATTTAAAAATAAAATAATAATAATAAAAGTCTTCTAATATTTGTTTCCCTCAAGGACTGATTTTCCAATCTAACCGTGGGTAAAGCACACATTGGTCAGCACTCCCACCGGAGGCTTCACATGCACTCGAGGAAGCTGCTGCCCTACCCCAGGGTGCTGGCAGGGCCCAGCCAGCCATGGCGATGTGCCAGCTACCAGCGCTCCTCACCAACAGAGCGGGACACCAGGCTGGTCAGAGATGGGGCAGAGACGGAGCGTGTGGCTGGAGCAGAACACAGCCTCACCGAGACACGGTGCTGCTGGTGGGCAGCAACTGCCTCTAGAAAATACCCAGCCCTGCTGCAACCCCAGCTAAGCCCCTGCTCACACGTACAGCACCACTTGTATGCAAGTGACTCACTGAAAATTGCTGTAGTTGTCTCAAACCTTGTTACGGAGGCTAACATAAACCACATCCAATTCTTATTGCCTGCTGTGGCCTTGAACCAAATGACTGTAACAGAGAGTAATGTAAAATGGAAGCAAAAAAAAAGAAAGGAGAACTGTCAGGGAATTTTGCATGAACTATGCCAAAACATACTGCCCAACTTCTTAATTTCACCAAATTCAATTAACACGCTATTGCTTACAACACAAATTGGAGATAGCCCTCAAAGGACCAATAAGTTCGTGCAGGCGGTAGGTGTTTTCCTGGTTCCTGTACTGAGGAAATGCCAGAGCAGAAACATTGGCCACACGCAGTGCTGCAGACAACGTCCGAGTGCCTTACGGCACGCTGCACCCAGCGTGGTTAACCTGAAACAATCCCCAGCCGCATCATACCGAGATGAGATACTGAGCTACAGCATGGGGCGATGCTTGACAGCACCCTGGATCACCCATGGGGCCCCTTTTTTTTCATTTGAGACTGTCCAGAAACTGTATGTGGCTTTGCAGTACCATTCTGTTCAGTGCTCATATCTGTAATATTTGTGGTTTATTATTCTTACAGTTTATGTCTAGATGCTGAGCTTTAATGTTTTAAAGATTTGAGAGAATGGACAACACCCACTGGCAGAGCATCTGCCCAGGGAGTGGGATGGATGGCGGGAGCCCTTCCCACAGGGCTCACTCTGGGGCAAGGATGGAAGTCTGCCCCCGGAGCATGAAACCAACAAAGGGCCCACCAGCAGCGGCACTGAGGATGTTTGTCAGAAAAACCGAAGATGAGGAAATCTGAAGCTCTGCCACATCTAATCCCTGCGGCTTCTGGCACTCCTGTGAGTCTGCAACATCCCCATTGTGAGGGACCGTTTCTTGCATCCACTGCTGCACGTCAGCACTGTACGGGAGGCCCAAGATGCTCTTTGAGCAGCACTTAAATTCTATGTCCTTATTTAAACATTTATAGGATACTATTCTTTTTAAAGCACATTTCAGGCCAATGTCTATGAGTCCATCCAAAATAACAGAAAACCTGGATATCAGGTATCAGTCAGGCTCACAAAAATGTCCCCAGAAAAATCCCAGGATAAGCACCAAATCTGTTACCAGCTTTTTACCCTAAGAGCAATTATTCTGCAAGCTTTCATATCTGTCATTTTAAATTTTATTTACAGTTACGATTGCCAGAGCCATAAAAGAAACAAGAAGGCTTTAGCATGAACTGATTCCTGCTGTTTTGAAGACTGGTCAGGTGTTAGAGACTTGATTAAACAACAGCTTTTATGTATTTTCCCATTTCCCTCTTGTTGCCTAGCTAATGTTTAAACATTGTTAGTTAGGGGGAAAAAAAAAAAAGAAAAGAAAAAGAAAAAGGTATTTCCCTGAATTTCATTATCAAATCATTTACTTTTCTGCTATGAAATGATCATGTAGACTTTTCCTTTGTACCACGAGAGAATAAGGATAAGGGAAAAAGTCTCAAAGGTTTTTCAGGAACACAAAATATTATGTCAAATACAAAATCACAAAGCTCTCCATCGAGGGGTTTTCACCTCTCACCGAAGAAAACATTAAGTGAGAAGTAAAAGATCTGTAGGTATATTAAAAGGTATGTAAAATTGAAAATAAATTAGTGAGAAGTATTTTCCTTCATCTCCTGCATGCAGAAAGAAGGCGTGATCTTGCAGAACCTGTATTTAGCTGGATGTAATATCTCCTGCACTCCATAGATACAGATTTCACAGTAGGGACTTTTTGGACCACCTGGCATGAAAATAACAGCCACGCTTTAGCATCGCTTTTTGATATGAAGGAAACAGTTTGCCATTGTGCTCTCAACATCTCAGCTGTGTCCCTGTATCACCATTCATCACAAGCTCTGGTGGAAAGAGTATGTGTTATGCCTTGGGGTCATTTTGACCACAAATGCATTTTCTGCCAAATTGTTTCAGACTATTTTCTATTATACGCCAAGTCTTGGAATGGCATTGGGTTCAATTATTGTCCAAAAAAGAACTGGAGCTGGAGGTGGCAAGAGTGCCTACTGGGGACTGGGTAATAACATGGACAACATTTGGCTCCAACTCTCTAGACCAAAGGGCGTTTTTTTCCAAGTACGTACATTAGAAATCATGAGGTCTTCAGCAATGGTGGGGAACAGTAAAACAAAGAGCAGCCACAGGTTGTGGGACGTGTTTGAAGAACCTTTTAGAAACTTTGAGGGGAAAAATAAGTACATCCTGCACCTGGACGAAAAATTGTTCATTGCCAGCCCCATTTGGAGTGAGGAGCTGGAAGAAGCTCTGCTGCGGCTCTGGAAGGAGGCTGGGTCTGCTGGGCTGTCTGGTCATGCAAGCTTTTCTTGCAGGCTGGATGTGTCAAGAGGAAGAAATAAAATGCGGGGAGCCAGCAGCGAGGGCATGCTGCTGGAGAAGGGTGCTACAGAGAGGAGGTCTGAATCAGGCTCTCCCACACCCCGCCAAGTGCTCTCATGGCTTGGCTAATGGGCTCTGGGGGGAGAGGTTAGTGCCACCACGTGCTAACAAAGCACCTGCCTCTCTGCTACGCCAGATTTATTATAACGGTTTGAAAATTAAACACTGTTTACATGACAAATGAACAATTCCAGCACTTTCAGTAAACTTGACAAAAACCATTCCCTGACTCTGCTGCCCCTACTTTCAAACACTTCTCCTGCTTGTTCTCTGCACACATTGCCTTTGCTGCATCTCCGGCTCCTGTGAAGTGCAGTTCCTTAAATTCACTGTAGTTAACCCGCCTGGCACCAGTCAAGAATATAGTCCCTAGGCTACGATTGTGCACTATGCCACAGTCGGTAAAAACTTCAGTCCTCAGGAGTTTTAATCCTCCCCCAAAACATTTCCTGATCTTGGCTGCTCATTACTCACTCATCTCACTGGCTGCACAGCTGATGAATTTCAAAGCAAAACCCAGCCCGTTTTGCATGGAGAGAGGATGCTGGATTATCATCTCACAATGACACCGGACAAAAAAAAGCCATTAGCATTAAATTATCTGCTCCCAGATAATTTCCCAGATGAATCACCATAAAAGGCTCTGAAATGGTCTCTTGCTCTTTTTCTTTGCATAACATTTCATTGTACTCAAGACTTGAGGAGCTGTAATTCATCAGGCTTTTATCTGCATCAGGGCATTGTTTTCAGCAGACTCCCTGATTGCGGGAGAAGTGGCAAGGCCAAGTTCACCAGGCTGGAGGATTAACCTGTAAGTGGCAGAGCCCAGGTCACGGATCCCCTGTGGGAAGAGGGGACTCAAAGAGAGAGGAGAGCATAGCTGGATGCCAGTGACACCCTCCTACCATCTCATCTGGGCAGCCCTCCAGCTTTTTTCTTTGTGGATGACTACTCATCAGGAAAGGGCATGGCATGGCATGGCATGAGCAGTCCCAGGCACTGGGTGATTGCACAGTTGCTTGCAAAGCTCAGAGAGGCCACCTCTGTCTCCCTTGAATAAAATCTAAGCCATCACGGTAACTACAGTGACTGGTACTGTGGGACTTTTTCTGAGTCAGACTTTTGCTCACTGTGCTTTTCTCCCTCACCCCCTCCCCACCCTACTCGAGCGCAGACCTCTGGACAGCCCCCAGACACCCTCTCAGCCCTCACTGAAGGCTCGGTGACTGCCAAGAAGGGGAGAAGGGTGTCAGCCGGGCTCATCTCCCAGCCAGGCTGAACCCCGGCCGCATCCTCCTGCACAGCAATGTCTGAGACACAGAAGGAAGCCAGCCCCAAGCCGGTGCTCCCTGTAGCGTGTCTGCCATCGTAGTGAGGTGTGGTTTATTGCACTAATAACTTCTGGGTGCTCTCCGTCAGCCCGAGGCTCGCAGTGGCAGCAACCTGGGTGAAAGGGGATGGTACCCACGCGCTCTTATTTTCAAAGCAGCAGTAGCAGGCTTGGAGGTACTGGAGACCAAATCAATCTCCTTAACACCTCCCCATGTCCCCAGGGCCACCCAAGCTGCCACTGCTGACAGAGATAGCTGTCCCCTCTGTGCCCACCCAGCACTCTCCCAAAACCACAGCCCTATGCTGTAACAGCCCTACGTCCTTTTGTGACTGGCAGAGAGGAATTAAGGAAACAAGGTCTCACCATGCACAGGCAGGCGTGAAAATAATTAAAGAGAATAACTGCCATGACAGCGGGCTCCGCATCATGCAAGAGGAACAGGCTTAATTATAATCTCCAAGGCGATGCTGAGCACTGCTTGCTAAACACACCGTGTGAAATTCCAGCTGCCTCCTCAACAAACAGAGATAAACACACAAAATCATTTCCTCCAGGTGCACATGTGTGATCGTTTTCTTAAGGAGGGTAACAAAATTGCTGCAAAGCTGACATTTTTGTTCACAACAAAATTTGGCCAAATCAATAGCTTTTGACAAAAAAGTAACAAAACCTGTAATAAAACCAAGTGATAAATAGATATTTGTTAAAGAAAAAACATTGTACAATTCATTAGCTCTAATGTTCTCACATCTAATGTGATTCTGCGTGAGGAGAAGTGACACAGCGACAATTACCAAAAGAGAGCTTTCAGATCTTGTTTTCAGGGTCCAAGCCACGCTGTTTGGCTTCCATGCAGACACTGCAGGCAGCCAGGGTGGCCCACCTCAGCCAGCACACCACCGGGCACCCAGCAGCAGGCATTCAGGTTTCTGAGGGTGGCTCGCGGCCCCTCACTGGCTGGCCACCGAACGCTGGGTGGTTTGCTGCACGGTGCTGAGCTTTGCCACTTCATCCCCGTGCACTGTCAGTGCCATCTGGCAGCAGCTCTTGCACTCCAGTTTCTGTACAGTTATAAATGGATCAGAGACCTGTCAGGCTGCCAAGTGAACCATCATTATCATTCAAGATATCATTTAGCACATACTCCACATGGCAGTCAATTGCTTGCGTTATAATCACCTCGTAAAACTGTGACTCCATAGATATAATATCCCTGCGAGACAGTCTTTACCTGTTACATTAAACTTACAGATATTTAAAATGTCAGATAATCTTTCATCTGAATTGCACTGCTGTCTAATACAGTCAATCAGCCAGCTCTGGCAAGCAGGTTTTGGTTCTCAGGAAAGCATCAGGAGGAAGCAGCTTTTCCGCATTTGCTCACAAATGTCCCATTTGTCTTCGGATGTGAGAAACTAATTTTGTTGTGTATAACCCCGAGTCCTTTGGATATTACACCGCTAAATGTGAACGATCATCTTTTGAAGACAAGCCAGCCTGTCACAGTGCAAAGTCTTCTCTTTTATGTTACCTTCGCTTTTAGTATTGTGTGATAACTTCAAAGTATGCTGAAAAGATATAATCATTGTCTGTACGTCGTCTGCCAAGCTGTACATACCAGCATTCGAGCACTCCTACTGTCCTTTGGGACACCGTGGTCCCAGTGAGGTCACCCCATGCCCGTGCAATGGCTGTGCCCGCGCCTCCCGCTGCTTAATGGGCAGGGTCACTGCTTTCAGCTCAGCTGCTCTCGCCAAGCCTACGCAGAGGCTGCAAACGTCTCTTACCCACTTTCAGACTTCTACCCGACTCCTCTCGCTCCCCAGGCTAGTAGCCAGGACTAAACTAACCCTAAATCTAAGCCTGGTGAAAGTCAGCACTGCAACACACAACTAGCCCTTGGCACTCACTGTCACAAGATGCCGGTACCGCTTCTGTAACCTTGCTCAAGTAGAGCAGATACTCCAAGCAGCGAGATAAACAGGCTCAGAACCAATACTGATATTTATAAAAGTTCAACTCTAACCCTTGAACACGCACCTTTAGTAGCCAGGCTGTGTGCAGCATACAGCAAACCCTGACACTGTGCTCCGAAAGCAGCAGCACCGTTCCCTGTCACGGCCACCTTACTCCCTGGACACCATTAGGAGACAGCAGCTGAGACAGGCGTACGACTCCCGAGGCCAGGAGGAGGTGGAAGTTGGGTGCTGGGAGTGCAGCAAGGTGCCGGTTGTGCCCGCAGCATGCCCAGGGCCTCTCCAGGAACCGGGGCTGGCTCCCCTGGCAGCAAAGCTGCTGCTGCTGCTGCTGTCACACCCCGACGCTCGGCAGGCGTTTCATTTCTGTTCCCCAGAAACGATGGCAGGAGTCATCTCCGCCTCTTCTGCGTAACTCAGTTTACTGATAATTGCGTTTATTGCTACCATGCTGTTGTTTACATGTCTGTGTTATTAGATTGCTTTGTGGGGATCTGGTTTAATACAACATTTGACACCTGGGTTTATATTACTCTGTGTGAGCATCGAAAGGCCAACCCAAGAGACACATTGTACGCTCTTGTCCAGCTTCTCTTCCCAATTCCCAGAAATGCTTCATCAAGTTAACGTCTCACTGAGGCACCGCCAGATCAGTTCGTAGGGATTTCTGTGTTTCTTTTATCATGCAAAACATTTCACATCGGCCCCAGTGTTGTTATGGCAATACAGCAATGTAGATTTGGACAAGAAAAAGAATTCACGTCATGAGTCTCAGTTTGAGACATATGAGATACAATTTCAGAGGACTTGGGAAATCACGTACAGTCGTGCACTAAAGCAGAAACTGTGCTTAAAATGAGCACTGGAGTAGGGCAGGGTGATCTTCTACCACCAGACTTCCCCTAAAGCTAACAAAACCCAGGGCATTTATAAAACTACATTAATTACTGTGTGTGCACATCTAGGACGTGCTTATGAATGAAGCAGCTCTTTGCAGGAACAAAGGCAATTTAGAAAGAAACCTGTTGTTATAACATCTCCAGCTTGTTTTACAGGTGGCACCGGTTCTGCAAAGCCCAGTCTGAGCATCTGGCCAACGTCAGGCCATGCCTGAGGTTCTACCATGTAGCTCTTGAGCTGAATGAGACAGGTTTCTAACTTAAATTATGTGAGGTTTGTTGCCCTGACACAAGCCAGAATAAAGAATTCAATGTGTTATGGTGACAGCAGACCAGTGTAAGAGAAAGTAACTTCCTTTAGGGAGGACAACTACTATGTACCCGCAGCAGGGTCCACATCACTTGACTTCAGTCTGGGGGGACCACGCTCAAGCAATGCACTTCTAGCTCCCTTTCCTTTACATCTCCACGCACACCTTTCAGCCAGCAAGCTGAATGATGAATAGATGAATAGCGTAGACATTCACACACTCTCTACCATCTCAGAGTATCATCATTTATTTATGAGAAATAACACGCTTTCTATATGCCAAAAAAACCAACCAAACAAACAAAAAAATGCAGCAGAGTGACAGTTCTCCTCCTTCTCTTTCTTCCCAGCATGAGTCAAGCACTAGGAAAGACCTGCACACTTCAAGTACCCAATTTGACTTTGTATTTCCCAATAGCAAGGAACCTGGAAAGCTCCAAAGTCAGTCAAGAGCAGTCACCAGACACAAGGATCTACCTCCTAATTTTTTTAAGTGCTCTTGAAATGAGCTGGTGTATAAGTGTGATCCAGCCTTTACAGCCTTTCTGCTCTTGGACGCAAATTAGCAATTCTGACCTCTGCATCTGCTTCCTACAGGCACTGCTGACACCCCCCAGCTCCCAGCCCTCCCCATTTGCTGCACAGAGGCCTTGGCCAAACACAGACTGGCAACCAAGCGATGCAACCAGCCACCAAACCTCTTAGCTATTTGTCTGCATGTTTTTAGCTCGAATATGTCTGTTCTGTGCACAGGTCTACAAAAAGCTGACTGCTCCATCCCTCCCTCTACTTTGAGCAGATGGTTCCTGTGAAGTGCAGCAGCACCAGCTACAAAAAAATGATCATTACAAGCATTGTGGAATAAGCACAGCTATCTCACAGCCAGAGTCGGAGTCCATCCTCATTTGCACTGCAGTGCTTCGCCTTCCCGAGCCCTAATGCGGCAACACGTGCCCAGCCACTGACTAACGTTTAGCTGCTTAGAGAGGGGTCCAGCCTCTGAACACACTACTCAGAGCTGCACCGTTACATAAAGGACCCAAAACACCCCATTATACTCTCGTCTTGCATAAATCCTCCATTAACACATGGGGAGACCAAGAGAGGGAAGCAACCCCAATGTGGCTGGAGGACGTCTCCTCTGTCACATTCACGCTCTGGATCTTGGAGAGCAGATCGCACAGAGTGCCCACAGCCCTTCCACCACAGCAGGAGATGGATGTGCTGTGGCTCTGAACATAGGAAAGCACATTGTCAAAACGAATGTTCATAATTACAAGTTTTTCATGCAAAATAAAGAGAACTAAAGGCTGAGAGCTGGATTTTTAAAGAGATATTTCTCTTATGTTTTCTTCAGAATATTCTGGTACAGCTGCAGAAAACTTTTTAACTGTGGTTATGCATTTGCTTTAAATTAATACTGATCGATTAATAGTGATACTGTTGCTTTAGTTGTTGTGCTCTCAAACAGTAAAATACATCCTGCGGCTGTACCTCAACAGACAGACCTTGAACACTGTACACAATCAAAGAATTAAATTGCACAGAAGATTTCAAAAAACTTCTCCAAGCACTCTGGGAACACTGAGTTTTCAGTGCCACAAAAATTCCTCTTAAACTACAGAGACATTTCCCAAGATGATTTTAGTCGTGAGAATGGGACTATACTGCTTAGGAAGTTAATTTCAAAGTGGGTGAATTCTCCAAATGCAGAAATACTACAGGCAACTGGTTCTACTGCCAACAAAACTAGGGCCTAAGGAAAAATGAAAAATACTGTTGATTGAAAGAGGAAACATATTTAAAAATGATCGTTCATTGCTCAAATTTCCACTGTTGAGAGAGATGTTTCAATTGCAGAGGCACAATGGGTGAGGGGGTGGGCTCATTCCTGGGACTGTGGCAGTATAGGCACCCGCATGTTAAGTCCAACATGGATTAAGTGTTCATCAGTGGAAAAAAGTGATGTTTGGTCATTTGGATCCTGTGGGGAGGCATTAATATTAGCTATGATTGGCCTTACAGCAGCCACTACCGGGTACTTGAGTAGATGCTCTGTAACAGACTTCACTCATCTTGAGGCTCAGTTCACACTTCGTCTTGCATGTGTTAATAGAAAAAAAAAAAAAGAAGTTATTATTTCTCTCTCTTTCATGAGAGGCACATGAAAGTAGAATCAAGAAAATAGTAGGACTTTTTATGGAAAGGGCTAGAATAAAATACATTTTGCACAATGTCAGTGGGAGATTCCAGGTACGGACCGGACCATCCAGCTTCCATATCTCAGCTACCGGTTCATAAACTTCAGTGTCTTCACTGAGCACACCACCTCAGAGAAGCAGAAGCTATATATTCTTGCTTATCCAAATATTTAAGTATTGACACTATTAAAATCCCTAGCGGAGTCTTCATTTAATTGGTAATGTTCTTCCCAAGGTACACATGGACTGGAGCCATCTATCCAGTCTCTTTCTGGTAACAGCATTTTCCTTGTTCCCCTGCATCATTAAGCAAGAAAGGACAGCAGTGATGAACTGCTTTTAATACTTGTCTGTATTGGCTACAGAGAAGTCATTGTCAGCTAAAATAATTGGCAACTGCCACTATTCTTGCTGGTGAGCTCTTTCTCCAGAACGTTTTAATCTTACTGCAGTCCTTGGCACACACTGCAGAGCTCTTGTCCTGGCTTTTCACTTGGGATATTTCTAATTATTATTATGCTTATTTATGATGTCCCTGAAGGGAGATGTGCAGATTTTAACAGTAACATACCAAGAAAGTTATTCTAAAGTGCTATAAAGTAGATTGGATCTTTACGATAACCCTGATTTTTGGCACAGAGCGGACACAGAATTAACTCGGCAGGACATCACTGCCAGGGTCCCCAGAGCAAGGAGCTGGGGCAGCAACCTCAGGCCACCTGCCCCAGCTGTGAGAGAAGCCAGAAGGTGACCAAGCCTCGCACCAAGGACAACCCAGCCCCACCACCGATGGCAAATCGAGATGCAAAAATTTCTCATCTCCCCAGCAAATGCGCAGCCAGAGAGACAAAACCCGTCAGGTCTCTGAATCCCCCTTTAGGCTCTGTGCTAAAGAGGAGCCTGTTAAAGCCTCCCCAAGAAGTGATTTGTGCCTTTGTGCTCGCCCTCATCCTTGACAGGGAGCTTGGTTTCACACAGTGCCAGACTGCCACCTTAGACCAGCAAATTATTAAGCACCAGGGCAGATCAAGTCCTTGAGCCATGTGCAAACACCTGCAGTGGGAAACACATCCATAAATACCCAAGTTTATCCAGGAAATGTATGTAAAGGGGAAAGAGCCTGACCCTGCCAGATTATTTCTTGCAGATGCTTCCACTGCTACTAAAACACTTGTGATTCACCCCTGTTTTGTAACGAATCAGTGAAACATTAAGGTTCACTTCAGGTCTTCAATGTTTAGGGTAAGCCTCTGAATATAAGGAAGGATATGATCCCCAACTGCTCTGCAGATGGAGCAGAGGGTGCCATTTGGTGGCCCAAATCGCCACCTGTCTGATGCAGGTCTGAGGACATCCTCTATCCAAGGGACCTCAGCACAAGCCCTGCTCACCAGCTAACTGCCATTCCCCTCACCAATAAAGGTTGGATCCTTCGAGTGCTGGAGCCCAGTGTCAGCCCCAGCTAATTGACTTGTCTTGGCAAAGGCAGGACCAGGCAGGAGCCGACATTCCAGTGGGCACAACCTGTGGCTTACGAAAGTCCCCCCGAGTAGCCTGTACCCCTCAGTCCCTGTATCCCACGCTGCCTGCACCGCTTCGGGAAACACAAAAGCAAGTCAAGATACTCCTTCCCTAAAATGAAATTCGACATAAATAGCTATCTGGGTCTTTGTCAGCAGCTCCTCACTTCCTCCTGCCCAGGGGCAAAGCCATAAATAAGTTTCATGCTCTCAGGAAATGTGACAGTTATTATTCAATAACTGAATTATAGGCTCATTCTTGGAAAGGAATAATGGCAGGCAGGGAAAGGAAGGGACAGTAGCATTTTACTTCACAGGAACTGAAACACCTCAAAGAAATATTAAATCCGTGATAGGAAACACTGGTGAGGGCTTTGTACTTTGGCAACTTTCTCTCATTTTGGTATTACTGCTTTCAATTTTTAAAGGTGTTTGTGATGTGCAGAATATAGAATAGCAAATGCATTAAAAATGCATTTCACTGTCACATTGTGTATTTATAACGTGCTAGGAGTTGTGGAAGTGGGGAAGGCTGGGATCCGCTGGGAGGGCAGCTAGTACAGGCACCTACCGGGGCTGTGTCCCACACTGTCCGCACCCGTCCTGGCAGCTGCCGAACTCCAAAGCAAAAACTTTCACTTCAAATACAAAACTTTGAGGTGGGGAGTAGGAAGCTCACCCCCTGTTTTTTTTTCTTGTAAAAGGAAAGACATGAGAGCAGAGTGCCCTGCATGGGAGAGCCCTGCGCTCGCCACTGGATGAGAGGCCCAGGAATGCCTGTCGGCTGGAGGGACAGTGCTAAAAGTTGAGCCTTTGCCTTTGAAAGACAAAGCTGGAAGGCCGACAAACAGGGGAGAGGAGCTGTGGCTGTCAGCATGGCACACAAATACATGGGTTTCTCTTGGATCCAACTTTTGCCTGAACATAACCAGGCAACAGGATTCTTGGATTCAGTAAGAGCTGGTCAGCCCGGGCGCAGCGACGCAGGCAGGAGCACAGAGAGACGGACCCAAACACCGACACGCGCACGTCTGCCCCACGTCGTGCCTTTGGTTCATGTGTGCGCTCACCAAATGACACAGTGATTCACTCGGCGTCTGCAGGGTTGGGTATGTTTAGGTTCATTCAGCAGGAAAAATCTGTTCTGTGTTTACATCTCCTTTGGAGGAACACCACCTTACACCACAATAACTGCCTGCTGAGCCTGCCAGCGTCAGCCTCCCGGTGTGCTCAGCAAAGCCTCAGCTTCTCCAGGTGCCTGAACCAGGTTTCCTGATCCCGCCAATGTCCCCTGGACAATCAAAGCGCGTCTGTGGTGCAAGGGGTCGGGGAGCAGAGACACCTGCACCCCACCTCCCACCAGCCCCCAGCCCCGCAGGGATCTGCATTAGCAGTTAATGATTCAATGACAGGAACTAAAAGCACGCAACATTGGAAATACTCCTTCTGCAGAAACAGTAAGTAGCATGTTGTTGACCCCTCCAAAGCAAGGGCTTGCCCCAGGAGCCCTTTAATGAAGGCGCTTCCACCCTGACGCGCAGCCAGCCCTCCCGGCCGCAGGTAGACACCGGGCAGGCAATGTGCGCCCGCGGAGGGAAACGACACGGCGTGTGAAATCCTCAGGAAGATGTTATCCCACATGCTCCCATTTCACTTCCGATTAACAATAAAGTTCATGGCTTCTACAGCAGTTTTGTAATAAGTCAAGCTGTTTGGGTTGTTATGGGCCATGCTAAAGTTCTTATTAGCCATAGAAAGAAATTATTCAGCATCAATGAAATGGGTAGCAAATTTCCTTATGCACAAAACCTGATCATTGCTTTAGATCAGGGAATAGCAACTGATCCAAAACTACATGATATGATTAGTTGTGAAGTGATCATTACGGGGAGAAGGTCTAATAAGGCTCTGCAGACATAATGAGGAGGTACACAGCTCTTGAGCTAAACAGACTCATTTAGACAAAACAGCCTGACAGAGAAAGTAGGAAATGAAAGGTGTAAGTCAGTTATGAGGAGCACTGCCCTATTACTGCATGCTAATTAGCAATTTGGAATGGCAGTGAATCAAACGATATCAAACAACACTTCTTTTCTTCCATCAAAGATTGCCCTTTTTCAAAATCAGAGGCTTTCCAATAATTGGCTGGTATATGTCTCTTTTTATCCAGCTTTTTCCCTCTCCATTAATTTTGTGGTTTTCATTTTGGTCTTCCCTTTTTGGGTTTGGGTTTTTTTTTTGTTTTTTTTTGTTCTTTGTAATTGCTTTCAGAAACAGTGGAGCCTAAGGCATGATATGCAGCCCTCTCCGTTTAAGCCCAAAATTTAAAAAAAAGAAAAGCGAGGAAAGATCAGAACAATAACTGTCCGAAAGGAAGGCAGGAAAAAAGCACCGCGTTTTACCTCCTGTTCTGTCAGGAGGTCTAGCCCAGTCTGCAAGGATGTGGTGCTCAGAAGGACAGGGGACCTGTGCTCTGAGTAAGCCAGATGAATGCTGCCTTCCATCACTCTCACCGTCTATATCACGGCACATCCAATGTCTGCGTCTGCACACGGGACCACTGCAGAGGTGCGCAGGCTGCATCGTAGCCCCAGCCCTGCCGATGTTTTGAGCTTTCTGGTTTATTCTGCTTAACCTTCTTTTAATTTCTCTTTTAAAATAGAATAACCGTAACTTCTACAGAGCTAGGCACACCGATCTTATGGTAACATGTAAATGATTGTACAAGCGTTGTGCATCCCACTGCTGCCCCTCGCTCTGCAGCGCCGGGCGGTACAAGGAGCTGCCCAGTGCAGCGAAAAGGCCCTGGAGTCCTCGCTGCTCTGGAGATGGTGGCACCTGCACCACTGCTGAACCTCCTTGGGTAAAGGAAGCCCCATGTCCCTCCAAACACCGGTCATGTGCTCTGCACTGGGTGCTCTCCCAATTGTAGCGAAGCTGAAGCCAAGACAGGGCATGTTACAGGTCCTTACGTCTGATTTTCTAAAGGCATAAGGTGTATAGGAACTAAATTCCAATTCCCAAAGCTTGTCAGGGAGACTCAAACCCCTAAATCCCTACAGTCCTTCTGAAAAGAGACTTGATTGCAGGTTTGTGAAGGAATTTAGCTACCTACAGCCACAGCCAGGTAACCCCATACCCCCTGACAGAGGTACGTACCTAGGCCTGGGGGCAGGGCTCTCCCCTTCCAGCTATACTGGTCTATGATTTTACCAAGTGCATTTTCAGGCTTGGCTAAATCTCCCCATTTTCATTGTGAAATACAAGAAGCAGGATCCTTTTAACTTAGAAACTTCACCAATTGTTCTGTGCTTTTCAGACAAGAAAGCAACTAAAACAACAGTAATGCCTGAGTCACGTGGAGGCATTTTGAGTGTCAGGAGCCTTTTTGAGCATTACCGGGTACATTCCCTCTGAGCTGCGCCTTCATCTCTGCTACCTGCCCAGCTGACTCTGCAAAAGTGACTTCTGTAGAGTTGAGAGTGGTAGAGGATAATCCCTGCTTCAGCACTTCCTGCCCCACTGTGTGTGGCACCCAGCTCCTCTGAAACAGCATCCCTGGAGAGCAGCTCTTGCTCCCCTGGGACACAGAAAGCCAACGCCATGGAGTCAGAATGGGAGATGTGCCGCATCTGCTCCCGTTTATAGCAACTTGTTTTGCATTCGAAACTGTATTTCGAGTCCCGTGAATAGCACTGAAAAGCTTTTAGTGAGAACAGAATTATTGATGATAGCAGTAAAATTATTTTATCTACACAAGCTGGAGACAGCATATGTACTCTGTCAGGTGCATTTAGCCTGCCACAGAGATTAGAACATTTTCATTAGAAATAGCATCTAGAACATTACAAAGTTGGAAACAGTATCTTGAATAGATCTGCCGCGATAAGAAAAATGCTTTCCTCTTCATGTTTGCCGCCTTAAACTCTACTAACTTACTGGAAACAGGGTTTCACAGGCAGTCATGAAGTCACTGACTGTGCTTTGCACGCTACCCGGGTTCCCAGGGCTGGGAGAGGCAAGCGCTGCGCCTCTCAGAGCAGTGTGTAGCTGCAGACCTACCGCGCTTTTCCTTGGGCGAGGCAGCGAGCACGCTCTGTACCACAGTCACAGTTCCAAGATAAATTCCAATAATAAAAAAGTCACAACATGAGAAGAGAACTGCTTGCTTGGTCGCAAGGGAGATGAACTGGACGGAAGCAGCAGAGGTGTAAATCAATGCAATCAGTTTGACAGAGAGATTACAGACAGCAAATCCTGAATTGAAGTGCAGAGGCAAATGGAGTACAGTGGCCAGGATAAAATAAGCAAAACATCTTGGGAATTGAAATTCAATATTTTTTTTACAAGCTGAAATGAATTAACTTCATTTTCCTGAGGGACTGCAGATTGCTTTCGTGCAGCTTTCGCCCCTCCTCCAGAAAAGACATCCCTTCCCAAGCCAGCTTTCTCTTGAAATGATGCTGTTAATCTGGTGTAACAGGTTTTGTACTGTAGTAAGAATATCCTCCAAAGGTATTGCTTTGAGCAAAAGAAAATATTAGCAACCTGACTCATTGGAAAAATTGAAGCAGCTGCTTAGGCTAGCTTTGAGCCTGATCCTGCTGATTTTCTACTCGCATCAGAGTGCAAGTTCCTGGCCATGCTTCCTCAGCACACAAGAGTGATGTTGGAGACAGCATCAAAACCTCCAGAGTTGCACTGCCCCTGCCTTCCCGCGGGCCCCAGCCCTGCTACGGGCCCTTTTCTAGAACAAATGAGAGTCACTGACCAGAAAGTAACCTAAAGCTGAGGAATATATCAGCCTTCAAACAGCGCAGCATGGGGAGTCCTGAGCTATGGCTCAGTGGGCTGCTGCACAGCAATAAGGGAGCTCCAGCTAATACCAACGCAATATTAAACGCTTTGGGCCACCTTTGGCAAAAGTGTTACTATTTCGGTCAAAATGATGGTAATTGTTTATTTTTCATAATAAAAGTGAAGTTCTGGGAAGTTATTTTAATTTCTGGGAACTATATCTTCTCTTACAAAACCAGCTTGAACGGGAAATTCTCAGCCAGCTCTCCCGAAGTGCCTGGGTGAGCCTCTTCGCACAGCTGCAAGGGGACCATCTTTACAATGACATGTAAATCATGTCTTCCATTTCCTCAATTCATTTGTTCTATTTTAAATTCACTTCCAACAACCCCCTTCCAGACACAGACTGCTGTGTTTCCATTAGAAGCAGTTTGCTGCCTATTCCATCAGCTGGGACCGAATCAAGTGGAATGACGACTATTCCAGAGCTGAATGGAGGAAAAGTGACAACAGACATGAAGTAGACAAGCACAGAGCATGTAACCTTCCATGGAAAATATCAATTTACGTATTAAGCTGCACAGTTGTTTGGAAATACACTAGTTTGTTCATCTGTGATGAAGTTTTATTTCAGGCCTGAGAAGAAGCTGAGGGACTTGACCCAGAGTCTTCTCAGTGGGCTGAGGAACTTGCAACAGATCCAGGAGGGCTCAGGCACCTCTCAGCAGTAGCACTGTTGAAGACTCCTACTGCGTTGGCTGTTGAATGCTTCTTTAGAGCTCTTAACTGAAATCTTTAAGGGAAGTGTGGGCTGTGAAAGGAGCAATTAACTGTATTTATAAGAGGAAGGAATTTATTGTAATGAAAAGCACTGAAGGAGAAATCATACAAAGAGCAAGCAGTTTTAGCATAATATACCTCTACCTAAAGGGGCATAAGCAGTAAGAACAGATGCATCTGGGAGATTTTTTTGGGGCATCAGCAAGTTTAAGACATACAGGACAAATACCATGACGAAAACACAACCTTGTACTGGAGATATCCTTTCTCAGCTAGCTAATTCTGTAACAGCAGCAAGGCACCCAAGGGCACCAACACAGTGTGCCCCACTGCATCAGCCACACAGCGGGAACTGCCATCTCCCGCCCCCCTGCCCAGAGAAGCACTCAGACACATGTTTTGGACCTGCAACATCAGTGAGATTGAAACGTTTAAATGCATTGCTGAAATGGGGCTTCACAAAACCTATGTGGCAACTACAGCCTCAAATTTCCTTTGTTAATATATTTAATGGGCAATAAACGAAACAAAACGGTTTCTGTTCCCTCCTGAAGAAGAGTTTACAAGATGGGGCCAAAGGGATGGAAAACGATAACCCCACACTGCAGCAGCACCCAAGTCTTTCTAACCGATGCAACCCAGAGGTGTCTGTAAGCCTGCCTTGGGACTAGAAAGGGGTTTTACGTTTCAGCTGCTTGGTTCACGCTTAACTGGATCGGTACCAGATTCCAGCATGAACCTGTTCTAACCCAAGGCTCACAGCCTACGTTGTGGTGTACAACCACATTCTCACGCTACACACAGCTGAGGGCCAGGCCCGGTGGGGATAGACCAGCAATGGCCTAACATGGATGCCTGCAACGAGCAATCCTCCCCCCTTGGTTCTTCTCCAAAATAAGCTGATTGAGTTGGTCTCCAAAAATACCTGTTTCTGTAGGAGCTCTCAGGGATGAACTTAACCTGGATATCTAACATTTAAGCACTTTGCTAGTGTTTGTGAGTCATCCAGGCTCTTTCCACTCAAAGAAGAGGAAAAGCAAGTGATTCATCTCGTACTAAAATAGGTGCCCAAGGGAGGTGGGATGGAGACTTGCGTGGAGCTGTCTCTTTCTTCCAGGGAGCACCAAGAGCACCTGCCTCACTAGCCCAGTCACAGCTCAGAACTTCTACATTGCTAATTTATGCAAGATTAATTATGCAGAGTGAATTACTACAGCTAACCCTAGCCTTTGCAAATTATTATTGAACAGCACGAAGAACCACGAATAAAATGAATTAACAAAGAGCAAGGCAATTAAAAATCCGCCTGTGTTTCAGAGGAGAACTGGAAAAAGTTTAGCACAGAACTCCCTCTGCACCTGCAAGTGATGGATAAAGCCAGAAGGCAGAGAGTCAAAAGTCTTGTTTTGACAGCATCTACTTCTGAAGCACCTGGTATTTTGGCTGCTTTTACGCTAAATTTGGTGGAAGAGATCAAATCTCAAGCCTCAGTAGAAAAATATGAAAAAGAAGCTATTTGATGAGGAGGGATGGGCTCAGAACCAAGGCTAATTTAGTCATGGCCCAGAGGTGCAAATTCTGTGCGCATCTCTGAACTCCACTAATATTGCACCGTATTTGCAGCAAAATGCTTTCTTCCTCCTTGTTTTACTCCCATGAACTGGAACACAGCTGGATTAACTCCTGGATGGTGATTACCAGCTCTGCTTCTGAATTACACCTTTCAGGTTCTGCTCACTGGCTCCATGGCTGACCTGGGCCCGGAGCCAGGATCTAGGAGACAACATGACAAATCCTGGGACAAATCAAGCGGAACCAGATTCATACCCACCTTCGATGGTGCAGGTGCTTGCTCTGCCGACAGGGGGGCTCTGCATTTTATAAATGTAACCATTTTACAGAATTTTAAGAAGCCTCAGTTTCATCCCAATACAAAATTAATTCAAAAGCTAAAACCTCATTGCTCTCTCTTCAGTTATTCCTGTATTTCTAAATACTGCACCCTGACCTTTTCCCTCACAGCAGCAGATATTGCCAAATTAAAATCACACACAGTAGTTGCTAATGGTACTAATTATTGTTGCTAATGGTAAAAGTAACAAGATGATGATTAAGAAGTAGACAGTACTCAGTGTTCCTTTGCATTGCCTTTAGGATAGTGATTTGCATTTCTGTTTAGCATAGATGGGACCAGAGTGAATAGTTATATTATAATAGTGCTTATGCAAAATACAATATGAGAAAAGAACTTGCACTGTCACTGACAACGGGGTGAATATTGATCACATTGATTAACAACTGTGGCAGTGTTAAAAATGACTGCACAGGTGGAATAACCATTAAATACATAAAGCGTAAAGAGAAATTCAAGCTCTTACTTTCCAGACTTCAGCTCAAACATTCAGACTGCTCCCCACCTTCCTTTCCTTTCCCCTCACCCCCATGCTAACAGCTTAGGTCTTACTGTCCTGTACATGGAAAGATTTGCAAATGAAAGGAGAGATCCCCTTCAGCTTCTGCAGTCCTTCTAAGGATCCAACCATGACTTAGGATCCAATATAAAGCAGTGAGTTCTATTTGGACACAACACTTAAAAAGCTTAATGGAATGAAAAATAACAATGCACCCCAAACCCCAGACTAATAAACCAGAGGATTTATTTCCTTGGTAAACAGAGGAAAGCTAATAATTGGCATAGCGTGAACAGAACCCAACCGTTTCATACTTTGCCATCACACCCTTGCCGTGCTAACTCAGCAGAGGAGGTAATAAAAGAGATGGAGTAACAGTATGAGCAAGGCAAGGTACGTGTTTTGAAATCTCAGTTGGTTATGGTCTCAAATAGATAATTTGTATTTCCAAATTACCTTGATTCGTTTGGAATTTGAATTTATCTGCCAGACTACCTAAGCAGGCCATATAGTACCGCAAGCTCGTGCTCTAAAAATGAGTGGGGCGACGACTCGGTCCCTGGAGCACTGACACCTCTAACTTGCCAGTATGTGCCAATGACTTGGCACAGATTTCCTTACAGAAGCATTTTTAACAACAGATGATATTTGCCTCTGGAAGTTGCAAATACATTGGGGGTTTTTTAGAGTTATTTTTGAATCAGTGTGAGAGGAATTCCTGGTTATGTGCTAGGGGGGCATTTATGGATGGACAGGCTGAAACTCTAAGGAACCTTCTACTCTATTTTTGGAGGATTGCTTTCAGTAAGTGGAAAAAAACAACCTTTAGAAGTGTACTTTTAACACATTAATTAATTCACACTGAACTCGGCTTAGCACAGTGCCCCAGTAAGAAGCAATCCCTGATCAACTGACTGTAGCCCCCAATGTACAATGAAAATGGCCCAGCAGCACCATTTCCTTGCACAGACACTGTGTCTCCCCAAGTGTACAGCTGGACAAGCTGATACGTGGACTTCAGAGTAGTTTTTGGAAGTTCTGGGTTAATTTCCTTGGTTTGTCTGCATTAGCTGGCATTTTGTATCAGGCGGCTTCTCAATGCAACTCAACTGCTTTCCTATGGAAAGGGAACCCAAGGTCCTCCTGAGATAAAACAATGGTTAGAAACAGGAGTTCACCCCTATATCCAGTTTTTTCTTCTTAAATTTGATTCCAAGCCTCAAATAATGAATTAACAATCGTATTATTACTTTATTTATTACCTCAGAAAGGAACAGTTTTGATCAAGTACAGCCTATTCTTTTCAGATGTTACAAAGCAATTTAATTCATTTATAAAGGATTTCTACCTGTCAGTACCAGATCTAACATTATAATCTGTCTTGAAAAAGACAGATGACATCACTTGTCCCCCACCAAATGTGCATACATTATTGATTATTCCAAAGTCTCTTGAATAGGGTAATTTGTAATCATTAAAAATTAAAGAGAATGCTGCTGAATGGAAAACAAGGGCAAATTTTGCTCTTGGCTCTACTGCTACTCCCCTGCAGCGGCGCTGGAACTGTTATATTGCATGAGAGAAAGAGAAATAAGGAATGTTGCCCCTCTGCGTGGCAGACAACTGCTTAGAGCTGCTCAGGTGGTCCTGCCCAAAGAGAAATCACAGGGGTAAAGGATGTGTCAAGCCCTGCTAGAACACCCATTGCAATGGAGCCTCCTGTGCTCAAGCACTAAGACTTGCAGCAGCTCCTCGAGCTGCTCCATGTTGGTTGGTGGTCCTCCTCTGCCATTTCCCCTCTGCCCTGCATTTGCCAGAGGAACAACCTTGAAAGAGCGGTCAGGCCTTGGAACAGGCTTCCCAGGGAGGTGGTAGAGTCCCCATCCCTGGAGGTGTTCAAACAGTGTGCAGCCATGGCACTTCAGAACATGGTTTAGTAGACATGGTGGGGTTGGGCTGACAGCTGGACTTGATGATCTTAGAGGTCTTTTCCAACCTCAATGATTCTATGATTCTAAAGATAAAACAGCGCCACCAACATACAGGACGATTATGGTCTGTGGTCATCAACGAGGTTTATCCTACCATCACAGCATTAACTGCTGTGGCCTTTTATTATTTCCAAGCAGATTTTTGCTCAGTAGCAAAAGGTACTTTCCAAGCTATTTTTCAAGCTCAGTGCTTGGAAAATAAATGTAATTTTCACAATTATTCCTGGCAATATTTCCTAAGAGTGTTATGGTTCTCCAACACAGCCAGTCAAATCTTCCCTCTGCCTGTCTCCACCTGCTTGTGCACACAGCGGCTGCTGTACCAGTCATTACAAACTCCATAAGTTATGTAGGTCCTGGGAATAATAATTTTAAATTCTCTCTTTGTAGAACAAAACTGTGGCAAGGACCTGAAATCACAGTCACATTATCTAGCTATTTGTGAGGCCCTCCCAATAATGAAACACATGTCCCTCTGGAAATGGTATCAGCTCAAGAAAAGGCTTTTAACTGACATTTAAATGTCAAGCTACTGTGTTAAATGTTATGGGCATTTCATTGCTTAGCCTGGGAGAAGTATGAACACATCAAATGCTCCTTAATAATCAACCACATTAAAAGTTCACAGGCTTTCTTCAGCACCTGGAAAGACAACTACAGATGATGTGTTTAACCAGGGCTGATGGATATATACCCAATTCAGCTGAAAGCAAACCAAACACATCCTCAGTAGGCCACAGGGAGTCTATCAAAATAATTATTTCAAGGATAACAAATTTATGTTCTCTGAAAAAGTCTTATTCCCAGAATCATACTGATTCCTTTTGCTCTACTTACTGTGAGCCTGCGCTTACCCTACTGGTATCCTACTGGAGCCACAAGGGCTAAAAACAAGTGAAAATTTGCTCTGTTCATCTGAAGAGAGAGTAGTAACTCATGGTCCACAGCTGTGTATTTGCCCAGAAGACTGTCAGCAGTGCTACTCCGTTTACAATCTACATTTATCTGAAATGATCCATTAACCTTGTACCTGTAATTCAAAAAGGGTACTCGCAATAACCTCTCTGAATTAAAGTAATACATTGCAGTCCAATAAATTGTTTAAAAGGTAGAAGAGGTCACACTCGGCAAACCCAACAACTGTCTTTGAAAGCTACAAAAATGGGCTAAAGAAAGTTGAGGGTAAATAATAGATGTAAAGTGTCAAAGCCACCAAGGGAGTAATGAAAGATTCAGGCATTCAGAATATTTGATGTTCCCAAACCCATCTCCAGAGAGCCTGCCATGGCTGTTAGACAGTGGATCCCAATAACAGTCATACACATGGCATTTGCTAATACTTGTCAGCATTTGCTAACATTGCACAGTCATTCTGGCAGTGTAGGTAGTGTGTCAAACTTTAATTTTCATTAGTCAGAGTTGCATTACCATAACTACTGGCCAAAACCATTAATTACTTGAGCTCACCTAGAGCTCAAGCTCTCTCCCCTTGCTACAGGAGGCTTTAATAATACAGCCACTGGAGTGGGAGATGGGGAATCAGCTCCAAAAATGATAGGCTGTGTGACATTGATCTCTGCAGTCTGCCCCCTTCGAGAAAGGCTACCAGTACCAGGGGAAATCATAGAGGGACAACCATCAGCAAGTTGGCACTCCTCTAATTACCCTCTGATGCCTTCTGCTGAGGTGGTTATCACCTAAGAAATAATCCTGCTTCTTTGCCCATGCCTCTCTGGCTTGGCTGCTGAAGTGATAGAGGACACGGAAACGCGCCAAGGTCTGCAGCCAGCCCATACACCCGTTTCGGCAGGGCACTGGCTGTGACACCAAACACCTTTCCTTCTTCCCCCCACTCTGATGCTTGCAGTCTCATCCAGGTCTACAGTCTTTCATTAAGAATATATTAACAAATACCAAAGATTGGGATGCTATCTGAGAAAGCAAGCTGTTTTTTTCCTGCCTATCCCTAGGAGTACAAAAAATAATGAAAATATACATTAAGACATCTAATCTTCCTAATCTTGCAAACTATGCAAACATAACTCCTTTCAAATTAACAAAAGCCATATTATTATTGGGTGAGGACCTAGATGAAGATTACATAGCAATTAAAGAAGTAAGCCAGACTTGTTTGAAAAAGGGCTGAACTGATATTAAGAATTATAAAAAGATGTAACAAATGACTTGGTACCAAGGAGCTGACAGTTCTTTCAGCAACATGCGATGCTCATCTCAGAAATGGCAGAGGTGCTGAATTTAAAAACTGCCTCCAGTATTGTCGCTGATCAACGATCGTATCATGATGAGCACTGAACCATGCGTCACTGGGGATGTGAACTCAATGCATTCGCTGCTCCTTTCAAGAACCAGATGACTAATTTATATATATTGCATAGGATTGAAAAGTTATGGAATAGTCTTTATGGCAGAGATCATTTGGCTCCTGGGATTCATTAAAATATCCTTGTATTATAACACAGCTGAGTAGCAGCACAAAGCAAGAGAGTTAGCAAATTTACTATGGAGTTTCTGTCAATAGCAGGACTTGGCAGTTGTCATGAGTTAATGAAATTCGTGGCTGGGGCAGAGAGAATCACCCGTCTGCCATCAGCTATCATCTCAGTTTTGACAAGTGAAGCAGGATTGTTATTTTGTACCCGTGCCCAAGCGGATAATTAAGCTGTAATTTTAATGATTACAGCTGATATTGTGGAGCAGAAGATTTATGCAATCCATGCAAACACATCACTAGCTTTCTACGTTCTGGCTTTCTTATGAAAAAATCCTATATGGAAAGCTATATGTGATCATTTAGGTCTCTGCTATGAACTCACCTACAAAGTCCCCACATTAACACTTGCAGCACTCTTGCAGATTTGCTTTAAGACCTAGCTGCTGCCCTGACTTTTTTTAACCTGAGCAGCAGAATAAATTGGTCCTGTCTCCTTCCACCCTGGTTGTCAGGCCCAAGGATACTAATGGGATGCCCCACCACACATGGAGTGAAAGGACAGGGTGATGCACTGAGCCTTCAAGCCCTTTGTCAGTGTGGGACCAGGGTTGCTCCTGTGAGGTTCTAGCAGCGGACAGGCATTGCGCCTGTGTAGAAATAAGAAGGAAGAGAGGAAGAAGTACAGGTGCATTCTGCATGTACTGCAGGACATCTGCCTGGGGGTGCATTTGCTGCTTTATATATTCAAGGTTTAGAGGAAAAAAGGGCTCTACAGAACAATATTGCACTCGGCCCTACCAGCTACAGCAGCTGGAGCAAGAGGAGCAGGACCTTTGTGTCAAACAAGGTATTGGGGATTCATTTTTCTACAGATTAGGGCCAAAGTGGCACGTAAGTTCTTGACACTATCACTGCTACCTTCTTGCTCTTGGCTGGCTTTCTATTAAAATTACCACATTACGTTTCAAATCTGTGCTCAGTGTAGCACAGAAATAGCTAACGCGGCAGGAGCTCAAGATTTCCCTGCCTGCAGGATACCTTTCTATGTCTTGTGCAATAATTCATGCTCCTCTTTCTAAAATCTCAGTCAAGAAAAGTATTTAAAAGAAGGTGACACAGACCCCTTCTCCTGCTGCTGCCCGCAAGACCCATGATCTGTGCATGGCCCGCCTGAATGGAGTGCTCAGGGTTTGGGATGGGAGCATACAGCATCCCTCCTCTGACCACCCTCCTCACCACGTAAACCACCTAGGAAGCAAGTGTTTGCCAGACTTGCAAACAAATTCAGTAAAACTCAGAAATGCTCCTGTTAGTTTCTTTTTCCCTTGGTCAGCTTAATTTTCAGCACACTAATTTTCTTGGTGCTTTTTAGCACTCTTACTTCTTTTCACAGGAAGAGGTTTGCTCTTAAATGTCAGTTAGACACTCGAATGTCCCCAAATTGCCTTCCAGCACGGCTATGTTGATGCCTTACAGACCACCTTTCTCTATTTGATTCCACAACAATAAAATGACCCTACAGAGATGCTTTATCGTTGGCTACTACAGTTATGATTCTCTCGTTAGAGACAGCTCTGGTGCTGAATCACCACTGGCTGGTGGAAATTTGTCATCGTTTAGAACAAACGCCTTTGAATGGCATTGGAAAGTCCTGTTCAAAACATGAAAAAGCAGCCCAGCCCTTTTAAGAAAGAGCAGCCGATGTTTTTCCTTTGCTTATCTATTCAGGACTACTTCAGGACTACTTAATTCAGGGCTAACATAGCTTGATAGAGTAAACAGATCCAAAAAAATAACAAAATGAAAAGAAACATAGTTTGCTTAACATTAGTTAAATAGTATATATTTTTTAAAAAATAAAGCTATAAAGCAGTCCCAGTATTGACTGCATACATCTTAGTTTCTAAAAACTATATATCTTTGATTACAGAAATGCAGTGGCAGGCACTAATATTTCAGGCATGTAACTAGCTTACATATAACTAGATTTGATAATAACCCTCTGTATCCAGGCAATAAGGCTGTGATGTAGAGGCACAACATCAAGCTGCTAATAAAACTTTTTTACTCTCGTGAAGCCATAATTTCAGTTGATAAATGTGATAATTAATTATACCAGCTGCAGAATATCTATTATGATTTTAGTATTTTAACAGAACATTTTAATTAATGGTTAAAAAGCAACCCTAGCACTACAGGCACTCAAACTTCAAATGCAGGGAGCACTTAGTTTCTGCTGAAGCCAACAATGCCTGAGTCCTGTCAGCAGAATTTAGAGCTATTGAAAGTTTGACCATAAGAATCTTAAATTTTATATTCTCCTAAATATCACGCATGATTTTTTTTCCTTCTAACTTTACAAAAGACGTTGATTGAAACAAATTGTAAATATCCTGTCCAGGGCATACGGTAAAGAGATCTGATGCAAGCATTGAGAAGTAATCATATTATTCTTGTAATCGGAGCTGAAAACATTTAAGGTATCTTGGTAAGTCCAGCACCAGTTTTGTAGCTACACTATCTTGTCCTTGGTTGAATTTTGCTTATTTCTGTCTCCAGGAATGGGAAGAAAAATTATTGATTGCACAACGTGCTGTCTCTGTTAATCCAGTTATGTATCCATTGTTCCAGATTCTGCACAATCAGAAATCTTCTAGTACCATGAGACCAGAGCACAGCATGCAGAAGGGAACAGCAAAGTTCCTCACTGTGTGGGCAACAGGTCACTGGCTGAGACAGCTTTAAACACACTGCAAAAGATCAGGCTGCCAGCGCTGGACATGACCCTGCACTCTGCCTAAGCTCCATTAGATGTAAGGATGATATTATTGAAAAAAGGGAAGAATTGATTTTTACACTATTTTCGTGTTAGCACAGTGTAGGTTTCCTCCGTCACCTGCCTGACCAGCTCCCAGGTAGTGCTGGTCAGCCGCAGTATTTCCCTACAGCATGACAGGTGGGATGGGCAAAACTGGTCTGTCGAGGTTCAGCCCCGGTTCTTTGGCTGCATGTTCCCACCTTGGAAATATCCACCTTTCCAGTCTTTAGACATTGCCAATGACCAGAAGGAAAAAGGACAACAGGCCCGAGTTTCTCTAGAAATGAGCCTTCCAGTGGGTACCCCTCTCTGCGTGCCTCCCCATCACCCCCCCATAACAACTTCTGCATGTTCCAGCTCAGTCCAACCAACTTGATCTGCTGGTGGGGAAAACAGAAGAACCTCAAGGACAGTTCAACTCCTACAGGTGCCATGAAAACAGGTAATATATGAGCAGTATCCAGAGGAGAAACTTCCTACAAGTACCTCAACAGGAAGAAGAGCTCCAGCATCAGAAACCAGTAGAGTCTTTGTGTTAGAAACATGTAGTACAAATGTTGTGGCCAAAAGCAAAGCCTGCTCCTACCAACCTCTGCGGCATATGGCCCCAGCAGCTTTTTAGACTGTGGCAGGTTGGTGTGGCTGTCAGGCAAACAGCAATCCCACCTCTCCCGAGTGCCCGTTCCAACCTTGCCACCAACTCCTCCACTGCGCTGGCCCCAGCCCTTGTGCAGATGGATCCTGCCTTTCTTCAGGGACATGCAGACACACAACAAAACTAAGTTTTAACATAGAAGACCATTATACAGAGGAGATGGGAAAAATTACTGCTGCTGCTTTAGCTCCAGACTAAGAATTATAGGGACTACTGGAGGTAAATAACACTCATCTGTACTTAGGTTTTGGTTTTCAGTCAATCCCATTTAAATTTTTAAGGCACCCTGTGCTGCACTGCAGTTAATGAGCTCAGCAGATAACAATTCCAGCATGAAAAGCTCAACTCAAAGCACACATCTCTGTTTTAGCCTGATCAGTGGTAATTACGTTCCTCAGGAGCCAGAGCCTTTCGCACACACAAATCTCCCACTGCTCTTAGTGCAGAAGCGCTGCCTAAGATGGGGCTGCAGGTCCCGGCTTCCAGCTCAGAAGAGTAAGGTACGGCAAGCCAGCGGGGCTGGGTGGGCTGCTAGCACTGACAGAGGAGCTGAAATGACATGTTTGGGGAGCGAGGACAACCCAAGTGGTAAAAGCCACTTGTCAGCGCTGTTCACTGGAGATCAGAGCTTTCTAATGGGCTGGAGGCATCCTAGCTTCTCTGAGTGCAACACAAACATGGGACTTGGCTGCCACAAGAGATTACTGCATCCTCAGATTGTCTCAGACTCCCTAATGAGCTCATAAGGCTAATGACCAAGACTAATAAGAAGCTAATGATTAATCTGAGTTATCAACAAGGCAAGTCAGGAGCTTGGCATTAGAAGATGAAGCAGCTTATGAGATGGACACTGAGAAACTGACTTTCTGCACACCCCTGTACTAGCATGTCTGCACACAACCCCACTGGAAGCTCACAGGAAAGTTACTGTTTCCTGACATAAATATCTTTAAAGTTTTCAGAAATAACTGAAATCAATTTCTTGAGTTCACTGTGCTAGAAGGTTAAGGAAATCCTTCATGTACTGGCTAATTGGTAGAAGTCGTCACAGCTCCCTCGGACTGTACTTGTCTTAATGAAGCTCTGACCGTTGCCAACAGTTGACTATTTTTCCCTTTGACTCCAAAATCAAAAACCAGAGAAGGAATGAAAAACTCCAGAAATCTTGCTGGAAGAGCAAGTGGGTACAGATTACAAAAATTCAAGTTTTTCTTTCCAGTTGATCTCAGGGCATCTGAAAAGCTGCATCAGGCAGCACCTACTCTGCATGTAAAGATTTGGTTTTCTTTTAACCTCAATTTAAAAAACCATGTGAGCTTCCTGCAGGTGGACGTGGTAACTTAATTCCCACCATGGGAACTTCAAAGGTTAACAGAGAGGCTTGCTTACCAGTACGGTCTATTGAAAGATGGTGTGTTACGTCTTGTCATATAAAAGCTCATTCAGCCTCGAATCCACTATAATTTCTTGCCCATTTAGCAGTGTACTTGAAGCACCTCTTCCCACTCAGCACCCGATCTTTGAACACACAGTCACTAAGGGAACTGCTTATCTCAACCACAAACACTGGGAATGAGGTTCCCTTCTGCTGCCTAGGACCGGCGCAAGTCAAGTATCCTACAGGGGTATTTAGAGGACCAGGAATGAGAACCAGAGCTTCATAGCATTTCCCTCCCTGCTCTGGGCTGGGAAAGCAGAGCCAAGCTGGGCTCACCTTCCCATTCTGGGATGGGTACAGTCTGCAGGATGTGGCCTCTCCCTGCTAATCCTGCGGCTCAGATCCCTGGCAGAGTCAGCTCACGTTTCAGTGAGGAACTTGAGGTGGGCAGGCAACAGGGAAAGTTTGAGTCATTAACATAATATCATTAGCATAACATCATTAAACTGCACAACAAAGTCAGGAAAACAAGTGTTACCAGTTTGAGTTCTTACAAAAATGCAGGCGCCCTCAGATTAGTGCAAAGATGTGACCACAGCTGGCTGTTAACAGAACGAAACCTCAAATTCTCCCCCG
The DNA here is from genome assembly GCA_013399095.1 of Psophia crepitans. NCBI lineage: Eukaryota > Metazoa > Chordata > Aves > Gruiformes > Psophiidae > Psophia > Psophia crepitans. Next base: position 457,460 of record VWZZ01006212.1, read on the forward strand.
TAAGATCACAGACAAACAAACAAATTTTGTTCCGTACATTGATAAATCCTGCGTTACCACACTGAGCTGCCACCAACAGGTCTGAGACCTGAGACCAAACCCTCCCTAGGGAGTTCTCAGATTTAAACCACATTCACTGCAAATCATCAGTTTATCTCATGACCCTGTTAATTGTTCAAAAGAATTGAGTAAGAAGTGATAGGTGTAGAAGATGGGTGTTGTATTGGGCTGTTGTACTCCAACACACAAAGAGAGAGAACTATTCCTGACACACTGCCTGTGTCTGCTCTTTCAGCATTTGTGTAATTATAGTTGAGTCTTTTGAACATTCAATGCATCTCACAGAAAATGAGGCATCCACATATCGTGGCTTAATGAAAAGAACTGAAGGAAATGTACCAAATTATTGGTTAACAGGCAGCTGCTCCATAAATGCTTTCTCCCATCTGTTTTCTCCTTCTCCTTATATCAGCTCATTCAGCCTAATTCCTATAAAATGCTGAGCCCAATGTTTCAGGGCTTCTCTAAACTCCCCTGTCACTGCTCTCGGGTGGTTTCAGCAACTGTGTCCTGGATTCGGCAGCTCCCCCTGCTGCGCGCACCCTGGGCACGGCCAGGAAACACGTGCTCTGGTGCAAACACCCCCCATCGTGTAGGGGTGTCCTTAGAGCAGGGACAGCTATTTGGCAGTCCATGCCAAATAATAACAATTTTAAATGCATATTTTATTTTAGTTAATTCAGACCCTACTGCTAACAAACCTGTCAATACAGGGCTCAGTTCTCCCACCTTTCTCTTAAGCTCCCTTATTTCCATGGAGCCACTGAGTGATTAGATAGAGCAGCATTAAGTAAATGTCACATTCACAAATGCCTCGCACTTCTGCTCATGGGAGAGTCACTAAACTAAATACTTTGTTCTGCAGACCAGCAACATACAGAAGATTCCCAGCAGCACAGCTGGAGCAGGTCCTCCTGCTCTCCCGTGAGACCTCAGGCATTAGTCACCTGCAGGGGATTGCTGCTGGACTTAGAGGATTAATGATCTGATCCCACATGACCTACTCATTTGCAGCTTTTTGAGCAACATGAGTGGAGCAAATGGACGCGGCATGTGACTTGTCCCAACCTGTCCAAAAGATCTGCCATGGAAGCCCTCATAGAGGAGCAGCTTGCTGGTGAGTGGTCTGGGCTGAGGCTGGCTCGGAAACAAGCCTGCTCCACAACTGCTTCACTCACCAGAGTGTTGCTTGTCTCCTCTCACACCATCTACCTGCTGCCACATGTGCTATTCAGATCAACAAACATTGATCCGGGCCAAGTTTCCTCAGCAACAGAGATGTCAACGGGATCAGCAAACGGTAGTTATGTTGGGTAAAAGCCTCTTCTGATGTTAAGATGATTCTTGAAAATCACACCCAGACAGGCAGTACATTGCCTAAGGAGGGGAAGATGCTTTCCTTTTCCAGCCATGCTCTACCTCTCACACGCAGGACTACATCCTGTCCCGCTGATCCAGCTTAATCCAACATAAGGGCAGACAATGGAAATCAAATCCCCCCGGCTCCCTGAGGAGCACGTGAGAGCAGGTGTTTGCAGAAGTGCGAGCAGTGAGAGCCATCAGCCAACTCCCACGCTCCCTGCTGTGGAGCTCAGCCCAGTAATCTGGATAATATCGACACTAATTCCTTCCTAATTTACCAAGCTAGCAAACCTGCAGAAGCAAACAGGTGTGTGTACTTGTTTGATTTTTTTTTCCCCTAGCAAAAGGAGTGATTAAATTTCTCTTCATTCCAACTAGAGCTGCTATCATAAAACATTCAGCTCAAGCCATCCAGTTCCACATTATAATTACCTGCCAAAAATTGCTAGCAGATCTGCTTCTGCCATCAACATGAAGCTGGCTAATCCTCTGGGAACCTCTTTTTAATTAAACACCTAATACAGTATGATAAACATTGAAAATATGCACTGCTCCTCTATTAAGTGTGTGGCTTGATTTCTGAAGTGCACCTAATCAATTCAAGTGTAATATTTACTGTGGCAGCAAATCTTTAGGGCTTAATATTTCAGGTAAAGGTTGTTTTAGTGATTCTATTAGGAGAAGGAATGAGTGAGCACAAATAAACCACAAAATCCCAATTGAGCTTGATTGTTTACTCCAGCCTTGGGTTTCCCTTCTCAGCTGCTTGCAGTGACCAAGCACAGGAGTTCAGTGCGCTCAGCTCCAGGCCTTTCCTTTCCCCTCCTGGTGTGGATTGGTAGTTTTAAGTGGTAACATTCACCTAACCTGTAAATGCATCTTCCACCGCTCGCACAACATGGCAGGGGCTGTGAATATCTCAGGTAAAGCAAATTAACATTCATTAAGCTCTGGCTCTGTAGCATCCCCATCTCTTCTTTCCTTTGGGCCATCTCCCACCTCCATCTCAGTCTCACAAAGTACATTAGAAAAGCTTCATAAATATTTTAACTGCAGGGATTTTACTAAGTTGCTGCAAACTGTTGTTTTCGATACATAGGGGTGCACGCAGGTTCAAGGGTACAGTGCCAAGACGCCACTGCCGGTGTCTGGCTGAGCGGGGATGCAAGGAGCCAGATCTGCCTCACCTCCCAGAGCAGGATGTGAGCACAGTCCTAGGGAGCTTCTTTCCACAGGAATTCCTGGCAATATTACTGAATCCAAAAGTCCCAGAAAGAAACCAGAGGTAAAGGACTTTAAGGATCAAGCAACACCACCACCAATGGCAAGGGACAGCTACCACAATTAAGACAGACCATCTAGAAGAACTGTTATATGAAAATCTTGTTTTCTAGTGAAGAACAAAGCCCACTGCAAATTCATGCATTATTTAAAAGCCATGCAAGCCAATCTGGTTATTACCACAGTAAGGATTTGAACAAATAGCAATGTTACAGAAGCTCCCTGTGTTTTGAAGGCAGTTCACCCGGTATAATAAAACTACTTCTGAATGAGGAGGACGTACAGCCTAGGCATACCGATCTGTGCTCCTTGAAAGGAGGCACGTTCATGGCTCTGAACGTGTTACGGGAAGTCTTAAGGGTCTGAGATAGATGGAGTGAGATTAACACTTGTCCTCTGATTGGGAAACCCAGCTCCCAGCCCAGAGATGGAATTAGATATTTTCCACATGCAAGCTGATCTCACAAACCATATTTTCCCCTAAGTTTTGTAATCAAACTTTTCATGCACCAGGAGACAGGGAAGTAAATGAGGCTGAGAAATCCCTTTACTCTCAGCTACTCCACAGCAACCTCCGCAGCGAGGGCTTTATCAAGTGTGGCAAAGGCAGGTGCTCCTTTCGCCAGAATAGCAGATTTCCAGGGTTTAAGCTGTAGCTGCAATGTCTTATCTGGAATAGGATGGAATACACTCATGTAATAAGTAGGATCTTTTTTTGCTTATCTGGAAGAATGAGTTGCAGAAACAAATCAAGCTGTCAGGGAAATGAGAACATCTCCCTTCTATCGATAGGTAAAGCCCCTTATTTCTGATATGGTTCACAGATGCACTCATGCATCTGTCACTGAAATCAATGGGACTTGAACTTATAGATCCCAGTGTAAATTTATGGATTGAAACAGTTCTGAAAAAGCATTAAAATAGCACGAAGCCAAAGGATGTCTGAAATCATGTTCGCATGTTTTTCTGTAACCACATTGAGTAGCAAACATAACCAGTGTCCCTAAGCCAGGACAAATAAAACTACCCAATAAAAAAAAAAAAGAAAATGTCAAGGGAAAATGCATTAGAATGGCATTTACATTTCTGCTAATCCAGATTTCAACTTTTGCACAATTTCTCCTGTGTGAAACCAAGACAAGCTTGCTCGCAATCAAAAAGGCGCTATTGAATGCATTTGATAACGACCATCTCAGCTCCTCAGATACAGCCCGTTCACAGATGCTAGAAGCTAAACACCAAAAGCTTTGCAGAGGGGATCATATTCATAAATGGCACACTAAAATTCATACCAGGCTTAACAATACTCAAAAACAACTGAGTCTCCCCAAACTGCCACTCCCACAGGCTCAGCAGTGCAAGAGTTTGAGGGAGGTTTGCAGAAGCCACAGCTACTGACTTTATTTAATACCAGCACCTGGACATTATGATTTGGAGGGCAGGACCTCTGCAAGACATCTTCTGCCTGCCAGCCCAACCCTTGCACCTCCGCAGGGGCTGCTGTCACTGTCACCGTGGTGCTGGAGGGGGCCGGGGAGTGATCAGTTGGATCTTGGCAGTGTGCAACTGTTAACACGCAACCACCAGGGACGGAGCAAGGCAGGGGCATTAGGCCACCTCCTTCCTCCCGTGCTGCAAGGAGGTGGTACTTTCATTCCACCTAAAAACAATGTGAAGAAGGAATTAGCTGCTGTTTCTTGCTCCTTTGTTAGAGAGAGAAAGGTGTGAGGGAAGTAGTCAAAGGTACCCACCAGCCACTGATCTACAGTGAGGATCAAAGAGGCCCAAAGGCCCCAAAGCAGCTGTTAGAAGCCTTTAGCTGGTATTCTCACTTTTCTTTTTCAAAGAAAAACTGATATTTCAGGCGTGGTGAAGAAAGTACTTCCAGGTCTTTCATATAGATTTATGGTGTAGTTAAATAAAACTGATGAATACATGGATCTGCTTAAGTCAATATGAGACCAACCTATGGAGCATGTAATAGTTAATTGTATTTATACTGGTGTGAACTTGGTTGACTGCATTAAACTAAGACTGCGTATCTTAGCATTCTCCTTTAACCTCTTTAAGAACCACCATGCTGTCTGCAGCTGACACCACTCAGGACTTCAGAGGGAAGCAAAACACCCGTTCAGCTAAGAGAGTTGTGCTAGCTGTCTAAAAACAGGTAGTATTTAGAAACAGAGAGAGATGATCTACCAGTCCTCTATAAATCCAGAAAAGCCTTTGTAATTCTTTTTATATTTATGGAAATGGGCACACAGGGAAAATGTAGGTGTAAATAAATCATTCATCAATTAACAAAAAAAACTAGAAGAATTTAGGTCACGAATATAAACTTCCCTGCTCTCGACATCCTGCAACCTCTTTAGGTTTCAGCAAAACAAAGGAGTTGATACCCATTTTCCCAACCCTATCAGTTTCACTAAGTTATCAGTCCAATAAGAACTATGCAAAACTTGCAGAAATAGTTCTGTTTCTCTGTTTGCCATGAGAGACAGCAGCTGTTCCGTGTGGCACGGCAATCCCTGGGCGCCAGAGTGGCTCCTGACGATTGCTGCTCTGATGCTACGGGAGCTCATGCTGAACCACAGCAATTTGTAACAACCAGGTGTTGACTGAGAGCCATGATAAAATCCCTCCAGTAATAATTCAAAGGAGGGTTTCTCACTAATATCTGTACTTCTGGTGCTTTTTCAAGCTTTAATGTGAGCGGATTTTCAAGAAGAAATCACAAGGAAAGCCAATATATGGTCTTATCTGAGCCCTTCTCTGAAATTTGTCTCTCTCAAATAAGGAGAATGACCAGTATCTGTGCGGGGGTCAGGCTCACATAAGTAATGTATAAATTATGTACAAATTGATGTTCTTGGTTTTGGTCCAGGATTGTGTGCTGCCTTTTCCTGATAAAATAATGCTGACAATGATCAAGTATTTAAATCCTTTGTCAAAAGGAAAGCATCAGCAAAACAAATAAAACGAACACACACACAAAAAAACAGAAGGAGGATCTTCACTATCAATTTTCTCCTTCAGCCAATGTCTCAACAAAAATAAAGCTGCCCTGGGGGTCTGTATGCTGCTGCACTCACCTCTTCCTCCTGCAAAGACTCAACAACCTCCAAATAAGCTGTGTGCAGCAGAGCTATGCTGTTGTCAGTTAATTATCCCTGGTCATGTTGTGAGAACAAGTTTTAAAATGAAATTCTCATCAAATTAATGTGTACTCTACAACTGGGATGAGGGAATACACCAGCCTGGGTCTGGTCAAAGGCAGTCAAAAAAAACCAGCTGAGATGTTCTAGCAGAGCAGTGCTGGTATCGCCCTTGGGTCCTGTGAATGATGACCTAACTGATCCTACCCTTCCACCTGGAGATCGGGATATACCTACAGCATGACACAACATGCAGACTGTGGGACAAATGCAAATGAGACAAAATGAGCTCTGGCTCCCAAAGCCAACCAGTCACACTAGCATGGAAACTGCTGCCACGACTGTTAATCGCATCGAAAATGAATGGTCCTTTGCTGGGATACAGTGCCCTTCTAACTCCTGCCTTCCCTCTCCTCTTCAAACCACTTTAGATACCTGCACATTAGGCTCCACGGGGCACTCTAGTTTCCTGTAGTTTTAGGATAGATGGTTTAGCTGGAGACAGCGGCTGCGAGGGGCTGTCTTCCCACCCATACAGACCAGTCTTCCCAGACACTGAGGGATCACAGTCAGCCCACTCCTGGCGTTCCAGCGCAGCATGGCACAAATGTCACATGGCAGCTGACCCAGTGCAAAAGAGAATTCCTATTGGGCTGTGCTGTCTCATTAATCATTTTGAAGTGTTCATTACACGGCTTTCATCAACTTCGCTTTTGAGGATGAAACTTTCTTGCTACTCTGGCTTTTGTATTGACAAAATTTTGCATTGAATCAACTTCAGAAAACAAAAAGCTGTCCCTTGCTTCTCCCTGCCAAACCAAGCAAGGAAAAAGAAATTTAAAAAACCCCCAAGCTCTACCACCATAAAATCCCATATCTGAAATTTTATGGAGAGGTATTCGATGAACTTGCCTCGTCACTGATCTCCCTTAGCTGAACGCTGTAGGGATACACGCTTACAAATCAGGCTTTGGTCTCTAAACCAAAAGAGCAGTTGTGGCATCTCCCTGCCTCTGACCTCCACACAATTTTCTAAGATGGTAACTCCACCAGTTTTTCCCAAGGCAATCATCACACAGACATGAATGTCAATGGCCCATTTGTAGCCCAAGCCTAGTTTTCTGTTTCTTGGAGGAAGTTAAAAATATAGGGCACTGTACAGATTTTAAGCACCACTCTTCAATCAAGTGAAATATTAAAGCCAAAACTAATTCAGTGGCAGGCAGGAAGCATTGGGGGACCCTGCCTTATCTAATTTGCTGTCATCTGCAGTAATCTCTGCTATTAATATTACTGTGAAGAACATGTCAAAAGCTTAAATTCATCACTTCAGCATGGTCATTCAGGGAGTGGGTGCCAGCAGGAATGATTGTTCCTCTTGTTTGCTCGGCCTCTGGTCTGAATATTGAAACCCCAACTGCAGTGCAGCAATGAACATAAAACTAACCACCCAAGTGGCTGTGCAAGGTGTATGGCCATCAGCGACTCATCATAAATATTCAGCAGAGCTCAAGGAATGCAAGGGGGTCTAAATCCTTCCAGGAACAGCTACTCATCATCAAATGAGGGGTATGGAGCTTCTGTGGTTCCAGATCCCAGTATGGAACCAAAGGACAGAGAGAGACCGACCATTGCTCCTCATTTGATGTATAATTTGCCATTCTGATTAGTATTAACAAAAACAATTAGAAGATCAATGGACTGAGGGGTTATTAAACTCACACAGTGTAGTGAATTGCTGCTTCCCTGGGGACGTGTTCTCCGCTAGAGCCACTTGGTGTCACAAAGGTCACACAACTGGGGAAGAACAAGGAACAGAGAAGGCCCAGGTCAGAGACGGTTCGGTGGCACAGCAACAGCTAGTTTAGAGGAGGTCTCGCTGCCTACAACCTCATGAGACCAAGTCCAGGTCTCACGCCAGTTGGCTGGTAGAGTCTCCCTTTGCACACATGCAGTAAACTCACCAGTGACTCACTGGTTCAGGAGGAGAAAACTGGGAGAAGGATGGAAGGCATTGCAGCACGGCTGCGCAGCAAGCGAAGGCGTACGTTGTGTTAGGGGAGCCACCCCTGGCTGGGCTTTAGTCTGGCAGCAGACATCAGGATAACAGCAACGGTAGGGACACAGGTGCCACTGTGTGCTACAAGAGCCCTCCAGGGCTCCCCTGACACACACAGACACACGCTCACATCCCATTTCTCGGCTATTGCTGGAGTCACACTAACGAGACTGTGCGCAATAACCTCTATTTGCTCTGCAGACATACTGGCAGTGTTTCAAATCACACATTTATGTCTGACCCCACAACTTTCTAAGTATCAAACTGTTCTGTATGTTCTGACATCTTCTCCCAGTTACACCTCCCTTCCTACAAAGTATACTTTTTATTTGATCTAATCCAATATTTCTATTCCTTACTGAATTCCCTGACCTAAGAAGACAGCAGTATCTTATAAAGCAGAGGACAGCATTTGGCAGCTAAATAATGCTGCTATTATATCAAGGAGAACAGAAACATGAAGAAAATACTTAAAGACGATGAGAATAACATGTCCAAAGCTATTTCTGCAGCAGAGTTGCATATTATATGTCAAAAATCATGGACAGTATGCCCCATGCTGGGGGGGAGGGGGGGGGAACAACAGAGGGAGGGCATTTTCCTGGATCAGTCATAATCAGAAGCATCTCCTGCCAACTTGGGCACTAGTGCTGGCAGATGGTACGTGATGCTCTTCAGTACTAACATTGCTGGCACAGGGCTGGAACGAGGGATAGGAAATCCAGTTCAGCGTTATTCAGCTGCTTTTGGATATCAGCCAAGAGAAATAGTCCATTGCTTATCTCATGGAGAAACCACACCACTGTTCACTAACCCTATCTTTATCACAGTGATTACACAAGGCAAGAAAACCCTCAGCAGAATCCCAGCTACAATTAATTGTCATTTAAAGGTCCTCACAAATTGTACTTGATGCTCACTGTCCCCTTAATACCTTTCTCTGTTATTAGTTATGATAGCTGATTTGTTGCTGTTACTCAGAATAATAAACAGTACAAAGTACTCTATCCCTTCAGCCAGAGCTGGAACCCACTCAAATGTAGTTTTAAGAGATCAGAGTTATGCCGCGGAGTGGTAAACCCCTGACCTGCTGAAAGAAGAGCTGTTGGGAAGGAGCAGTGCCTGGGCAGCCATTAATCCCACTGATGCCCAGCTTCCACCACCAACCCCAAATCTGCTTTATTGACAGGCTTGGGCCCTGCTAGAACCAATACAGAGCCTAATCACTAGTCCAGGAAGATCTTTTTATGCAAAGCAAATGCTGAACGCTCTTACAGGGCACAACAAGGTGACCACAGTGCTCTCACACCTAGCTGGACACCACTGTCCACATGTCACAAAGCACAAACACCACCGAGAGATTAAGAGAAATTTAAAAGAAATATGCTTAGCAGCTATCTGCTGTGCTTCAATACATTTTTAATAGAATCATTTCAGATGTATTTTGTGGTTTTTTTTAAAAATCTTTGTTTACTAATTTGGATTAATGACAGATTTTGAAATACAGAGAAACTTTCTGCAGAAATGTCAGTACTGAAATTCATGCCACTCTTGAAGCTGACTGAAGAATGGTGTAAAAAATTACAGCATGGACTATAAAGATTTAAAAGTGAGTATAATTATTTATGAATAAAACTGCCATCTTAAACCTCAAGAAGTCCTGTGTTACTGCAGGCCTGCCCAGACATCCTTCCACCGTTTTTTGGAGCCCAACTGCACGGTCTGCAGACTGCGAAGGAGAACCCAGTTTGTGCAAAATGCTTCCAAGTTCTGCACTATTTTTTCATGTTTTGGTATTGAAGCCTTCATGTTCATGGATTGAAGCCTTCGGGCTTCAAGCAAATCAGTCAATAATGAAAAGTCAGCACAGAAAACATCAGCTCTTTGCTGATGGAATCTAATGGTTCATGTATTTATTATGCACATTAAATAATTCAATTTTTTCACTCACTTTTTCATTGTCTGACTTTTTAGTCTAATGAATGTATTAATCTATTTACCACCAGCAGCAAATAAGTGTTTGTGGGATATTTTTTTTTTCTTTTTTATTACTCTGTTCCAGTGCCCCACACTGCAAAACATTAACCACATCTCTCCCTAACATTGATTAGGTTCTGAAGAGTTTTAATCAATAATCATTATAACTCTGAATGTATCCAGAGGGATGAGCTGGTGAAAGGGGATTAGTGTGGCCAACGTGTGTTACATTCCCTTGAAGAAAAAAAAGCCAAAGAACAATAAAACCACAAGGCAGGTTGAATCTTAGTACAAGGTGCCTATTTTTGCACATTTTTCACATCAGACATGAAAGCTATTTTTGTGGGTTTGGATTTGGGTTTTTTTGTTGGTTTGGGTTTTTCTAACTTGATGGATTCACCAGTATATAGAGCTTAGACTGCTCTTGAGAAAAAACATTTTCTTAAATCTTCCCACAGATATTTTCTCCAGCAAATTTTTCAATGACTTTCCTATCTTTAAAAAGAAAACAAAATACTATGAAGTTGAGACTGATTAAGACACTTTGTAGTGTTAACAGTAGACTCAGAATATAATTCAGAAATTGTCTGGTTTGGGTTTTTTGCTGTACTAGATAGTTCAGAAAGGTGGCACCAAAAAAAGACAATCATATAACCTGCAGGATGAGTTTCCAGAATAAGAGACCTTTCACTGATTAACTAATTGGAGATATTTTTGCTGTTTGCTTGCCATTGGGACAGTGTGGGCCCAAGTACATCCTTTTCCAGGGTTTCAAGAGGAAGAAAGGATCCCCTCAAAATTATTCCCACCGGAGAAACGAATGCCACATACTCACTGATGGCAGACTGGCTGAGATGAAGGAGTGAGACGATGGATTGGGTGCCTGTCAAGCTCCCTTCTCCCAGCCAGGCTGGGCCAGAAAGGCTCCTGCCAGCTGCCTGTGAGGGCTGCTCGGCTCTCCCTGCGAGCAGAACATGGGTGCTGCAGAGGGGAGGCTGGCATGGAAGAAACAATCTGGGAAAAGATAACTGAGATTAACAGAGATTTGTATTCAGAAGAATTTGAGAGACTGCAACACTGCACAGTAAGTGGTTTATGTGCACCCTAGTAGGCATCCCCCACATTACCCAGCCTTTTTCCTTTCTACATAATTACCATATATTTTCATTGCTTTTTTTTAATTCAATCCTTTCTCTGACATGCAATGCACTTATCTTGCTATTGGTAATAAAGGCTCAGGGCTGCCATTCTGTACGACACTCTGCAGGGCTCTCATCGATACAGATTGAGGTACACAGCGAGGTGCTGGCAGGTAGGCTGTGGACTTGGGCAAGCCAGCTATGTGCCCAGGGAAAGGTAGCATTTGACCCTCTCATTATTGTTTCACATTCTCTTCTGCAGAAAATATCAAACAGCAATTCACTGGAGGAAGAACAACCATTTTTCAGACACCACATGAAAGAAATACTGGTCTGGTCTGCACTAGATTATGTGGGACTGTATGTAATACATTCCTAGCAAGTTATGACATTGATTCATTCCTTGTATTGAATTTGTTCACAGTAATGAATGCATTACTTGTTCCCTGAAGGCCCCGTCTTTTCTCTCACCCTTATTGATCAATGGTGTATAACTTTGAAGCTATTTGCAAAAAGTGATTAATGTAACTTACTTTCTACTCTTAAAAACAGCATAAGCAATTAGGGTTCATACAGCAAGCTCCTGCCTAGCCAGGAGTAAAACAGCTGGAACTGGGTAGCATTATCTGACACATTAGCCTATATTTCAGCACAGAAAACAGTAAAAGGTTGCATCAACACTCAACTGAAGCACATTCATCTCTCCAAAATCACTCCATAAAATATGGAGGATGAGCTAAGAAGAATTAATGGCCACTGCAAAATCTCTTTCTAATCTTCAGAAGAACTGCATGGAAATAACTGGGAAAGTGCGATTCTTAATCAAAGCAATGGCATAATTCTTGGCTTCTGCAAGACAACCAAAGAATTAATAAGAGCTGCCAGTTGTAGGGGTGGGAGGACAAAGAAAGATGATCTGAAGGAGCCTTTATGAGAGATGCACCTTGTAGCTGCAAAGGTAAAGATGAGATTGAAGGATGGAGATTGAAGTAGATGAATATTGCTCTTGAGCCTTTCAGTAATTTCTTAAAACAAAGAAGTTAATTGGGCTGCAGTCAGTAGCAGAGATCTATAGAACCCATTCCTTCACCTAATGTCTATGCCATAAAGAAATGGCAAGGAACCCTCCAAGAGACTCAGACAGCTGCTCAGCAAAGCTGGCAGCTACTGAAGAGCCTGCACGAAGGCAGGGGCAGGTGGGCAGGCAGAACGCCTGACCGGAGAGAAACAAGGCCATGCCTGCGGCTCTTCAAAAAGCCCGAAAATGGAAAAGTTCACTCTGTCATGCTAAAGTGGTTCTCCGTAAAACTGCTTCATTTGCTCACGTTCGAAAAGGCAACAATCTACGGACATTTAATTCACGTATGAAGCAGGTACAGTCGCACTGCCCTCAACTCTGCTGTAGGTTACGAAATAACAGCTCACATCTAGGTAACAGCTGAAAATGTGATTAACTTCAAGGAATATAAGCTGCAGTTGAAGAATGATAATTTTTTTTTTTTTGCAGTCCCAAACAGGGATTTTTTTTCATTTTTAACAAATTGAAAAGGTAGAAAAAATTGTTTTGCTGTCCAGGGTTCCAAGATGACTTTAGAAAAATGCGATACATTTGTAGAGGAATAGCCATTAATTGGGCAGTCATTTCTGCTCCTAATTACAGGTAATCAGGAGGAAAGTGGTCTCTGAACAACAGTGTTCACAACTGTAAGAGGGAGGAGTGGGAGTAGCACAATGAAAGCAGTGCAACAGAATGGAAAGGTGCAAGAGAACACACTACTTTGTTTTAGGAAGCTAATCTATGTCAACTTTCAAACTCCATGGCACTCCACCTGAAGAGATCGTAGAAAGCATTCAATACAGACCTCAAGCATTAACATTGCCCCAAAGCAAGGATCCAGCCTGGATGGTTCCTCCAAGGGACCCACAGTCCAGGGTGCTCAGGGGAGCTGATTCTGGTCCAGATTCAGGTGGACTCTTGCCAGGGCTTCAAGCACAGGATGTTCCTCTCAGTTTTATAGATGCTTTTTAATGCAAATGCTTTCTAAAAATATTTTAGTCTTTTAGGGATCAACTGCCAAAGTTCACACTGTATGTAGGAAGCAGGTATCAGGTTGGTGGCCCGAAAGCCCAGAACTGGAGCTCCGTGGGACTTGTAACCCTACTGAGATAATCCCCAAAGCAAAAAGCAGCAGTCTTGATGAAATTATCCAGAAAACCCTGGTGAAGTTTAGGAAGCCCAGCAGTAAATTGTGAATATTTTGAAGCTTTAGGACATCTTATCTCCCTCTCTCCAAACACGCTGTGCTGTTGGAGCGTGGCTGCAGTGCTGCAGGCTTTCAGACAGCAAGCACAGAAAATGAAGGTTTTAAGTGGGAAGAAGAAACAGAAAACTGATCTCTTTGTGGACAATACTTAATCTGAGAGAGACATGTTTTGATAGAGGTTGCAGTTACACTGGGAATACTTCACCCAGACACTGCATTAACTCCACTCTCAAGGAAATCTGTTGATTCAACAGAAGACAAGCAGCAGCACGCTGCCTGACACAGAGTGCCCCTGTAGCACAGAGCTTCCCTCTTGTTCTCACTGATGACAGCAAACAATTTTGTGTAATTAGTAGTTCTCCTGTATGTCTAAGTTCAATCTGGCGATGTGTCAGTCTGACCTAGGGGCTGCACTCCCCTGGGTTTCCCCTTGGCTCTCAGCTATGGAGGTGCGAGGCTTTCCCAGAGCAGAAGGGGACAGGCTTGCTCAGCAAGGGGCAACCAGGCACCCTGGGAACCCTCATGGGCTTCCTCCTGCAAAGCGTACCCATCTGGGCCAGCTATTTAGTGAATCTCCTGGAGAAAATAACCCAGGTATTACTGTTGCAGACTGAAAGCACAAGAACCAGGCTTGGGCTTTGCCCAACCAAACCCATAGACACATGGGACAGGGTGAGCAGCCACCCCACAACATGCTCCCACTGGTACCAGGACCTCTTTGCACTTTTCTCCTTCCAGGTGAGACAGTGCCCAGACCATCTCAGTGCCATATCTTGGAAGATACGCACCTACAGGAACACTATTCTTGCATTTTTTCTTCATTACGTTTAGAAACAGTCACTCAGTGAATAAAAACACATCTCCCAAGCTCTGTATGCACCAGGAGAAGGAGGTCTATTGCCCCAAGGCTTCTCCTCTGATAAACCTACATTACGATATAGTTTAAAAATAATAACAACACAAAGAAATCAATCCAGTGCCTGTAGGAAAAAAATATGTTGTGGCCTACTCTCACAGCTGGTATGAAAGCATAACGTACCCATCATTGATCTAGAAGAGTACAATGCAAGACACTGCTCAAAAGAGCAAGCTTTTTGTTGATTATTTTCAATGAAAGTAAATGCAAGCATAGAATATAGTCAGTATTCTCCCTGCAACAGCCTTATCTTTCTTGTACTGCATATGTACCAGAAAAAGTCTAATTCTAAATCTATTTCCTTTACAGATATGTCCAAACCCCTGAAGGGTGAATTAGTCATCAGCATCGTTCACTTTACGTTACCAGTATTACACCAACATGAATAAACACCACTGTGCCTCTAGCAACATGAAATAACTGGAGGAAAATCCCCATCTAAACAGAACCATTTATCACTTTTGCATTCAGTTAAAAAAACTGGCTACCTGAAATCTCACTTCACGCACTGGTATGTAGATCTTACTGTCGTATGTGCTGTTTTCAGGAAACCCAAGATTATTTGCCAGCAATGAGTTGTAAGGTTAGAAAAATGTTTTCCAAAGCAGCAGTTTCCTGAGGTCCAGTGCTTTGCCCCTTACCAGCCTGCAAACACATCCACTTTGCTAGTTTACAAGCTATTAACTTACTAGGAAAAGTAGTGAACCTGAGCCTGAGAGGAGCAACAGCATCATCCTTCGCATGCAGAAATCCTACAAACGGAGATTTGGAGTCCAGAAAAGAAGTGGCTGCAGTCAACGCAGCAGACAAAGGTGGCTGGAGCATACTTTACAGCAGAGGTGAAGATCATCATCACCAGATAATAAGGTTACAGACGCTGAAGACAAATGAGAGCGCTGAAGAAAAACCAAAGAAAATCTGCTTTTTTTGTGTTTTGAGAACTGAGATCAGTTTGAGCATTTACGTACAAAGTCCAAGAAAAATCTGATCTCTGAGCCCAACATCTCGTATGTACAAGGTGTTTCTGGTTAGAAATGGGTGCTTGTGATGCACCATGTCTAACTGTGAAATCACTTCCCACTTGGTAAAGCAGTTGCTAAGTAATGAACCACATGCAAGAGAACCAATGGTCTACCCAGCTGCAAAATGACATAGTACTGAGTAAGAGGCATAGTACTGAGCAGAAGCTACGTCAAACCATTAGCAAAGTGTTCAATACAAATGAAAAAACCACAATGTTTTACTAAAATCATATGCTTAACTGAGCTTTTTTTAATTATTATTATTTTTAAAGATACCCAGGTCAATTTGTGATGAGTTTTTTCTAAAACCTCTCAAAGCTTACACACCTTCATACTGGTTTGCAGCTCATTTTGCTTTGAAAATGAAGTCTGTGATTTCATTTACAATCCAGCCCAGCTGAGTAATACCAAATTTTGAATGAGTCAGCAAGCAGTCACCAGTTGAACAAATAATTGAGATTCAACTGCCTCCAGAAAGAGCTAATTTTCCTACACACACGAGAGCGCTGCCTGCCACTCTAGCACATGGCTCTGCAGTTCAGTTAGTAGCTGCTGTAGTTACTAAACGAGGTCCTAAGCTAGGCATCCTACCTCCCATTTCCAATGACAAAGGGAAACATTTTTTATTTGAATCACTAGTTCCTCAGGAGCTCTAAAACAGAGCTCTTCCGTAGGGGCCACAAAAGAAGGACCTTGAAGCCTAATGTTAAACACGGCTTTGAAAGAGGGAAGTAAAAGCAATGGTCACGTTTACTAACAAGCAGAGCAGCTACCTTCAGGACAGGGAGATGCATTTCCATACTTACTAACCACAGGTAGCACAGAGGGGGGCCACAAACATCCTCTATCACATCAATTTTTTGTTTGGGATACATTTTTTCCTGTTTTCCCCATCAAAAATTTAGGCATCAAGTCTGAAGAATAGTCAGTGAAGAGCAATAAGCAATTTATCCCATTTTCTCTTCGACAGACAGATTGTCCTTTGGAGAGATGGATCACTCCCCATTGACTGTAACTGGGCTCTAGAGTAAAAGCTGCTCTCAACACATACCTTTCAGCCAGCTGGAGGTAGGGGAAATGAATCATACCGTGGGTACTCACACAAATACTACAGAGATAAAAAAAGAAAAAGAACTAAATGGCTGCCACTTAGAGGTAATAATCATTTGGGGGCTGCTGCAGCTGCACACTTTATGTTCCAGTGATAGACGCTTGTCTGAAATTAGTACCTAACATTCAAATGCAGCCTGAATGGATAATACCTCCCAGATGCTACAGACAGCATGAGTTTGGACCAGAAGGGTAATTCTTATGTAAAGCCATGTGCAAATATGGTCAGGAGCTCAAAAAGCCCTAAGGTCTACGTTTAAAGGACACTTACTATAAAAGACAGGAACGGGATGGGTGCAGTCAACTGCAATAGACCTTGGTATTTTGTATTTTCTGAGGGAGATAGATTCCCATGTTTGCTGGCGTATCAGCGACAAAGCAGGCAGCCTTGGGAAGTGCCTGGTAAAATCCTGAAAAAAAATTAGGCTGGGAGTTATTGAAAAACACCTGAAGGACAACACAGTCATTGGTCACAGCCAACACGGTTCTCTTTAACAAACTTCGTTTACTTTTATAACAAGGTCACCCATCTGGTTGACCAAGGGAAGTCAGTTGATGTTATTTTTTTGGATTTCGATATTGTCTCTCACAGTATCCTCCTAGACAAAATGTCCAGCATACTGTTTGACAAAAACATAATATGATGGGTGAGCAACTGGCTGACGGGTCGTGCCCAAAGACTTAATAGTAAATGGGGTTTCATCAGGCTGGTGGCCGGTCACTAGTGGGGTGCACCAGGGCTCCATTTTAGGGCCAGCTCTTTTTAACGTTTTCATAAAAGACTTGGATGTGGGACTAGAAGGTGTTCTGAGCAAGTCTGCAAACCATACTGAATTGGGAGAAGCTGCTGATTCTATTGAGGGTGGAGGGGCCTTGCAGAGAGATCTGAACAGATCTGAGAACTCGGCAATCACCAACTGCATGAAGTTTAACAAGAGCAAGTGCCTGATGCTGCCCCTGGGCAGGGGCAAACTAGGGGGTGAGACACCAGAGACCAGCCATGCTGAGAGGCACTTGGGGGTCTTGGTCAACAGCCAGTTGAACATGAGCCAGCAGCGTGCCCAGGCTGCCAGGAAGGGCAACTGTGTCCTGGGGGGCATCAAGCTCGGCATTGCCAGCCGGGCCAGGGATGGGATTGTCCCACTATGCCCTGCGCTGGAGTGGCCTCACCTCGAGTGCTGGGTGCAGTTTGGGGCTCCACAGTACAAAAAAGGACATAAAACTATTGGGCAGTGTCCAGAGGAGGGCAACAAAGATGGGGAAGGGTTTAGAGGGGAAGATGTATGAGGAGAGGCTGAAGGCCCTGGGCTGGTTCAGCCTGGAGAAGAGGAGGCTGAGGGCAGAGCTCATGGGGCCTCCAGCTTCCACCCGAGGGGGAGCCAAGGGGCAGGCGCTGATCACCCCGCTCTGGTGCCCAGCGACAGAACCCCAGGGAACGGCCTGGAGCTGCCCCAGGGGAGGGTTAGGGTGGGGATCAGGAGACGGTTCTTTACCGAGAGGGTGGTGGGGCCCTAGAACAGGCTCCCCCGGGGCAGTGGTCATTGCCGTGAGCTGGGCTGAGTTCAAGCAGCATCTGGCCAACGCTCTCAGTCATCTGCTGTGATGGGGCTGGGCCTGTGTGGAGCCAGGACTTGGACTCGATGGTCCTTAGTGGTTCCTTCCAACTCAGGATATTCTATGATTCTAAGTGCATGTGGGGGATAAGCCCTGCACTGGAGATGGAGGCTAGGCAGCGTACCCCGACTTGCACCTGCTGCGCACAGGATAACTGGCCTATGCAGAGGGTGCCTGGAAAGGGTCATCTATGCACATTTCACCATTCTAATACGTAACAATGAATTCATAGAACAAGATATGAAAGGGATGTAAACAAGATTGCTACGAACAAAAGCAACTAAAAACTACAGTAACACTGAATCAAATTGATCACTACTTGGGTAATGGAAATTAGGCACAGCTAGCATTCAAAATAATGAAAAAAGGTCTGTTTTCTCCATTGGGATTCTCAGAATTAATGCACTAAAATACTCTAGATAGCTCCCCAAAGGGCCAACGAATCCTGCTTTATCCCACAGGCTCTGTTCCTCTTTGCTAAATTTCAGGAGCTGGACTCGATGATCCTTGTGGGTCCTTTCCAACTCAGGTTATTCTATGATAAATTCCCCAGTTTTGGTCACTGAAGTATGGCCGAAAGCAGAAAGTAGTTTTCCCTTCTCCATCCTCCAGTCTCTTTCTACTGTACGAGCTCCACCTCATGGGCTTTTCATGCTTAGGAGGGCTGATTAAAAATAGAGATTTCCCCCCACCCCCAAGGAACAGAGCAAGGGCTGTTGCAGCTGATCTAGTCCACGGTCTTTATTTGGTACTGACTATCTTTCACCACGGGAACTTTGAGAGAAACCACATAGTCTCCAGTTTAGTCTATCTCCTCTCCCGCTGTTCTTCCAGATCATCAAAAGGATAAGCACCATTTTTGGTCATCCAGAAAGTCAACTATGGAACTGAACCTTTCTTCGTAATGAGAATGGCAGCTGAGCAAGACAAACAGGAGGCCGCTGATGATGGGTGTGAAGCACAGGGGCAAAGCTGTCATTACTGTCAGTCCACGTAGCTCAGATGATCTATTACTTAGTGGTTCAAACAGCATCGAAGTATAAAGCAATTCAGTAAGAAAGGCTTCCTGGTACCAAATCATTCGACTTTAAAGAAATGCAGATGTAAAGCACATTTAAATGAGGGGAAATCTTGGTTTTAGATCTCAACTTGTTTCTGATAAGGTATTTTCAGCTCATTATCTAAATTGTGATGTTTCGAGTTCTGCACTGATATGAGTGGTAGCTAAGGCAGAGGAGGAATAACTAAAGAGTTCACAGCAAGCCAATTCTGCAGACTATGGCTTGTTTAGCAATTACACAACATAGGAAACTACAGGAATTTAAAAGCAGCATCATCTCTTGGAGTCCTATGCAACAGCTAACCCCCAAATCCAAGCCATTAAAATGACAAGTCAAACAGGATTAAACAAGATTCATGTGTCTGTTCTGCACTGATTACAAGCTCACTCCATCGCTCCCAAGGCATTTTACTGATTGACAGCATACAAAATCAGGGAGGTTCAGGACTGACCCGATTCTCCTTGTTGACATACCTGTTATGACATAGCTTCATTACCACCCAACCTTTTTTCCCCCCCACTTGGACAGACTAGTGAGAGAAAGACGCATTTCAGAAAAGAGAGTTTTTAGTTTAAGAAGCAAAGTATAGCAGGGTTTCACCCGTAGCTCACTTCCAGAACATAACGCCCAATTATTTATAGGAAACAACTTTGCAAGCCAAGGCCAGCAACGACAAGCAAGCCCTGGAGCAGAGACATGACACATCTTATCTGAACATGGAGAAGGGAAGCTGACTGTGCAACTCCATGCCCAAGCCCAATCCCACCAGTTTACAGCTCTCCAACAGTGAAAACCCCACACCAGTTACCGCTAATAGGGTGAGTTCTGGCATTGCAGGTGACCGTCTGTAACATTTATTAACTAGTCTGGAACAGGGTATCTACAAAGTCTTTGAAATTGTGCTTTTATTGTTCAGAGCCTCTCCATGAACATGTTCTTTTTTAAATTGCCATTGACCTTTGGATACTTTAGTATGTAGCACAAAAATCTTAAACTCTTTTGATTAGCAGCATATGGTGCCTGAAATATTTCTTTCTTTATTCAGTTTTGTAGTCAGTGGTTTTATGGATTAAAAATGTTATTCTTGAAAATACCTTACAATATTTCCTTATGCTTTCTTCAGACTACTAGTAGCATCACTTACGTGGTCACATTCAACCACAGTTCACCTGAAGTCCTTATCTGCTTGTGTTTCTCCATTTGTATGACAGAAAATTAAAATATTTTGCTATCTCCTGGTGCAGCCTGTCCCTCTGAGCTCTGCCCCACACGGGGACATGACACTTAGGCACTCAGCGTGGCCCCTCACTCGTGACCACTTGCCCTAAACACAGAAGTGTAACTTTTGCACATTGACTTTACTCCCAATGCAAATGCTTTGATTTAGTTTTTCTGAGCAGCCCTGAGCACAAGGCTGTCCCTCGCCTTGTGCTGAGGCACAACCACACAGGCGGATAAAGCTTAGGCTGCTCTCCAGTCGAGATTTTTCAAAGCTGCGGTCCGTAGGTGGAATGATGTGTCATCCACCAGGCTTACAAGCTGTCTGCTTATGTGGGACAGTATTTGAACGTGAACTCTTCTGAACTTCACCTCACAGGGCATAGGTGACACGGGGACAAGATGTAATGAGCAGGGCCAGCAGCCTGCCATAGCTGTGTTTATTCCCTGTGCACCCGGTGATACCAGGATGTCTGAATGGCCCTGCAGGAACATATCACATAGAAGAACTTAAGAAGATGGGGTCTGTTTAAAAACCCCCGAACTGTACAACTGCAGAAGTGTTACCAGGTACAGGGTGGCAAAAGAGTTCTTGATTGCACTGCAGCTCTGAAATGAAATATAGTTACTAAGAAAGTTTTTGGAGATCTGTGAATGGAAGGGCTACCTTTCTGTAAAGACATTTGGAAGGTGCTATGTACATACCCTCAAGCTACAGAGTGCATAGCTTTTTATCATAATTTCAGACTCAACCCAAAGTTATCAAAAGATCCTGCAGCTTTATGTTAACATACAATGTACAAACATCAAAGTCATAAATGATACTACTAAACAGTTCTTTGGGTTTTTTAAAGTGAAGTCTTTTGAAAAGCTTTTCTGGTATCAACAGCCTCATTTATAGTTACAAGAGCAAAAGAGCCTATGCTGACTTGTGATGGATGCTTTCTGAAAAGCCAAAGCCATGAGGAGGCACAAGGGTAACGCAGCCAAAGGGAAAGACCTGGTTTGCTGCTTTTATTAGACACCAGCTCTGGAGAATGAGAGAGTTTGGGAGCTTTGAATAAAAGGCTTATGGCCACTACAATTTGAAAAGTTCCATTAAAGCCTTTTGTTTTCACCAGTGCAAAAGGAGCAGGAAAGATGTTCAACAGGGAGCCTGGTGAATAGTTTGCATCAGTGCTCCTTTCTGGACAGAAATTCTTCTCTTGAGGAGGTGAACAGTGAAGGAGTATCTGAATAGCTTCAGGGAACTATTGGATATTAAGCTTTGATGCCACCATAGGAGTTATACCAGAGCTGAGATTTTACCAGCCTCTAGGATTTTATTCTGAGCATGCCTATGGACTTCTTTCCTAAGCCAGTCATCATCTTTGTGCTGCTACTGAACTGACCTGGACTAAAGGTATCCTCCAGCATCAGTTATTTTTTCCTAACAAGGAGTCACAGCATCTATCAGTAACAGAGTTGCAGGCAGTAGGAAGATGCCTGTAGTCACTGCTGAACACCTTATTTGTGTAAAAAAACTTCACAGCAATTTCATATATATGATCATTTTTTATTCCCAAATAGTCCTCATACCTCTCCTCACTGTTAGGAATTAACCTTATCCTTTCTGAAGCACTCTCTTTTACAGAGAGGAAAACAGAGTGTACTATGAGCCAAATTTTTAAATGTATTTGGAGTCCTGAAAAGGCAGATAGGTACCTGCTTAGATTTTAAGATGTGCCAGAGCTGATTAGGTGTTCAAATGAGATAAAAGGCAACTGAAACTGCTCAAATACTTTTAGAGGGAAAAAACCCAACCCTCTTGTCCAGTGCCTGACTATCTACATAAAAAACCATTTTGGATCTAAAGCTCTTTGATCATGCAGACCTCAAAGGACTTGTCCAAGCTCACAGAGGGTATCTATAGCTCCCCAAGGATCAAAGTCCCCCCCCAGCTGTCCGAGCCCACCCATCCCCAGCTGCAGGCTCACACTTCACAGTCGTAGCCCCGTGGCACACCAGCCCAAGCCAGGCGGGTCTGTCTGAAATCAGGGTGATGCACCAGGGAGCAGAGTTAGCTAGGGACAGACAAAAGGACGCTTTCCTTAGGGGACCTTTAAACTAAGATCAGAGCTTCCACAGGCAGCAAATCTGCTCTAAAGTATGTCTCTGCTTTTATTTTTCTTGAGAAAAATAGGAAGAGGAGAAAGGCAGCCAGCCGGAGTAGCCTTTTATCATTGCCATGGCAACGACCATACACAGCAGGACTTTGGGGATAACGCCAGAGGGAATCCTTGCGCAGAAACATTAGTTAGTCAGCTCCAACATGCAATGTTACCTGCCCCTTTTGAACCCCAGCCCCAAAGACAAACAGGGGACTTCTGCTGGAGACCCCGGCAATGTAGCTGTCTCGCAATGTTCAGCTGCACTGGGCTGGAGCTGCCATCCGTCACAGCTGTCATAGAATAATTTGCTATAAATCAAGCAACTGACCACAGACCAGCTGCATTATTTTATTTTTTTAAGACACCATATCTGTGAGCATCTCTTTTTCTAGAGATGACGTTCTGCCCAAGTATCCGAAATAAGGCAATGAGCTTCTAGTAGTGAAAGCTTTGATTTGCAGCCCAGCTCTTCTCTGTGAAGGGCTGAAGCAAGCTGGGAAGTTGGAAGAGAGATAATAATTCACCACAGGGGATTGGGAACTTTGGTGCAGACAATATTTTCTAAAAGCAGTAGTCATGAGCTGCCAACCTGCCTGCAGACAAGCAGTCACTCTCATCCTTCCTTGCTGCTGGTGGGGATATGGGCACAGGCCGAGCACCGTGCCATGAGCACATCCCTGTCTGCTGCTGTGCCGGGAACCTGAGCACATCCTTCTCAATGGGCTGAGAGAGTTTTTCCCTTTCATTAGTGCACACACACAAGAAGTCAGTCTGTCACGGGAGGGTGGGCAAACCCAGACTGAGTCTCAAATCCTAGTGGAAAATGATCAGGCTCCTGGGAGCTAATCACCTCCTAAGAGAAAGCATTGGAAGAGAACTCTGCAATAGTGGTCCTGTAGTTTCCATCCAACCATGAGTCAAACATTCACTTTATTTCAGTAGGGGAGAAATCCTACAGTGAAACAAACCGGCAGCACAGAGCGTTTTTCCACTTTCGTTCACTACATGTGTCCACTGCAGCTGTGTCCCTTCTCCTCCTCCTCCTCACGGGGCCGCTCAGCTGACATGTGGGGGGACAACACAGCATCACCACAGCAAACACAGCCACTTGCAAACAGCGAGAAAAAACTCCTCACTGAAACCTGTGCTCCCTTTAGCACCCTAAACTATATCTGTTGAGGCAAAATGCTCTGGTTAACAAAAATAAAAATGCAGGTGAACATTGTATGGCAGACCGACAGGGTAAACCAGACTGGCTGAAGAGAGTTGAGGCCGGCAGCAGCAAGGTCCTGCAGGGAATTACTCGAGCACCGCAGCGTTGAGGTGGCCTTACAAGATACACAAGTGGTTGATGAGGAGGTGAAAGAAGTCAGGTAGGGAATAACTGTTTCTTAGAAAAGAGTAACATGAACAGAGAGTCACACAACCGCCAATGAAGACTTACTGAGTGCTGACTGCCCATGATAGACGTATGGCAAAAATCTGCATAATTAATTAAGTCTTTTTTGATCTCACATTAGCTTTTAGTAAGCTTTTCTGAAATATTTCCTATTGACTAACTCCACTGTTAGCACAAACACCTATAGAATAGAAATACAGAGAATTGAAATTTTACCAGTTCATATTCTCATGAGATTCAGACTTGTTTGGCCCCAAGCCCCAGATTCACAACTGAGCCTGGATGTGAAACCACACTGTAACTGGGCCACCTTCTGTCCACGTCTGGTGACAGGTTACAGCCCTGACTCTGCTCTCGTTTTGAGAACCCGTCAGTCACAGCTAATAGAGTAAAAACCAGGGGGGGAAAAGGGTTCTGTACAGTTTTCTTCATTGTTTAAATGTTTCAATTGTCTATAGACAACTTGAAAAGAAAGGAAAAGTCAGAGTTTAACAGGTGCCTCTACAATTCCTGTGCCTCTAGAAACAGAAATTATGAAGATTTGTTAAAAATAACCCATATCTCAAGACAATTAGAAGCAGTGGCTTTGAAGTAGTAGGTGGATGCTTTGATGATTGTAAAATTTTTTGTAGTAGAAAATACAAAATTTTTGCTTTGTTGTTCAAAACCACTGTTCAAACCCTGGGCACTGTAGCATCATTTAGAATAATGAGTATCTTTTATTGAGACTGTTGTACCATTACTTTTTATTTCCTTATTCAAGTGTAAACTTGAAATTTAATGCCAAAGAAATTAAATATACTAAACTGTCTTTACTGGTCAGACTGAAATCTCTACTGAAATAAAGAAATGAATGTTCAAGAAACCACCCTTTTGCAAACATCTGGTTCATTCTATAGTCAAAAATCATAGAATCACAGATTGGGAGAGATTGGAAGGGACCTCTAGAAATCATCGAGTCCAACCCCCCTGCCAAAGCAGATGCCCTACACTAGACTGCGCAGGTAGGCATCGTAAAACAAAACAACAAAACAACCACCAAAAGACCCACCAAAAACAAAAAAAACAACCCAAACCACAAGAAAAAAACCCACCCCACAAAAACCCAAGAACTCCCAGTATATTTTAACCTCTCCTATATTTAAAACATACTCCAAATGGTTTCAGGAAGGTGTAGAAGGTGATCATTAATTAAGTTTACCATTTGAGTACCTAATGCTCTAGCAGAGGGGCTGAGCATACAGGAGGATACACTGGGCAGGAAATCCCTTGTAGCCTTCTGACCAATGTGTTACACAGACAAGAGAGAAAAGGATGTTTCAGTTGATCAAAACTCAATTCCAGCCTAGGAGGGTTCCCAGACAGCCCCAGAGTTAACTAAGACAGAGACTTCCACACGGTTTCCTTCACTGACACTATAGTCAACAAGCATCTCCAAACACACTAATTTAGCATGCGGCAGCAAGCAAGATCGGTATTTTGCTGTAACTGTGACAGAGTGAATTTCTGAGACAGTCGCTCTTTGGCTTCAGTTACATTTTTCCTCATGAAGTGTCTCCCTGTAGTGCCGGCAAAGAAACCTCACAGTTAATCAGCAGCTCTGCAAGCCATTTGCCTTATGAAAAATTGCCAACATACTATGATACTATTGCATTTCCCCCAAAACACTGGTCCAGGTAGGTTTTTAATCGTAAGCATTCTGGTTGGCACGTGCTAGAAGATATATTTTTAAATAGATGCTCTGGAGCATCTCAGGCATTCAGGTACTTCTGTCTGCAGGTCTGTAACACCCTGGGGAAGGGGTGAAGCGCCACACAGGCAACAGCAACCACTCAGGCACAAAACACTCGCAGGGTCGTGTCCCAGGGGAGGAGATCATTCAGAATTACGTTAGGTCTCCTCTCTCAATATTTTCTGGATACAGGACTGAGTAGACAGAAGAGAACAGAGTGAAAGTATTTTTTGGCTTTGACTAATACTGGATAATGTTTCTTACTTGTAAAACAAAGTATAAACTTCTCTTGCTAAAGGTTGTATTTATCAACTTTTGAAAATTCTATGGAAAACAGGCAATATGTAATCAGTGCATAAGGATTTTATATAAAATATATGCCTGGTTCTCTGAATTCAAGAACAGCAAAGGGAATCACCTCAGGGCTACCTGGAATTTCGAGGCCAGAGGCACCCACCAGATCCCGGCCAGTCCCACCTGCCTGGGCCATGGCAAAATGGGGAGGACAGCAGCAGGAACAAGCAGAGGACAGACATTTGGGAGATGAGAAGGACGGACTCAAAACTTTGTCTCTATTTTTCTTCTCGGAAGAATACTTGTTTTCCCTGCTGTCTTAGGTACAACGTGCCTGCCATTGTGAGAAGGCACCTTGAACAGCTGGCAGCAAAACACAGTTGTCCTTAACAGACATCGTCCGCTCCAGGCAAACCACGAGGGGGCTCAGCGCTGCGAGAACACGCATTTCCTACCTCTGAACGCACCATGTACCCCGTGCCTTGGACCAGAGAATGGCTGAAGAAATGCATATATGCACACAAAAACTGCAGCAACACAACAGGCTACAGACAATCCCCTGGCTTGTACTACATGTGTTAGCAGCAGGGTGTGTCTGTCTCAGTTTAAGGGCGGCAGATGAGAACGCGATAGATGTACATTCCCAGAGCATGCAGCCACCAACTAAAACCACACAGCTGTGTGGGGACAGGGACACACATCAGCTACAGCCATTAGTAAAGTCAGGCAGCAAATGGCAACACAACCCGTCTTTCCGAGCGCTGCTGGTGGGCTGACCCCCGCCCACACGCTGCACCCCAGCTCCCACACCGCTCCTCGCCCTTGCCGTGCTCTCCTCTGCTCGCTCCCCATGCACTTGTGTGTCTGTGAACAAACAGGACAGGGTCTAACCAACTTAATGCATTAAAGACCACTACTGTTTCTGGCTACGTCATTATTCTTAACTCTGCAAGCTTTTCTAGATATAAATCACACTTTTCCTAGGTTTGCAAGCCCAGTCAATGTTAAAGATCAAACATCTGCCTGGCACGCGCTAGAGCTCTGACGGGTCTATTTATAACCTCACAAAGAACCTCCCAACTACAAGCAGTCTGCTGATGCTAATCGAGCTATTTGTTAGCCTTGGGTATTTAAACAGAATTAGAACTCCTCCTAAAGTTGCAGCTAGTGTGAACCTCACCGCAACATCTTTATGTAGAAAGTAATATTATTTAAGATGAAGCACAAGAAATCTTGAATACAGTAAAAAAAGGGGAAAAAAAAAAAAAAGCAAAGCAGATTGAAAATCTCCCAAGTGAAGATACAATTTTTATGCCAGTTCTTTGAACGATTCTGTGATTTGGCAGTAGGTAAAACCCCAATTCTGGATCCCGCACTTACACAGACAAAGGGGTTGGAGAGGCAGAAAAGACTTACATCCACTTTACAACTGAACAGACTGAAACCTGACCGGAAAGATTTCCTTGAGACAGCAGTGAGTCAGGGCAGAGGTGGAAAGTGGCGACACAGCTCCTCCTGCACCAGCCGCACAGAGCTGCGGGGGCTCTGCTGGGACCAGGCCTCCTGAGCCGGGACTGCCCAGGGCACCAGCGAGATGCCACCATGTCCCCACGACCTGCTGGGCCTTCCCTTCACGCTGGTGCACTTGCAGGAGGCTGCAGTGGAAAATGCACATGTGTGTAACAAGGGATGTGCTGCCCAGTGTCACTGTCACCTTCCCACTGCCAGCCAAATGAAAAATTAATGGGATTTCCCTTGCCATTCATCTAGAATCTGAAATGTTAAGGAGGAAACAGAGAAAGTGTGACAAATTGGTTCAGATCTCTGCTGGGATTCTGCAGAATTTTGGGGTTTTTTTTAAACAGTTTGGACCAAAATTCAACCTCAACTCAGTACACTCATGGGGGAGATAAAGTTGGGCTGCAAGTGAAGACCTTTAAAGACACATTCCCGAGCACGCCCTAGCCCGCAGACAGAAAACTACAGATCAAGTAAAGCGAGAGAAAAGCAAGATGTGAGCTGTGTAAGGCGGTCCACCTCAAAAACTCCTGTTATTTCCCAAGACACCGTACAAACTCCGATCTAACCAGTAGTGCAAAATGGATATTCACAGAAATGAAGCTCATTTATAGCCCCGCATGGCTGCCAAGCAGGACAGCACTCGGAGGAGCACCACTGAGGACACATTCAGTGTTTGGTTTGACCCTGTTGCAGCCTGTAAAATGTTCCAGAGAGCAAGACACGTGATTCCAACATTAAAAACAAAAATGTCTTGGTTTGGATTTTTTTCTTTTTCCTTTTTTTTTTTCTTTTTAAATAATAAATGTAAATTCTTTCAAAAGTCTCTCTAAGGACGCTGGTACTGTCTTGGAAAGCTTGCTAGCTTTGCAGGGTGGAGAAGGCACAATCCATATGCTGACAGAAAGACTCCCTTTGACTTCAGTGGGCTAGATCCAGTCTCTCATATAAAGAAACAGTAGCACCTTTTAATAACGATGGAATCAAAAAGCAACACACGGGAGTAGGGAACAGACTGCCTGCCATATAATTAAAATAAATTCAATTCAGCAAATAAGGCAACCATTTTTTACAGAATAGTGGGGGACTGAGTGCCTATTTTTTGCTGTAAGCATTACTTTGCTCATTTGTTTGTTTGGTATAATAGTTGACTTTCCATTAGCACCCACCTCCTATTTTATTTCAAAGGGTTTCCACAGTCTAATCAGTCTGTAAAATGTTCCCGAGCCCAGGACAGAGGTGTGATTACAACCTCTGTATTGCTCTGAATTACATCTTTATGACTCTGGCAAGCCAGACTGTGGTTCATGGAGCAAAGAAAATTCAAAAATGTTTCAATTTGTTCTTTGCTTATAGAAAGTTCAGAGGAACCTGAATTACAGCACCAGACATGAATGTTAATAGACCAGTCGTGAACTGTTGCAGGCTGCTGGTGACACAATGCACCATGGCAAACCCTGCTACATTTGAGTGTCATTGAGAAAGATAAACTTGAAGCTACAGAAAAATCTCTCTCTACTTTTATTTGTGGCTTAGCTAGTAAAGTACCTGAAAGCGGGGCTGCCCTGGAGGGGAAGGTTTGACCCATGTTGCAGTCCTTCCTGAGCACTTCCTGGGGTTCATGGCTCTCATCCTGGGTCGGCCTCCTGGCACACCCAAACAAGACTAAGGGTTGTGGCCCCAGTCTCTTGCACATGTCAGATGTGCCCTTCAGGTGTCCAGGAAAATCTCTGAGACAGCCCTCTGCTCCTCTGCATGGGAGCTCCACAAAGATGCTGGTGTGGGCACTGGTTGCTGCTCCCACGCCCTGAGCAGAAGCAGCTCTGCACTTTGCACTCACACCCTGAGCATCCAGACAACAAGCCGTGCAGCTAACGGCCGGTTCTGAGAGGTGGCATGAGTGATTTAAGAGCTGTCGCGACATGAATCTGAAGCAGAGGCTGAGGCAGACCCCACCATCCCATGCAGATGTTATTTACCTTCGCAGGAAGAGCCTCCTTTCCCTTTCCTCAAACCCTATCTCATTCACCCCTCGCTGCCTGCCTTGTGCAGGAGGTACAAGGTGTCCTGGCCCCCACCCCAGCCCATCCCCACAGAGCGTGGTTCCCACACACTGAGGGGAAAAGAAATGTGATCCTGTCACTTAGGCCAGAAAGGACTTTTAAACCTGGCTGGACAACTGCCATACTGCTTCCACAACTAAGCTATTAAGTACTGGTTCTTCTAATGTCCCCAAGGCTTGTTTATATCCCTAAGAGAAAACCATGCCCATTTCATTACAGGTGTCCTAGCTATTACAGTAATTCTTAAAGTCATTGTTAAAAGGCTGTCTGATTAACAGCAGCGCCGTAAGTTGTCACTCGGTGATGCACGAGGCTCCCTCCTTCCGCTGCAGAACCCATCAGCAATGCCACAACGTAGCACAGAGTTGTCCCATTAAAAGGGGCTCAGACAGGGCAGGATGAACTAGGTGGACTCTGCAGCTTCCTACGCACTGGCCCAAATCCTGCTTCTACCCTAGCAAGAGCACCAGCTTAAAATTACAGGAGCAGACATAGGCCGGATTAGCCTGGATTCAGGTGCGTGCAGTAGAAGCCAAAACAACTGTTTTGTGAAGTTGGTTAGCGGAGCTAACCAGTGCAATGAAATTGTCTCAATTCTCACTCATGTTAATCACCCGCAAAAAAGGGAGCAGGGCAGAAACGAGGCAGAGAAAGCACGTTTGAGGGCAAGGCACGTTGTGCTGGGACATTTTTCTTACCTTGCTTTCTCGTCACCATTTGGTAAGATCGAGACTTCCTTACGAGGTTGCCCCAAGTGGCACCGTATAGCTGTATCCGAGCCCTATAGACTGACAATTTCACCACCCCTGGACAGCTTCAACGCCCCAGAGAGGCCCATAAATGTCTTTATGGGCTCTCAGCCTGACCTAGGAGACAAACAGTTCTACCACCCCTTGAATGTGCCCTGCAAAGCCAAGACCTGGAAAGTGTTAATGGCTTCCAAGGACTATGTTTTAATATAAAGTTAGATATCTATTTATAGAGTTCACAGCGCCTTTACCACATGATCGCACCTGCAAGGTACGCTTTCACAGAGGGGAAAACTTCACTCTTTCTAGCAGTTATGCCGTCTGCTCAGTTTGCAGAAGCTGTGCTTGTGATATTAATGGCATGTTGATGTGCCATCACATGAATGCCAATGTATTGCCGGCTAACAAATTTTGTTCCTTCTGCTTGTTTTTTGGCAGTTTAGGATAACTCAAACAAAGAAGGCATGATAAGAAAATAATCACTACATGGTCATTTCATTAGACGTTCAAAACATGCTAGAAGCAAGGGGTGTGCACAATACTGTTTGGAATCTGCAGATGTCTCATGGAGCAAACAGATGATACATTTAAGTACGGATAAAACCAGGGTGCTTCAGCTTTGGGAATAACCCCTGGGCTGTAACCAGCAAGGTTACTGTCTGCAGGAACTTTGGTTTCTCTTCTCCCCCAGTTCAGGAATAAAAGGTGTAGAGGGAGGGAGGGAACTGCAGGAAGAGGAATGGATGATCTCTAAACTGGGTAACGTTATTCTCCTAGACAACAGGCTACACCTCTGTCACAGAGTTCTTGTCAAATCTGTAACTGCAGAAGGAGTCACTAATTGCACGTTCACCATTCTGTGTTCATTCGTAAAACGCTGAGTACTCAACAGCTTTAACTGAAGTCGATGTGAGCTGTGCTTTGATCCCTTAAAGCACTACAAAAGAGGGAATAACTTGAAAAGTGAGGCCACGGGTATTCCCCCTGCACAGCCAAGCGCGGCGTGTTGATGTGTGATCACAGCCCCATCACACTGGAGTGCTGTCAGGATAAATGCATTTGGGTTTATAAAGCACAGGGTGCTACAGTGATGGACAGCTCAGGAAAGTGAATGCATAAATTACCCACTTACATTTTTGGAAAAGAGGTTTTTTATGGCATTTGTCAGGCTTCATGCTGACCATCCACACTGTAGCCTGTGCTGCAGATGCCCTGAGCTACAGATACATGCATTAAACATACCAAGGATTTTTATCTCCAAGCAGTATACTTCCAAGCACAGCCCAGCATCCTGTGAAGGTAACAAACCTGCCACAGAAGTTTTGCGTCTCTAAGGAAATCAGCATAAATCCCTGCCTGGAACATGCTCCACGTTAGCCCTTGGTTGGCAGCTGCTGCAGGTGGGAACAAACAGCGTTCTCAGACACTTTCTGAGAACTTTTCTGCACGATGGTGGTACAGCCTTGAACCAACTGCAAGAGCTTTGGCGCCACAGACAGAGTGATAAGCTGGGAGAGACTCTGCCATCTCTTCTGACAATATGCAGGGTGTGTAATCCATTTCCAACTACAGGCGGCATTCCCCTCCTACTCCACCTTCCCTTACCTGCCCTTCCCAGAGTATGCAAGTAGGTGTTTTACCTTCACCAGGTAAAAACTGAAGCACAAGAAGGCACCGTTTCAAATACAGAGAGCTTTCACTTGTTACACTTTGTATACCGATTCAAGTACGTCTTGTTGCAGTGAAGGCGGCGAGAATCCTGGCCTGGGAATATAGCTGGGATATATTTCTAAAGGATTCAGAAGAAATTATGCCATAGAGAACCAAAGAGGGTTGCCAACGTTTTTAACACATGCTAAACTTTTATAGTATAGCTTTAATTGACTAATGGTACAATCTGCCTCAGCATAAGCTGTTATCAAACCAGGGCAATCCGGAGAGCTTTAGGGACTGGAGAAACATCCTGGGTGTTCATGCAGTCACTCATCTCCACCACGTACCCTTCCACATGTGGGAATGGAACCTGCATGCCCGGGGAGAAAGTGTCACAGTGAAGCTGCAAAGCATGAGACAGCATGAAGGGGGAAATGTTTCCCCTTTAAATTTGTCACGAGGCATTTCACCCACATTTTCACTAGCTTTTCCAGAATACTGGAATTCTTTTTACCCACTACCAACTTATCTATTTTTGTTTCTATACAGATGCATCCGAGGATTTTTGGAATACGATTCTTTCAGGCGTATTTTTCAGACAGGAACAGTAAACAAAGCTCTTTCCAACCTCAGCCAGCAAAAATGCTCTCTCCAAAAATACCCACCACGTTTTTCCATTCCTTCCTTTGTTCCCACCAATTTTCTCTGGTTTACAGGTCTTTTGCAATAAGATGGTTTGTATGTGGAGATTTACAGGACACAAGGAAGCCAGGGAAAAGTGACACAGTGCCAAGCAGAGCCTTCAGAAGAGCCTACTAGGCAGGATGCAGCTGTGACCACCAGCCATGGCCAGAAGCTCAACTCATCGTCCCCTACATCCTCTGCCTCCTCCCCCAAAGCTGAGCAAATTCTGTGCAGAGCACACATTTCCCAAGTGCACTCACAAGCTCCAGTCAACAAAATCCAAGTCTGCTAGATATTCTACAATTATTTACAGAGCAAGTTCAGAACTCCAAAATATAGGTGTGCTATCCAAACTGCCCCTGACACCAACTGAACTTTTTGCTCCCTGACATTTGGAGTATGCCAAAATATTTGCACTGCTTTTGGAGGAAACACTGAAATCCAGCCCAAAAGAAGAAAAATTACATAGGAACACATGTACTAGGTAAAACAACGAGGATAGGAATGCTTTGGGAAGGGTCTCGTAATGAGGGAAATAATACAGATACACCTTCCCAGGCTCCAGGCTTGACCTAGAAGTCACTGTCTTGGTATTTAAGAAAGCCTATTCAAACATGTACTTGGAGTTTCATTCTACCGTGGAAAACATTCACCTAAAGAAGCATCCGATGTCTGATGTGGAGAGCAGAACACATGCAGCATCATGCCATGTCCTTGAAGCTCTCCTGAGCTGTCACTTGGTGTCCCCACGTTATGTAAACCAGACACAAGCAGCACTGATCTTGATGACAGACTAGATGTCATCTTCAAACACCACAAGGCAATTTGGTAAGACAAGTCAAAAGGAAAAGTCTCTCTCACACTCAGAATATTGTATGAGGCATGTAAGAAACCATAAAATTAAGGAATTAATAATTAGTATGGGAAACATCAATGCCATAAGCAATTATATTGTATCTACGGAGAATTAATTTGCCTAATCCTATACTAAACAGGAACACCAAGCTTCTCTGCTGAGGTTTTAGGCCAAGTCAGAAAGGTATATTTACAAAATGCTCATCAGGGATAAAATCCACTCCCAAAAAGTCAGATCACAAAGCTTTTATGCCAAACACAAATCTCAGAAGCCTCTTTGTGAGGTTGAAATGATGCAAGGACTCTGCACTGGCATCCAGCTGACTCCCTCCTGGATGGCCCGGTGCTTAAAACAAGCAGTGCAGAAAATGTTTTTTCAACAGGTTATCACAGAGGGAGTTGCAGGAGAAATTAGTCTCGAGTTCATTATGGGTTTTGTTTTGTTAGACACCTAAAATCCCATTAAAAAGACAGAGTTCCTGCAGTGACAAAGAAACTAATCTGCATAAAGGTGAAGCAAGAAGCCATCTGAACGTTGCACAAAGGAGGGTGTGGGAGGAAGCAAGGACAAAAATGTACACAAGGAGGAAATACCTGGTGTGGAAGGGAAGCGCAGTAGTTACTGCAGACATTTCTAAAGTGGTGGTCAGGTTCAGAGTGCCTCGAACCCACAAGCCACTCAATACTGGCCCACGGAGGGAACTGCAAGGGTAACCAGGGTCAGAAAAGTCTTTCTGACTTGCTGACTTTCTGGCTTCTGCAATGTTTTTGATGATTGCTGTCCTTTGAGGAACACAGAAATACCAAAGCCAGTAGGGCAATGGTAGTTGAGGAGTGGGATCCTGGGGCTTGCACTCTCAGGTGTGATCCACCCCCTTTCCTGCAAACCACCACCCCTGAAAGAAATCCCTGCTCTCCTAAGCAGCTACACAACACCAGAGCAATGCGAAGGAGTCACAAGTTTCCTCTACACAGCAGGAAGAGAGAGGTGGAAAGAAGTAAAAAGGAGACAGCAAAATAGCCAGAGAAAGAACAGAAGATCAGGAGTACAAAAGGGAAGAAAAGGAAGAGAATCACATGGCAGGAAAAAAAGTAGAAACTTTAAAAGAAAGGTTTAGAAAAGAGCAGGATGTTGAAATCAAGAAGTAATTAAAATAATCAGTGCCACAATGCCTGGAGACCAGCCCAGAGCTTTGGCAGCAGGACAGCACACTGGCAGAATCTGTTTCAGGAATAACTTCTTCACCAGGGCCCTTTTATTATTCAAAATACAGCAGTTTTGAAGCTGGAGAAGGAAAAGTAGGAAGTATTTAAGTGCTTTGTTAAAGGCCTCCAGAGATGTCTCATGCAGATACAAGCTCACTAATCCTACAGAAAAATTACAAACCCTCACCTGAAGGGTGACACTGAGCATTTGCCACAGCAAGGGAAACGGCCCACCACCCAAAAGGTCGTTTTACCAGCCCATGACCCATTCCCCATATCTACATGGACAGTGGCACAACACTGTCATCCTCCACAACATCCAGACAAAACTTTCCTTCAGCTATTTTTAGATTTGTGAGAAAACCTGCGAGCTTTGACAAGTCAAATATTTGCCTCTGTTTGAGCTGCTGAGGATAACCCTCAGTTCCCCAGACTTTGCTGCTGCTTCATCTGGGTGAGGGCCTGCAAGGGCAGGGAAACGGTGCTGCACACACTGCACAGCAAGCTGAGCAAGTCACGATTTTTAGGTTTGCATCTCTGAAACTTCCCTGTCTAAGATACCTGTGCTGCATCCTGAGCACGGTGCGCAGGAACGGAACACGTTGGCAGCAGAGGAGGGCAGGGAGCTCTGCACTGCTACCCCAGCAAGCCCTCACTGATTCATGTCACCAGAGACTTTGGACAAGAAGAAGCTGAGATGAAGAGAGACGTATCTGAAGGACACAGAGGTAGCTGAGTTGAGCAGGAATATTAACGTTCATGCTTCTGTGTTGCCAGTCACGCAGCATCTAAAATCCTATTCTCCTGAATACACTCACACACAGATGAGATGGGAAACGCAAGACTTAAAAAGTTCCCCACTTAACCTGTTCCTCCTCAGCTACACAGTGAAAACCCTGAAGCTTGCGGCATCTTGAGCTATTTGGCCAGCCTGCACAAAGCCTTCAATACGAAGCCTGTGCCACGGGCAGCTTTTTATCCTGTTCCTGCTTTCTCAGACCGTCCACCTCCTCAGGTGCTAATTACAGCAATAGTTATAACTCAGCAGCATGTTGATGCAATTTAACTGCTGGAAGATGCTCCACAGCCTACCAGTGATCCAAAGCTGAGGGATTTGAATTACGGGGAATCTTTTTTTTTTGACTAGCCTAAGGATGGGCCGTATAACATCAGTTAATTTTTCCCTACATATTATACATATTTTTCCCCATACTTAATCACCAAGCCATGGAGAACAAGATCAGCATCCAGCAGGAACGGAGGTCATTCCTGTGCCCAGGCAGCTGCTGATGCCAGGGAGCTCCTGCTGCCATCAGTCGCTGTCCCCACCTGTCCCGTCTCACATGTCTTGCGACAATAATAAACCTCAAGGTTTCCGAGATCCAAACTCCCTTTTTATATAGGGGTAACACAATAGCCCAGGCTCCAGTCACTGCCTTTCCAGAGAGTTCTCGCTTCTGGTGCATGAAACAAAGTGCTAAGAATAACACAGTGTGAAGTAAGAATAACCAAAATATCTATCAGAGGGGTCGTTTCCTTCTCCAGCTGAAATGAGGATCTCAGAGCTGCTTTACAACACATGGTTTGTTAAGGTCTGATCCAGAAGCTCGCACGGACTGCTCTGGGACATGCCCCACCTGCCTGCATGCTTTTACAGCCTTGTTCAACAGACGGAAATTGTTTCCCTGCCTTTTCTTGGCTGAGCTAGATGGACTTTTGGATTCCCTTTGCCATCTTGACAATATTATCTGCTTTCCTCTTCTTTTTCTCCTCTTCTTTTTCTTTCTGCCTTTTGCTTTTACAGATTGATACCAAATAACTCTTCCCTTGATTAAGACTGGGGAACATACAGAAATGATGTTAATACTAGAAACTCATTTTTTAATAGGAAAAAAGTCTTGCTTCTTCCTTGAAGCAATTCTATATGTATCCATACAAAAATAGTAAGCTTACTTTGTATAGCACTTGTTTGTTATACTGTATTTAAACTTACACACACATATAAACACTGGCAGTGCAATGTTGACTGCCCTAGCAAGAGATTAATGTTGTACCTAAAAAAATAAACATGTGGGTTCCTGACATTAGCTTGTATGTTCAGTGTTCACACAGATGCCGTTCCTTCTCAACGAATTTTCATGACCCCTTCTGCATTCCGGTCCTAACCTTCTCCCATGTTCCTTAAGGCAACATCAATCTACCCTGAGGATACAAAGGGCTGGAACTCGGGCTGGAACTTGTGACCTTCTCAGGCATTTCAGTCCCAGCTCCCACCACTGGCTTCCCGAGGCAGCTTAGCTCTGGGCATGGCTGTGAGGGGGTGAAAAGGTTCATTTTGCCAAGAGCGAAATTCTCATTCCCTTATATTTGTTGCTTCGCTTGTCCCTGCAGCTCAGGAAGTAGTGAAACAGCAAGGACAGCCCGTCACAGAAAGTAAGAGCTGGGACTAGACCTTGGACTTCTTTTTAAGGGCTTAATAAAGCGAACCTTCATCTTCCGAAGGCTTAATGGTTTGAGTTCAGGCAAAATCTAATCTGCTTATTTGAAAGGATGAAAAGAGGAAGTGGAAGACTCAGAGAGAGGACATGTACTTCTGAGGTTGGGTAGCTGTGAATTTTTCTCAGTATCAATCACTCTTATTCCTGCCATGCTTGATTAAAATAAAGAAACAGCTACAAACTAGGACAAAGATTAAACCCATTTGTCACTGCAAAGGTTATATTACAGATAGTCATGATCTTTGGATGAACACAATAGGGTTTTTTTAAACAAACAAACCAACCAACCTGCTTTTGACTTTATAAATTTATGATCTTAATTCACTAATCTTTCTCTGTTAAACACTGCAGTTTCTACTCAGCATGTAAACAGCTTTCTGGGTGGTATGTACAATGATCTCGCCAACCTCGCGGTGGTTCCAGGGAGCTCATCTCATGCCCGTGTCCTAAGGCCAGTAAGAGCAGGGGTGGTATTTACAGCCTCAGGCAATGCGGTTGCTTTGCTTAAGGTGAAACTATGGATGCATCATACTTTGGAAAGCAACAAGGAAAAATGTGTGCCCATACATCCTGTCCTTTGGGAGGCTTTCTCTATAGCATGCTGATCACAGAGCTGCTAGGTACTTACGTTTAGGAGTACCGAGTTATAATCTGGTTAGGGAGGCAGTCTACAATTTATACTAAAATTATTTATTAAGCATAGGCGATGATTGCATTCGGCACAAACGGTACATGAAAAGCACCAAACGGCTGTAAGGTACGATATCCCCACATGTGCCTACAAGTCAGCGGGGAAAGCCAATAGCTTGCAGCGTGTTTATCCACACAGCAAACTGCAGCCCAGTTTTGCCAAAGCCTGCAGCAACAGGATGGAAGAGCACAGCCAGTGATGGAGTGGCCCAGATCCTGTGGAGGGCAAGTGGGAAAAGAGCAGGGCTGGGAGCTGGGAGAGGAGACACGGGTGTGTACAAACCCAACTGGTGACCAGTCGTGAGTGGTGCTCCCCAGGGGTCAGTGCTGGGGCCCATCCTCTTCAACCTCTTTGTTGATTATTTGGATGAGGGAATTGAGTGCACCCTCAGTAAGTTTGCAGACGACACCAAGCTGAGGGGAAGTGTCGATCTGTCGGAGGGTAGGATGGCTCTGCAGAGGGACCTGGACAGGTTGGATCACTGGGCAGAGGCCAACGGGATGAGGTTTAATGTGGCAAAGTGCCGGGTCCTGCACTTTGGCCACAACAACCCCAGGCAGCGCTACAGGCTGGGGGCGGGGTGGCTGGAAAGCTGTGTAGAGGAAAAGGACCTGGGGGTGTTGATTGACGCTTTCCTGGACATGAGTCAGCAGTGTGCTCAGGTGGCCAAGGGGGCCAGCGGCATCCTGGCCTGTATCAGGAATAGTGTAGCCAGCAGGAGCAGGGAGGTGATCGTCCCCCTGTACTCAGCCCTGGTG